>CM076578.1:948898823-949258565 GCA_034641835.2 Pinus albicaulis
TGCCATATTCCAAGAATGAATGTGGGATCTCAAGGGATAAAAAAATCCATAAAAAACCAAGGGAATCCAGAGGTTAAGCCACCTCCACCCTCACCATACCGTAATCTCACCTAAAATAGTTTCGAGATCAAAAAACCAAACCAAGCTTATATTCCTCATAATTCCTTCACTATCCCTTGAGGAATTTTCCTGTCTTCACCCACGTATTGAGGGATTCCTGAAGAAAACCATCTCCACCCCAAACCCTTGCGATTTTCCTGAGAACACCTTACCTAGATTGGAAACCTTCCATAAATCCAATTCTCAACTGAGAAATAATCCCATCACACCATGGCTATCTGGAAATTGAAAGGCAAGGATAAAACCACTGTAAAAAAAACCCAACAAAATCCATGCCACAGACATAAAAGAACCAAATGCACACATGCATGAAAAAACTAGCTAGGAAATCATACATGCAACCTGTTACCCACAAGTATTCCTACTGAAGCTGCTTGATCCAAATTTTCCTCTCTTTCCTTTACCTTCCTTATCATTATCTTTTCTTTCCTTGCTTTCTTTATCCTATTGGTGCTCTTCTCCTCTCTAAAACCAATTCTAAGACTGAACTGACAAAAAGCTGTGAACTGATCCTCATAAGCCTTTTTATTATTGAGGCCTCTATTTCCTTCAATTTCCTCCTCACATGCAACCTATGACCTTTCACCTTCCTTTTCTCCTAATTTCCTTTATTTTTATGAAATAAAATCCAAAAGTTCCTTTTTTCTTTTTCAAATCATTTTCAATTTCCTTTTCCAATTTCCCTTAGCCATAAACACATCATGTGATTCCCACTAAGATATTTTTCCCAACATTAAGCTTGGAATAAGTTCCCTATGACCTTGGTATTATTTTTCATTTATTAAATTTTATTAAATCAACTTTTAAATTGGGGTTGTTACAAACCCCTCCCCCTTAGAGGAACATTGTCCTCTATGTTCTATGACACCTACAACTAGAAAAACCGTTGAAAAGAAAAACATGCTTCCTATGGAGATTTATAACTCAACAGAACGTTGTGATTGTGATTGAGCGGGGGGCTGCGATTAGCGCCCAGCCGTTAAATCTTGTGACAGATCGACGGTTCACAACACGTCGCGAGACTTCATGTGATAAAACGATCGCATCGGGGATTTTTGCGTTTACAAAGGAATTTGCCTACTGCCGATAGCTCCAATTGCGATTAGCGCTTGGGACTTAAGCACTTGGTCCCAGCGCACGGGCATGTGTGGGAAGTGGTTTGAAAGGGGCTGGCGGAAAGGGGCTAGGCCTTATAATAAGGTCGGAACATGGGTTTTTTTCCCATTTAAATGGATTTTTAAGGTTGGGAAGGGGAACGATAGAGAAATAAAGGGGGAAGAAGGTCAGCAAAGGTTGGGGGGGGGGAATTTAAAGGGGATTTTAGGGGGAAATGAAGGGTAAGAAGGGAAATAGAAGGGGAAGACAAGGGGAATGAAAAAGAGGTTAAGTGGGGGAAATGAGAGGGAAAAAGGAGCCTTTGGGCATTTCTTCACATGACAGAGAGGCTTTAAAAGGGGAATCAGCAGAGGGGACTTGATCAAAGGATAAAAGACACAAAGAGGCTTCAAGGAGACTGTGTTTTCAGAGGAAATGCATTCCTTGAAGACTCAAAAATGATTTAGCCCCCTATTTTCTTGTCAAAAATTTCATAGGGGGGCTAACAGTGGCTCCACATGGGGATGGCTTCTTCTTGAAGGAGTCAAGAATTCAGAAATTGATCTCTTGGTGTAGGCCAGATGCCTGCTGCTTGAACCATCCCTTTCTTTCCTTGATCAGCTGCCACAATATGAAGACAACATATCAGCAGTAAAATTCTCCCACACAACTACCTACCCACACTATAGTTCTATCATTTTTCTTTTGGGTGCATTTGGACTTGCAGACCCTTTTACATCATTAATCTTTACAAACAGGAAAAAAAATCTATTCTAATTCTACCCTTATTACTCTATGAGACCAGATTAGACTGTTGGTCTCATATGCTTCTCTACCTACACTACTACCTGCTAGGATTAGACTGTCTAGCAGGCTTCTTCTCTACATTCTAAGATGGAAATTGAAACAACTAATCTACTTACTCATAGGCTGAGCTTATTTCAGACTTCCTACCTACCCTACTCTAACTGGAAATCTCTGATACTTTAGGTGATACAATAATGCCAATGCAGCCAGTCAAGCAGTAACAAAAAAGAATATGAGCACTGGTCATTGGCTGAGATAACCTGTGGTGCTCGTCAGGTTCTTCAAAAAAATGGTCACCCACGCAGACCATTCTCGAAGGCGAATTCCAGTCCTTCACGTCGGAGCGTTCGAGCATATCAGTGGCCTCCATGTACTCACACAGATTCAACGAACGCCAGGATGTAGTTACTCCCTCTTTCCTTTCGGGTCACAAGGACTGGAATCGTCTTACATCCTCGGGCGCCTAATTGAGCTTCTTTCTTTCTTTGCTTTCACTGTTCTCAAAGCGGCTCCTGAGAACCGAATCTTCTTCTTCTTGCACGTCGAACAACAGCGGAATCTCTGTATTTTTAGGGGGCGGGAGACTTTCCAAGAATGCTCTTGGGTCTCTGAACTCGTATGATTTCTCTTGTGAGCTCAAAAGTCTAGGTCACTATCCGTCAACCACCAACTCAAAACACCCCAAGCTTAGGGAGATACATTGAGGCCGAGCCACAGCTACAACCTTTTGAAGGTCCTCCCATCTCACCTCGCGCACACTCGTTACTCCACTCTCAAATTGCTATGAACATTGGATTCTGATACACATTGTCCGTGAGTCCTCTCACAGCCAAGTGACTGATTCTACATGATGATGTTGTACTCACATGGTCTCCAAAGGGATTTTATGTGATACCACGTTTAATCGTGTCAAATGACACAATGGAGTCTTTTAATCATTCAGGAATTGTGGAGTCGCCAGGTGGATGATTCACAACTTACTGTCCACCACAGTGGTTTACCAAATCAAAGCTGGCTGATCTTCCCCAGTATGGTCGCCATTATGTTGGTGACGAGACTGGGAGACTGTCAAGTGTTTCAGTTATTGGACCTCAGAAATTCCCCAGTATGGTCGCCATTATGTTGGTGACGAGACTGGGAGACTGTCAAGTGTTTCAGTTATTGGACCTCAGAAATTCCCCAGTATGGTCGCCATTATGTTGGGGTTCCCATGTTTTGGCAGATTTGGCAATACCAAAAGATGAGACAACATCAAACCACTTTGGGGCCCTAGGATATATCCCTCCTGGACTCGGAGAGGGATCTCTCCAAATAGAGCAAATAATGATGTATCTTTGAAGCTCAAAAATAATATGTTAGGCTAGTTATGAAGCTCAGAGGGGGGTTTTAAATAATTTGGTTGAAGGGTTGCTGGGTTGGTGACGAGATCATGGACTGAGAAAACAGTGGGAGTAAAGGAACAAAACAGCAGGATATTTCAGCAGAGAGGATGGGCCAAGACCGTGCCATCCATTGGGCTATGGAGTCATGAGAGGGAATTACTTGCATCCACTAGCCAAGGCTTTCAAAGGGCATGTCATCTAATACTAAAGGATCTTTAGACTAGATGGTGAGGTGGAACATTAAGGAGAGAAAGTGAAAGAAGGAAAGAAACCAATTTTCTGTCTATAGATTAGGTCAGAGGTCATTTAACTCCAGACCTGCTTGGACATACTCAAAGGCAGCTCTCAAAGAGACAAAGGGGCTGCTTATGGATCAGACCAGAGGTCATTTAACTCCAGGTCTGCTTTAGCAACTCCAAGGGAAAAACAGAGATAAGATTACAAAGAAACATCTAAGAAGCAAACCCCCAAGTTCATACATCAGCCAGCAGGCAATAACATCCGCTGCACTGGTTAAACCCGTGAACCCACTCTTAGACAACACATAGGGCGGAAAACATAAATGTAGGGAGAGCAGACAGCATAGGGCACCTAACAAGGGTGAATCCTATACCATTATTCCGATGCCTACCAGAAGAACATGAAACAATGTGAAAATGTAATAAATAGAGTAAGAAAACATCACCAATAGTAATAGACCAGGATCCTGTGAAATGTGCTTTGATTAATTGATGCAAAACCAGTCATGTACAATATGGCTCAATGGCTAATACAGTCCCAACTTCTCCTCCCAGCCTATTACATACAACTACTCTGCTACTCCCTCCCACGACTGTTCTAACAGTCAAATGAATCCCTCTAACAGCAGATGCCCGCAAGGCAACAACAACCTTTACAATTCGTTCTCAGGGATTTTTATAGGAGAAGAGGAAGACAGAGAAGTAGATAAACAAATAAATGAGACTCATTAAGAGATTAAGGCGGAAGTGTTCACGCCCATACTGCTTAATGGCTTTCTGCAGCGCTGTAGGTACTCTGTAGTCTAGTTCGGAGATCTCTGTCAGGTCGAAATCGACCTCTGATATTTCTTTGGGATCCTTTCTGGTGCTTGGAGCTCTGTGCTAGCCTTCTGAATAAATGAACTGGGTGAAAGATCTGCGAGGCTCTCCATACCTCATAACTGCTGCCTGACTGTCCTAAATGGATTTCGGACAGCGCAATTAATCTTTTCAGGGCTCGAGGAAATATGGAGGCGCTGTGGGAAGGTGTACCTCAGGAGGAAAATGTCCTGCTGTTAGGTAGCGCAGTAATGGCTTACTGGTGCGCTCATTGGTCTTCAAACAGTGCCTTAAGCCTTTGACTGCAGAATTAACACGTTAATCTTCAATTACAGGCTCGAATCCTCCTCAAATCCTGCTCTGCTGTCTCGTTTGGCCGCTGAATTGGCCTCTCTGTACTATCTGCACACTTTAAAATATACCTGTTTAAAGCCCGGGCAGTGGCGGTGGAATGCTGTGGAGGCGGAGGAATGGTGGCAGAATAGTGGAGAATCAATGAAAAGTATGCAAAGTGGCGGAGAAATGATTAACACTGTGAAAACCCAAAGATTGTTGTTTGGGGAATTACACAGGGAGACGCGAAAAACAATAGACGGAGGCATGAATGTGGGACCCGGCAGAGGCGGAGGGCGATTGAATTTGAGCCGTCAGATCTGGGAGGAACGGACGGCTATGATCAAATCGCACGATCGCAATCGGAGGTCAGAGCAGGGAGCGATCGCAATGCACAACACAGAAGTTCCAATTGCGATTGAAAGGGGGGACGCGATTGAGCGACAACCGTCGATCTCGGATCTGAATCAACGGCGGGGATGCAATCGGAGAGAAAACGGAAGAACCTGCGATCAGCGATCGGGAGAGGACTTGCGATTTTTCGATAGCCGTTGATCTGCAAAAGAATGGACGGTCAGGATGCAATCGGGAGATAGTGGGGGAGACTTGCGATTGCGATCGAGCGGGGCAATGCGATTGAGCGATGACCGTTAGATCTGAAGGCCAGATCAACGGCTCAGATGTAATCGGAGGGCCAGTGCGATCGGGGGATCGGGAGTTGCGATGGCCGTCGGATCTGCGGGAGGATGGACGGCTGCGATTTAATCGAGGTGGAGATAGGAAGACTTGCGATTGCGATCGGGCGGAGGGTGCGATTAATGCTGGACCGTCGGATCGGGGGGCAGATCAACGGTCAGGACGAGATCGGAGGATCGCAATCGGAGCTCGGAGGAAAAGGCTTGCGATTAATCGGAGGCTGTTGCGATTAAGCGCTGACCGTTGGATCTAGGATCATATCAACGGCTCACAGTCCATCGGAGGGAGAAACAGGAAATGAGAGGGGAATGAAGCGATTAGCGCTGGGCCGTCGGATCGCGGGGCAGATCAACGGCGGGGAACGCGATCGGAGGATCGCAATCGGAGGTCGGATCAGGAGGCTTGCGATCAATCAGAGGTCACACACAGAACGTTGGGATTGCGATTGAGCGGGGGGCTGCGATTAGCGCCCAGCCGTTAGATCTTGTGACAGATCGACAGTTCACAACACGTCGCGAGACTTTGTGTGATAAAACGATCGCATCGGGGATTTTTGCGTTTACAAAGGAATTTGCCTACCGCCGATAGCTCCGATTGCGATTAGCGCTTAGGACTTAAGCACTTGGTCCCAGCGCACGGGCATGTGTGGGAAGTGGTTTGAAAGGGGCTGGCAGAAAGGGGCTAGGCCTTATAATAAGGTCGGAACATGGGTTTTTTGCCCATTTAAATGGATTTTTAAGGTTGGGAAGGGGAACGATAGAGAAATAAAGGGGGAAGAAGGTCAGCAAAGGTTAGGGGGGGAATTTAAAGGGGATTTTAGGGGGAAATGAAGGGTAATAAGGGAATAGAAGGGGAAGACAAGGTGAATGAAAAAGAGGTTAAGTGGGGGAAATGAGAGGGAAAAAGGGGCCTTTGGGCATTTCTTCACATGACAGAGAGGCTTTAAAAGGGGAATCAGCAGAGGGGACTTGTCAAAGGATAAAAGACACGAAGAGGCTTCAAGGAGACTGTGTTTTTAGAGGAAATGCATTCCTTGAAGACTCAAAAATGATTTAGCCCCCTATTTGCTTGTCAAAAATTTCATAGGGGGGCTAACACTTGGAAGACCTGTAATGAAATCCATGGAAAATACCTACCATTTTAATTTTTTATTTGCAATAGGCTGAAGCAACCCACTTGAATGCTTACACTCTGCTTTCACCCATTGACAGTCCAAACACCTAGCCAAAAAAATTTCCACTTCCTTATTCAGATTCGACCAATAACATAATTTATTCACTATTTTCAATGCATTCTGATATCCTGAGTGACCTGAATATGGATTGATATGAAACTACCTCAAGATAAGATTCTTTATTTCACTATCATCTGACACATATATCCTATCCCTGAATCTCACCAAGCCATTTGTCATAAGGTGATAGTCCACATCCTGACCACCTATAACTTGTGCATAAGGTCCATGTACCTGTCATCCTATTGTCCTTGTTGAAAGATATGATCTTGTAAATTTTTCCCATATGAGCTCACTGTTGCAACATGGTTCAATTGCACTTTCCTAGTGAGAGGATTTGCAACCCTATTCTCCTTCCTTTAATTTATCTAATCTCGAATTAAAACTCACTAAAAGTATCCAACCATATAGCTTTCTTGGTATTCATATTTGGTTGATCAAACATATATCTCAACCCATTGTGATCACTCATCAATAGTACAAACCTCCTTCCAAGAAGATAATGCCTTCACATCTTCAAGGCATGAATAATAGCTTCCAACTCAAGATCATGAGTCACATAGTTTTGATCAGGACCATTCATCTTCCTAGACTCATAACACACCACTTTTCCCTCCTCCATAAGAACTCCACCAAGCCCTATCTTGCAAGAATTTGTACATACTAATAATCCTTTATCTGGATGTGTAATCTTTAACACTGGAGCATTTTCCAACAACTCCTTCAACGGTTCAAAACTAGTTGCACATTCCTCCATCCATTGAAACTTATTACCTTTTCTTTGAAATGATGTAATAGGATATGAAATGCATTCTAATTTCATGATGGACCTCTTGTAGTAACCTCCTAATCCCATGAATGTTTTGAATTCATCCACATTTCTAGGATTTTTCCATTCCCTGATAGATTTTATTTTTTATGGATCTACTGTTATGCCTTCCTTGGAAACATCATCACCCAAGTAATGTACCTTTGTCTGAAATAAAATTCACTTTATAATCTTGACATATAATTAATTCTCTCTTAGCAATATCAACACTACTTCTCAATACTTGACATGCTCTTCCTCATTCTCAGAATATATCAGGATGTAATCAATGAATACAATAACTAAATTGTCCAAATAAGGACACAAAACACTATTCATCAAGCACATAAAAGTAGATGGGGAATTAGTCAAACCAAAAGGAACTACAACAAACTCATAATTCCCATACATGGTCCTGGGAGAAATCTTGTAGATGTTCTCTTCCTTAATGTGTACCTGATGGTATCATGATCTCAAATAAATCTTTGAGAACATTGTTGCTACCTTCAACTGATCAAACAAGTCATCAATCCTCGGAAATAGGAACCTGTTCTTGATCTTCACCTTGTTCAACTAGCATAAATCAATGCACAATCTGAGAGTACCATCCTTATTCTTCACAAACAATAATGGTGCACCCCAAGCTGATACACTTGGCCTAATATATCCCTTATCAAGCATTTCCTTCAACTGCAACTTCAACTCTACTAAATTTGGAGTGATCATCTTGTAAGGCGCCTTTGATGTTGGTGATGCCCCTGGTACCAACTCAATAGAAAAGTCCACTTCCTTTTCAACAGGAAACTCTAGAATTTTGGCGGAAAATACATCCTGAATCTGTTGGAATGCAGGGTACCTCTTGAATATTTTTTCATCTTCAACATCTTTTCATGTTAATTTTTGAAACTAGATTCAAATTCCACATTGGATAGTTGAAATGGTTTATATTATAATTTCGTTATATTCCTCTTTTTGAGAGGACCAAAATTGACCTATAGATCACCCCAATCGGTTAAGTAGAAGTTAAGTTATGAATTATTTTATTTTTTTATGGATTGGCCTAATCACATGTGGATTTATTTAAAGCCCAAAGTGGTCCCTCACAAAGTTAAAAATAGAGGCAACCCCAAGATCGTTTTCACACATTTGCTCATGAGATCTTCTTCATTCTCTCTTCGTATTGTTTTGTATTTTCTGTCTTGGTTGACACATATACGTCAAGAGAAGCTCACACAAAGGATCAAGATCACAAACAGGGGCTTGCATTTGATCTAGGTATTCCGGGCCATAATCGTAGGTAGGTCATGTTGAGGTAGTGGTTGTGCTACGCCAGAGCCATGTGCAAACATTATTGAGGTCGCAGTTGAGTTGGTATCACCACAAGCATGCCATATTAAGGGCATGAATATGGTTTCGCGCTGATCAAGACCTCAATCATGGGCACAAAATGCTCAGGTCATGGTTAAGGGAGCTTTAGCCATGTGCTGAGTGTTAAGGCCACAGTTAAGATATTTTTGTACAGATCTTAGCTGGGTCATAATCAGTTGTTTTTACAACGTCTTCATTCATCCATCTCTTAGTCACAGTCTCATCAAAATAGTCTTTGAAAACATCCTATATTTATATCTAGGACTTTGTAGTTGAGATCACTTGGTGATCCATCAGATCCATTCTTTTTATGTTGTACATCTGCATATCTATATATCTAATCTATTTTTTTCCACTGCACATATATGTATGGGGCTCTTTGTACTCCCTTCTGAATTTTTTTTTATGACAATCTATTGAAGAAGAATATTTGAAAGGGTTTCCCCCATAGTGGGGGTTTTCCCTGGTCTTGTACCAATCTACTGTCTCTTATGGTTGTGTTATTGTCTTCTTTGCCACTGCATGCATTTTTCTATCTTCAGATATTTGTTTATGGTTATTTACACTACTAATATTTGGATGCACTATTAATGAAAACAAATTTGGGATAAAGTAATTGATTCAACATTAAAAAATATGAAAAATTAACATGTTATCAGAGCTAGGTTAAGGAAAATCCCAATAGAAGACAAGAAATGAATCCATCATTATTAGATAGTAGATATAAAATTCAAGGTCAAGATGTCTTCCTCTACCTTCAAGGAGCATTAGAAATTGGGTGATGCATCTAACTTTGTTGTATGGAAATTCATATTAGAGATCATAGCTAATAACAATGATGTGATGGAATATATTCAAGGAAGGATTCTCGAGCCTCTAGAATATGCCTCTGCCACCATCAAGAAAAAATATAAGAAAGGTGAGTCCAAATAAAATAAAATCATAGCTTATGGTTTACAAAATCATTTACTTTCATATGTTGGGAATTTAAGAAAATCCAAAGACATGTATGACAAGATATCTGGCATGCATGAAGTCAACAATCCAAATGATATCGTCACCTTGAAAGATAAACTCAAGGAAGTGAAGATGAAAAAAGGTGAAAATGTTCAATCTTACATTATGCAGATATCTCGTCTTAGATATCAACTCCATAAGGTTGGAGAAAATGTGCCTGACAGAGAGTTCGTTGTCTTGAATTTTATATGGCTCCCTTCTATTTGGGAAACATTCATTACTATAATCAGAAACAACAACGTTCTTTCGTCATTTGATGAGATTGTTGGAAATATTACTCAAGAAGAATCAAGAATCATAGAAAGAGGAAGGTTCTAGAAGCATGAAGAAGGAGAGACTATTGCATATGTCTCCCACAACAAAAGGAAAAGGTAAAAAGGAGGCCCTTCAAGAAGACCTCCTCCTCAAAGCTCAAAAAGGAAGGAATGATAGGTCACTAGCCCATATTGGATGCTACAACTACCACAAGAATGGTCACTATGCATGTGATTGTCCTAAAATAAGAAAGAGGTCATGATACAACACCAGAAGCAACTACATTGATAAAATAAGAAGAGACAATCAAAGGTACAACCATGAAAGAAAATATGAAAGGAGAAGATATTCTTCAAGCGATCATCAAGAAGAACATCATTCTCAAAAGAAGTCAAGGTCTCCCAGGTATGAGAGTAATGTTGTGAATAAAATTGAATATATTTTCATTTCTACACTTACTTTTTCTTCTCCACCATATTTGTGGGATAGTTGGTTGGTTGAAAATGGGGCCACTCATCACTTCTCTAGATACAAATAATTCCTCTCTAATCTGGTAGAGAGGGAGACTAAGTTGAAAATCATTCTTGGATATAACTCCACTCATCCCGTAAAAGGATTTCGATCTATTAAGTTTCAGTTGAACTCTGGGGAATTAGTATTGTTGCATGATGTTATGTATGTGCTAGGTCTAATGAAGAACTTGCTTTCTATATCCACATTCGAATATAAAGGGATGAGGGTTGCCTTCATCAATGGAAAGATATTATCTTGGCCTAATGATTCACATATGAAATATGCTTTTAAATTAGGTCTGATATTTGAGGGACTCTACAAAGTCACAGGATTGTCGCTTTTAGCATTGGTTCATAACACCAATCATCTCTGTGAATTATGGCACCGTAGCCTATTATACCTTACACACCTAAAAAAAATGGCTTAGCTAAAAGGAAGAATTGGTCGATATTGGAAGCTACTCATGCCATGTTTCATGATCATAAGGTATCAAAGTTTATGTGGACTAAAGCCACACATGTTGTTGTATATGTTCAAAATCGAGTGCCTCATCAAGCATTGATAAACAAGACTCCAGACAAAATTTTTACATGTAACAAACTCGACATCAGTCATCTTTTCATATTTGGATGTCCAATATTCTTTCATATGCTGAAAGAAAGAAGAAACAAGCTAGAAGCTACAGGTAGAAAAAGGTATGTTTATGGGTTACTGTTAAAAATCTAAGGCATATATAATATACATTCTTGGTCAAAGGAAGGTTGAAATTAGTAGGGACATATCCTTTGATGAAAATGCAGCACTTTGTAAAGCTAGAGATCTTCCTCCACCTCCCAAGGAATATGATGATGACAGAGATATTCTTGATGGTCCTTCTATGCCAGAGTCAGATGATATTGATACTCCCATGGAGCCTATGGATCCTCTAGATCCAACTCCCAGTGATACCACTACAAGGAATAGATCGCTTTGGCTTCGCGGCACTCTACAGGATAGTGAAAGAATAATTCTCCTTCATCGATCCTTCATAGAAAGGAAGGAACCTTGCAGGTATCAGGGATATGTTGCTGCTATCAGAACCATGATTCAAGATGAACCATCCTCATTCAAAGAAGTAGTAAAAGAACAAGTTTGGAAGGATGCCATGGTCGAGGAATTTGAATCTATTGTGAAAAATGATGTATGGGATGTTGTGTTGAGACCGCATCAAAATTCTGTTGTGAATTCGAAATGGTTATTTAAGTTCAAGCATGGATTCGATGGAAGAATTGAGAAATACAAAGTGAGGTTAATAGCTTGAGGTTTCTCTCAGAAAGATGGAGAAGATTACGATGACATATTTTCACCTATGGACCGATATAAAACTATTTGTTCGATAGTTTCCCTTGATGCTAGTCAAGGATGGAACCTTCATCAGATGGATGTAAAGACCACTTTCCTCCATGGTATGTTACAAGAATTGTATGTGGAACAACCATATGTATTTGAAGTGGAAGATCACAGAACACATGCTTTCAAGTTGAAGAAAGAATTGTACAGATTGAAGAAAGCTCCCCGAGCTTGGTATGCCCACATTGATAGCTATCTAATGAAACTAGGTTTCACAGTAAGCATTGTTGATCCCAACCTCTATTTTAAGGCTTTCCAAGGTTTTCCATTGATTCTGGTTCTATATGTTGATGATATATTCTTATCGGGAAGTGAATCAATGACGATTGAATATAGAAGGAAGCTAGCCTCTGAATTTGAGATGAAAGACCTCAGTATCATGCACTACGTTTTAGGCCTTGAGGCATGGAAAAGGCCTAGCGAGATATTTCTGTCACGAGGAAATTATGTAGTGAACCTTCTGGAAAGTTTTTGTATCACTTCATGAAAATTCGTGACTACTCTGATGGAGATGAATTTCAAGAAGTTGTGTGGAAAATCAGCTGGACCTGATATGGAAAATCAATCCAAGTATTGATAGTTTATTGGGGCCCTGATGCTCCTCTTGAGCACCTGTCGAGATATATGTTATGCATTTAACACATTGGTCCATTTCATGACTGAGCCCCTTCATGCACATTGGATTGTGACCAAACATGTATTGAGATACTTAGATTGATTTCTAACACTTGTTCTGAGATATTCTGCTGGAGATATCCAAATTCATGGATACACTGATGTTTAATGGGCAGGTAATGTCACCGACAGAAAGAGTACATTTGGATGTTGTTTCAGTCTTGATCTTCCATGATATCCTGGATGAGAAGGAATCAAATTCGATAGCTTTGAGCACTGTAGAAGCAGAATACATTGCTGCTAGCATGGCTAGTTGTGAATTTGTGTGGTTATGGAAGTTCTTTGGTGAGATCGTAGGTAAAGTCTTAGACATTACAATGATATAATGTGATAACAAGAGAAATATCCATTTGGAAGAGAACCATGTATTTCATGACAATTATAAGCATATTGAGGTTCAATATCACTTTGTTTGTGACATGGTGCAGAGAGGAGTTGTTAAACTCCACTACATATCGATTGAGGAGAAGATAGTAGATATTCTCACCAAGGCACTACCAAAAAGAAAGTTCTTGGTCTTAAAATAATAACTTGGACTGATGGATGTAGCCCCTCCGAATAAGGGGCAACACTAATCGAGGACACTAAGCAAGATCTTCCTACCATTCTTGAGCTCTCGGGGTGAGGAATTGAGATGAAGGGCTCTTGGGGGTGAGGGATCTCTGGAAAATATGGAATTTTCCTATCTGTTACCTAGGGTTGAGATGATTCTCCCCTATATTCATAGGGTCAGAGATGATGCTCCCCTATTTGGTCTATGCAAAGTATACCCTAGTTGGCATCATACCCTCAAGCAAGGTTTGATGGGAATAAGGCTCCTCGTTTGGAAAACGAGTTGAGAGTGTACTTCGGGTGTACAAATCAAGTTGATTATGATGTAGGTATTATACCACTTGACTGATGAGAGTCATTGATGGGAATATCGGTATGCAACATGAATGGGCTAAGATTTTCTCCCCTTTCATGATTTTGGGTTGATACTAAGCTCTCCGATGAGATCTCAAGATCAGAGATGTGCTCCCTGTGTGTTAGATTATCCTATTGCTAGGTACAGGTGGAAGCTATTTATCCCCGATTATTCTTCTTCTAGATTCAATAAAGTTTCAGCAAATGGAGTTGAGTCATGATTACACCTTGATGTAAATATCTACAAGCAGATATTACCAAGTGGAATTGTTCCTTGTTGAGATGGAGTGTTAATTTTTGAAACTAGATTCAAATTCCACACTGGAAAGCTCAAATGCTTAGGATTATAATTTCATTATATTCCTCTTTCGGGAGGACCAAAATTGACCTATAGATCACACCAATCAGTTGAGAAAAAGTTAAGTTATTAATTAGTTTATTATTTTATGGGTCGGCTTAATCGCATGTGGATTCAGTCAAAGCCCCAAATGGTCCCTCACAAAGTTATAAATAGAAGCGACCCCAATATCATTTGAACACATTCGCTCATGAAATCTTCTTCATTCTCTCTTTTTATTGATTGATATTTTTTCTATATTTTCTCACACATATACGTTAGGAGAAGCTCATGCAAAGGATCAAGATCATAGATAAGGGCTCACATTTGATCTAGGTATTCTGGGCCAGACCCGCAGGTAGGCCGTGTTGAGGTAGCGACCAAGCTAGGATAGAGATGCGAGCAGGCCTTCTCAAGGTCGCGACTGAGCTAGTATAACTGCGAGTAGATTGTCTTCAGGGCACGACTAGGGTTCCAGGCTGATCAGGACCTCATCTGCGGGCACATAGTGCTCAGGTCATGGTTAATGGAGCTTTAGCTAGGGGCTGAGAACATTAAGGTCATGATTAAGAGATTTTATGGGAATTTCTCAGCTAGGTCACAATCAATTGTTTGCATAACATCTTCATTCATCCATCGATCAATAATATTTGATTCAGAAAAATATTCAATGACATCCTCTATTAAAATCTAGGACTTGGTAGTTGAAATCACTTGTTGATCCATCAAATACATGCTCTTGATATTGTATATTTTTAGATCTTTAGACTTGATCAATTTGTTTCCATTTCACATATATTTATTGGGCTCATTATACTCTCAGTTGAATACATTTTATTAGGATCTATTGAAGAAGAATATTTGAAAGGGTTTCCCCCATAGTGGGGTTTTTCCCTGGTCTTGTACTAATATGTTGTCTCTTATGGTTGTGCTATTTTATTCTTTGTGATTGCATGAATTTTTATATCTTCAGTTACTGCTTATGTTTATTTACATTATATTTGGATGCATTATTAATTAAAATTAATTTGGGCTAAAGTAATTGATTCAACCTAGAACAACATGAAAAATTAACATTACCATTATCGCTGGAAATATGAACTGCAAACATCACATACCCCTTCCTGCAACTGTGCTTAGCCTGCATAGATGTGACCATCCTCACTAATGTAGGCTTATTCTTTCCTTGAAATATTCTATTTTCCCCATTATCATACAAGCTTTTCATAGAAATATACTTTGGTCCTATGAATATACAACCAATCCATACCCAAAAGCATACTATATGATCACAATGGCAGTACATTCAGATGTGATGTTTTAGGCATACTATTCAACTCAAATGTGCAATCTCTTACCCAATTATGAACTCTATTCTTAGTATCTATAGCCAACTGCACCAACCAAGACTCCCCAAGAACTTATTTTCTCAAGCCACACTTATCCACCAAGCCAGGATTAACATAAATATAATTAGATCCAGGATCAATCAAAATAGAAACAACTCGACCACAAAACTTATCTTACCTGTCAATAACGGATTCCTAATGATATTCCTTTTTTTTCATAGCTGCATAAATCCAAGGAATGTTATGATCAACATACCTAACCCTATATGCCTCCTAAGAAAAATAGATATAAGACCTACCTACTCGTACAATGGATAATACTTCTTCTGATGATGTTTTCCACATATCCAACACTACAATGGTCCTCTATCATCACCTATAGTATGTTGCTCTCCAGGATGTGACCCATGTCCCTTCTAAACTGCATTTAACTTCTTGTAAGGAACCACATTTTCTTTCTCACCTACATCTTGAGGTGTTCCCCTCTTTGGTGGCCACTTCTAACGATATAATCTCACCAAATTCAACCTGATATCTATATTCCACTGGCAACCCATGGATGAATCTTTGAATCTTAGCCTCCTCATCCTTGCAATAAGGTACATACCTCAACAACTCCAAGAATCTTCTAGTATACTCATAATCTATCATATAACCCATATGCAGCTCATAAAAATACTTAGCTCTATCATCATAATACCTCTTTGATAGGTACTTCTTCTTGAAGAGCCTCTCAAACTCATCCGAAATCAAGTCTTCTTCCTAAATTCCCTTGACATTCTTTACATCTTCCCACCATATATATATATTCCCTTTAAGACTAAAGGTGGCTATATTGTATTTCATATGCATCTTCTAACTTCTTCATATCTCCATCAATTGTAGGAGACTTCACTTTCTTTAACTCCTTAGGAAAATACTCACTCCTCCTATAAGGATGATGACAGTGATGATGATGATGATGTCTGTTGTATGAGGAACTAGAATGATTCCCATACATACCATTCTTCCTGTCAGGTGTATCCAATGATTTTCCAACTATAATTGTGTCCCCTCTATCTAACTTGTATTTAGACCAAGATATACGACCATAGGCTCCATTATTTTTCTCTTCTTGCTCTTGAATGATCCTCAACTGTTCCTATTTCTACAACTTTGACAAGCTTTGAAGAATGGCTGCATTGACTTCTACCGACTTCTCCTAAGACCTTGCAAGTATTTCATGAACCTCAAGCAACCTGTCATTGTCTTCTTTGAAAATGTTGATATATGCCGTCAATCTCCTCAATCTATATGCTATACAAGGAGAGTAATATTTTTCTTGATTCCCAATTGATATGTAAGGAGTGTCATGGTGTTGGCGACGAAACAGGTCTCACAGGCAAGATCCAGGTTCAGGGATTGGGCCAACAAAGGAGTCCGCTGTAGTCGAGCACCACGTTGTCATTTTCACCCTACTCCGAAGAGTAGAGCGTCTCACCCGAGGCGTGCCATGACCACATGAAGGAGGGGAAAATATCGGTATTGGCGGATGGATCCACAACTCAAAGCTAACACAGAATCATATGCATACATAACATCATATGTAGAAGATCTTCTAGGAACATCATGCAGATACTAAGAAAATAAAATTTTAAAGTATTACAGACATCATGCAACACATTTAACTCAGACGGTAAGACAACAACCTTCAAATATATTAATAACCATTCAGCAGGATCCAAAGATACATTGCTCAACAGAAAGATCTTCCAAATTCTATTACAGAGGTCTCGTAGGATAGAGAGAGAGAGATACTACAGCCATGACAGATCGATAGAAACACAGGAAATACACGAATGTCACGCTCAGAACAGAGCTCTTCTGTTGTGTCTGGTCTTCAGCCTCGTTCTGCTCTAACCTCTCCAATCTCTCTGTATCTGTGCATGACTCCATTTTCTGCTGGGTGATGGCCTATTTATTCACTCGCCAGCACAACTATTAGTTTCTCTTATGTTCTTACTCAGCTGCTTTTGGCTTCTTCCTGTTGCACACGAGTTCCACTATCTGTTCTTTTGTCGCATATTCCCTTCGTCTGCACTTGTCTGTGCCAACCTCGTCACCTATCTCCTACTCCTCCACAACCTCGGCAGCTCCACTGCCTACCGTTGTTGTGCCTGCCATGTGTCGATCCGCAACCCAAAATATTCTCTTCATGAAAAATTCGAAACAAGGGCCCCAATAGGCCCTGAACACAGTCTCTTGACTCATCTCGAGTCAATCGCAGATCACCGTCTCTACGTCCATAGCTCCGCTTGTTCCCGCCTCTTGTTCCTTCGGTCGTTCCTCTTTTTGCTCAAACAAGGGCCCCAACTTAGGGACCTTTGCAAGGGCTACAACCTTCAGTTCTTGGAAAGAAGCTACAACCTTCTGCCACTCCTACAAAAGTGGGTCTGTTGCGGCTGCGATTCGAGTAACTGCTTCCTCTCCTCCTTCCATCGGGAGCTTGCCAAAGACGGTTGAAACCTGGGTACTGGCCTGAGCAACTAGTTGTTGCATCTGCTAAGCACTTGTTAGGACTGGTTGCTTGAGATCCCGGAGGGCCTGCTTGGCTGTTGCTAAACTAGCCTCGGTCTACTGAATCTGGACTTCCAAGCTGTCGGCTGCGGCATATAGCGGATCAAGGCCGATTGGGTCCTTTTTATTATGAATTTCCTGGTTGATTTCTAGAAAATGTAGAGACAATGGTTGGGTTTTGAGAGTCATAGTCATCGTGTGTTCTTTTAGACCCTTCAGTAGGTCGTACGCTTCCCGAGCCACAGTACTCAGGGTTTCTTGCAATCTCTCAACCTGTTCGAGTCGTTCTGTTACCTGATTGGCATAAGTGACCTGGGGGTATGGCAGAGCTAGGTGTGCCGCTAGAGCTACTTTGAGCTCAGTATTTTCCTGGTGGAGGTTGGAGTATGCCACCATGAGGTGGATTGCTCGCTACACCACATCCGCTTCTTGCACATCCGCTGGCAGCTAATTGTAGTGAGCCATCACTGCAGGCCACACTTCCGTGAAAACCCTGGCCACCTCGTCCATCTGGTTCTGTAGCTGCCTATGTGCCCTTGTGAGCTACTCACGCTGTTCAATAAGCGCGATTATCTGTTGTTGCTATTTCTCACATTTCTGTTGTAGTTCGGAGTGGAGCCCATCGGCCACCTGTGCTGCCCACTGTATGAAGTGGAACAGTTGGGGTATTCCCCATGTTTCCATGCTTGCTGCTCCTGACATGCTCTGCTCTAGCAACCTCACCTGTAAGGGTTGGCCATTGGCTACTGACTTAGCCAAATGTTTTGTTGGTGATGGCGGCGAGGTTAGATTCTTGGCCTGGTTGCTAGAATCGTCCATGTTAACGTCGGGTCGTGATTCAGGTGCCACCCCTGTGTCTAGGGGGGTCGTGTGAGCTGGCTGTGCCGGGGTATGCACTAGAAGTTGGGCAGCTTTATCTCTTGTAACCTGCTCTACCCGACTGATAAGTTCAGAAAATGTGACTTGGGGGGCTGGGGTTTGGATAACCACGGGTACTTCTACAGTACCTGAGTTAACTTCAGTCTCGAGGTCCCCACTGGTCCTTTCTCTACTGATGATGGGGTCAGACACGGTGGTAGATGAAGAGGATGGCGTGGAGGTGTAAGGTTCCCGAAACAAGGTGAATTGTGGTAGTTGGTAATTGGATGTGGTGGGAGGACAAATGTTTAAAAAGTTAAGTGGGAAAAGAGGGTTATGCGGTGGAAGAGTGCTAGTCACCGGGGTCTCTACGAAGGGTTCTTCTATGACCGGGACTCCCTGGCTGGTCTGTCGCGGCTGATCCTCGACAGTGAGGTCAACCACGGAGCTGGAGACTTCCACCCTAGGTTTATTTGGTTTTGGTGCTGCGCCTAGCTTTGCAGCTTTGGACTTCTGCACCAGCATTGTGGGTGCTAGGGTCGATGTGGTAAACATGATATTGGGCAGTGGGGTGAAAATAGGAGTCGTGAGGGGGAGTGAGGTGGACTGGGAGGCTTGGAATTCAGGAGACTCATTGGTGATATTTTGAATAGTATGATTGAGGGTATGTACCTTGTCATTTAGTCGATCAATAACTGGATTCAGTTGTAGTCCCATCACCCTAGCTGCAGTTTGCTCTGGTGTCTCTCCTGGTAGCATCACTGCCATCATTCCTTCAAATTCATAGACATGTTCCCCCTCTCAGACCTCCATCTACACTCCTAGCCATCCGCAGACTTCAGAGTGGAAGGTGTTCTCATCAATGTGCAGCTTTAGGGGCGTCATTTCAAACGACATCACCAACATACCTTTCGGCCTGAGAAGAGTGTGGTTATGTGTGACCCTAAACTAGACTTGTTCACTGTACTTATCTAGCAGGACCCCCGGTATCCTTTGCTAGCTGGTGATCACGTCTACCATCATGCCATACCAAACTCGGAACCCCTCCTCATTAGCCTCCTTTGATCCTGGGTTGCTAGATACCCTCCAGGGGGTGTATTTCATCGCCAGTGGCTGGCTATTTGGTATCTCAGTCGGTGTCTGCCTGCTGGGGAAGGCCCATTTCCACATGGAAAAGGCCATGATCAAGTACCTGTATATCAACCCCATTTCTCTCCGATAGTTGTCTTTGCATGCCTCAAACAACTTGTGAAGAATGAATGATGTTAGTATGAATCTTTTGTCGAAGTGTACGAAAAAGGACCACTTTAGCTACGCATAACTTATAGCCTTAACATCAAATATGGCTGCCAATATCTTCAGATATGTAGTTAGTTGATCAAGACAAGTGCTGCAAAAAACCAGATCTATGCATATAGAGACATTAAGCAGTAAAAATAAGGTTTTTCTCCATACATCCAATAGACAAGATAAGAACAATTTTTGAAATAATTTTTTGTATTAAGGGCACCTGGGAGGAAAACAAGAAGGTGTTTCCAATTCTCCTCAATGGGATGGGTTCTTGGAAGTCATTAGCACTTCAGATCTAGCATTTCTCTCTCCTGTTGGTGTAGAAAACCCAGACAAAGATAGAAATCAAAGGGAGCTCACACAGCAAATAATGGAAAATATGACAATGATAATGGCTCAAAGTCAGACCAAGAGTTTAGATCCAGAGTGATCTAATAGGCAACAAAAGGTGAAGAATCGTAGGAGAAACTCTCCTATTTATAACAAAATATTGGGTCATTCTATATCTTGGTGCATGATTAAAATAACATTAACCAAATCTAGATCCACCTTTTATGGAATATTTTATTATATTTGTTGGAGGGAAAAAGTATTTCACTTGGGTCAAATCCCTTTATTTGTGAATAATAAATAAATAAATGATTTATTTATCATTTTAAGGAAGTGGTTTAAGGATAGTCAAATAAATAATGATTTATTTAATTATTTATGGGTGATTTAGTCATATTTAACAGGGAATATTATTTAAATAAGATTTAAACAATTATTCCTAGAAAATAATAAGATAAATAAGGATTTATCTAATTAATTTCTTTGTTTTGGGTTAAACATGACTAGGAATAATAATTAAATTATTGTTTAATTAATTATTCCTTGAGGAAAATCAAGCAAATATAGGTTTGTTTAATATTTCCTTTTGGGGTTTCCTGTTTAGACCATAAACAACCTAATAAATCTGTTTTATTAAGTTATTTTACATAGTGAAAGCAATTTTACTTAGGGTAAAATTGGTCTTACATGGTGTACTTGGGTCCATCTAATGATAGTAGGTTAGATGACCAAAAATGGTGTAACAGATTGCCCCCCAGCGTGCGAGTGTTAGGAGCAAATCGTATGACCGAAGTAAGTTGTAAGAACTCAATCACCAAACTTCAAAAGGGAAGTCAGAGAGAGAAATGTGAGGTAGACTAATGTGCTGAAGAACTAGACCTTGAGGAGATGAGACTTACAGGTGCAACAAGTCTCTTTTTATGAGAGGGTACTTGTGCTAAAGGCGGGGAGGGAGGCATACCTATGCCCACCGAGACAAAGTACAAAATAATAGTGTGTCCAGTAAACAAGGGACCGAACCATAAAGTAGAGCTGGCATAAACATGAGCCAGATAAAAATACAATGAGGAATCCCACATACATGTTGTGCCTGGGATAACAGCTAGGACTTATACAATAATATCTGAGTACATGAGATACAAATACAACCCAAATGCCCCCTATAAGCGGGGAAGGGCTCACAAAATCTGACTGATACATGAAAATCAAAGAGGTGCTGCAAGCAGCTAAGGCCGACATCATCAAATATATGGAGCTGCATCGAAGAATGCAATGAAGAGGTCATCCGGGCATGTGGGGGTCTACCTGCAGGGCCACCCCCTCATGAGGGCTGAGACATCTCACACACACTCGGGAATCACCAATAGCTGCTATTGCATCACTGAACCATCAAGTATACGGATCTCGATCATGCTAAAAGGAGCTGGAATGGATAAACAATCAAGTCAAAGGGAAATGAGAGATCTCTTTGCTTGATCCGAGGCACCAAACAAGAGTGGAAGCTGGAACCAAGGTACACCGCCCTCTAGACCTGTCTTCTGGAATGAAGGAGATGATGTCGACAGAAGGAGGTCTGCCATAGGTGAGGCAATGAGATATCCTCAACTAAGGCACAAGAGAAAATAGTAGAGCGATGGACAGACTAATACCAATGATGAAGATGGAATGGAGGGGACTGAGTAGCGAATGGATGACTTCCCTTGCTAGAGCATAAAGGGAATGAATGACATGGCGGCGACTGACACAATATCATAAGGGATAGGGGACAGTGGGACTAAAAGCCATAATGTGCGACACAGGAGAGAGACCAAGCAAGGAAGGATGGAGAACTATAGCGGGGTACAATGGGACTCAGGATAGACGCCATGAATGCGATGATGACTCAACTTGGATGCTCTAAACAAGGGCGACTCGATGGTGCTTCCACACAGAAAAGATCCCATGGGGGACCCGAAAAACATGAGTACAAGATGGTATCTCATGACGAAAATAGACACAAACAAAGACAAGTATGGAGGAAAAGTGGTGCCCCAAGTACAAGTGTTGTAAGTGAGGAAATTCGATTTTGGGGGGAGGTGAAGTGACCCATCTTGGACAAAATGTGTCCTGGTGAAGTATCAAATCACAAAAAACTAACAGATACCCATTTGAGGGCTCGGTGAGAGCTTTCCAACGGTGCAGACGGTTTGTCAAACGAAGCTACGGTATGGTCGCAGCAGGTGAAAGAAGAAACAAGGGTTCTCTTTTAATAAGGCAGCTTTCCCTCCAAATCCACTCATTTGCTAGTGTTGCTATGGTGAATGTAGAGAGGAGAGAAGGCCCTAAATCTTGCAGCGAGCGTAGCAGACAAACCAACCATTGGAATTGGGATCCGTCAGTTGCAGGTAAGAGGCCTAACCTTACTCTTTCATTTTGATGGATTGAAAGTTCAGTTTAGGGCCCAAAATCTCAGGAACAAACACTCTTTGATCTCTACAGCCGGGTTGCACTTTTTGGGCCAAAATTTGCGACCTGGGAAGCAGGTTTTGAGTTATTGTGGGGATCCGGACCTACCACTTCCGCCTGGTCGAGTATGGGGACCCGATGGTAAGTGACAAGTAACTACTCTTTTTCGGGCATGTTAAAGTTAGTTAATCGTAGATAGGGTACTGATTCATGTACTTTTGGTATGAAGATATAGCTCCGGTAAAACCGGTCGGATATATGGGACGACCGGCAGCATCTGGAGTTGCAGGTCTGAGTGGGTCGAGAGCAGCGCATAATGAGGATGCATCCATCCTTGTGGAGGACATCCGCCGTAGATGCGAGAGGTTGTTGACCGAGGTGTCAGAGCGCGGGTGGCAAGACTTAGACGACTAGTACATAGAGCCATGTATTGGTCTACCCTCGGAATGGAGAGGTGTCATGCGACACATGGCGATGGCTGGTCAGGGGATACGTGATCTATAGGCTGCAGGGGCAGAGCCATTGGCTTGGGATCCACCAGATAGTGATTAGGTGTGGGACAGGTGGTGCCCCCTAGTGTGTATGTAGGGCTAGATGGTGTCCCCAGTTTTGAGTTTTTTGTAACATGCGATGGGCATGTCATATGTATTAGAGTAGATGGACTCTAAACACATGTTTTGCGACACATATTATGGATATGCATCTTTTTTAATGATTATGATGTTATTGTCTTGTATGAAATGCGTGTGATAAATTCCAATCTAGAACATGGTTTGCAATGCTATCTACATAGTGATTCTGTTCTCGAGGTACATGGTTGAAATTTATGGTTTCAAATTCACGTAGCAAGAGTTTCACTCGTAAATATCGTCTAAACAGCACAGGATTACACACACGATAGACACCATTTAGTTGCATGACAAGAAGTAGGGAATCTAAACGAACATACAAATGGAGGATGCGATGAGAGAGGGCATTGGCTAAGAGACCACACACTGCATCATATTCGGCCTGATTGTTGGTGGTAGTACTAATGCAAACCCTGTTTGAGAGAACAAGGGCATGCAAGGGGGTAAAAATGGCCCAACCTGCCGAGGCTAGATTCCAAGAGTAACGACTTGCACCATCGGCGTAACTGATATAGGGTAGGGACGAGAGGTCCTGCGGAATAGTGTGACAAGACAAAAAATGGGGGGAGGAGGAAAAACGACGGCAGCATGAATGTATAGTAGACATCGAGCGGAAACTGCTGGAGGGAGTGTGATGGGCAAGATGGCTAGGACGCATATATAAAATAGATGGTGGTATATGAGGGCTATAGGAGGGTGGCTGGGACTCGAGCTGCGGAGTTCAACAGAGATACGGTTGGTGTTATCCCGTGTATGGGTGGGAAGGATGAGGTCAAGGGTGGAAAAGGTTCCTAAGGAGGCATCCGGACGGGAAAAAAGGGGATGACGAGTGGAAGGGAAACCACATAACGCGGAAAAGCTACCTAAATCATTCGTAGAGGAAGAAAGGCTCACATACGGATCGTCACGGGGAGTGACAGAAGAAGAGAGAAACAAATGGTCAAATGATGTTGAGCCCAAGGTGGTCGCTGAAGGGGGGTCAAGCGAAACAACAGGGGAGGATTCAAAGGGAATGTTCTCCACGGGTCTCACAGAGGATGATAGGTAAAGAATGGTGGTAGTATACTCCGTCATATGGACATCAGGGGGGGGATGTCAATGGGAGCGGGGGGATCCTCAAGCTGACCTGAAGCATACTGCGAAAGTATAGGAGAGGCAGAATGATTTTGTTCAACCTCATACTCACGGACTACTTCTAAAGAGGTGCGGTAATGCGTCAGGTGAGGAAAATGGTGGGAGTAATGGCCATGGACATGTTGAAGCCTCGAAAATCGCTGCTACAACATTGGGGGATAACCACCCAGTCCGGACCTTAATACAGTTCCTTTTCCGTTTATGATAGTGGCTTCGACTGGTTTAACTAGGTTCAGTTATCTTTTCCCTATCGCTATTGGTTTATGATGTGTCCTTAACTACCAATAGACAGGGATATCAGATCAATTCTTCTTGCTGATCAAGAAAGAGAATGACCCTTAAGCTGATTTGGGTTCAGCCAAACCACAACTAAGATTTTGCCTCTTTGAGAAGAGGACTTAAAAAAAAAGTAAATTTAATCTAATTGCAAACTTATTCTATAATGAAAGCAAAAAGAAACTAATCTAAATCCTATCTCAATCAGGTAGATGAAAATCTAACCCAACTAAGAGCAAGATAATTAAATAATGAGAATTAAAATATGTCTGGTTTTAAATTAATGTTAAGCTAACGAAGAAATTCAATTAGCTCACATTTGTGAGTACCAAAACACATTCTATTGAGACCATTTGACTAAAATAATAAATCAACAACACTCTTGAAGAAATTCACAAAAATGATATCGATTATCATATCAGTCAAACTAATAATTAAACAATAACATGTGGAAGAAATGCACAACACATTACTATCTAATAAATCAGTGTTATAAGACAGATTTTTGAGTAATGGTTACTCAGAAATCAGATTTTAATTCATAAGAGCAGAGATACATAACAATTTGAGACAAATTATCCATATCAACAAAAATGCCAAAAACATGAATAAAATGAAACAACAATTTTATTAACATAAAAATGAAACTGATATTTGTTACAGAAATGCCAAAAATACCAGTTAATTGAATCTGCTTCTCTGATCCTGGTCTCTAACAGTACTTTACATTACTTGAATTTCTACTTTCAAGACAAGAGCTGCAGAAATGCAAACTCTGTCCATCATGCATAATTCAAGATATAAAGAATAAACCCTCATTAATGTTCAGATCTGAAATTTTCTCTCCTCTCCATCTACAACTCTAAATTCCTATTACAGAAATGCTTTTAGAAGTCTGGAATTGTACAGGAGAGCATCCCCTTTTTACATTTCGCAATCTGCAATTTATAATATTTGCAAAGGAATTCTTGAGATGAAGGTTTGTTGAAGAAAATCTGTCCAATCACTTTTATTTGCTAAAAAATTCCAATCTTTTAATTGTTGGAGCATTCTCATTGATTAAGATCTTTTCTTCATATCTCTTCTACTGTTTTCCTATAAAAAAAAAATCAAAATAAATTAAGATGCAACAATAAAATCAAAATACCATTTCTGGCATTAAAACAAATCTAATCAAATTCTAATTTAAATAAATCATTGAAAATAAAATATAAGCTCTCTATTGACGCCTAGTATAGTTTAATTGGCCAAAGATATCATTGACGAATGAATCTGCAATTAGAAAATGCTTGGACAAATGAAAATGCAGAAAATAAATCAGAAAATTGATTTTGTTTTTAAAAATTCAGAGCTTGATCTTCTGCATGATTTTTGACCCAATTAATGACCAAATCTATTAGTGGAACCTCCTCAGAAATGTTCTCCTTGATTTTATCTTTCCAATGAGCCATCCTGGGCCTCATTTGGCCAAGTAAAACTCATTCTATGAGCTTCCAAAGTTGATGAGTCAAATCTGGCATAAATCTGGAAATTCTGTTGCTGGGCTAAAAATTAGAAATTTTAATTAAAAATCTAATCCTAAATTAAACTCTAATTATCTAATAATTAATTCTAATTTAATTGTTAATTATGAACTAAACTAATCATTTCATAAACTGTTATTAACTAATATAATTAACAAATTAATCTAATTAATTAATACAATTAATTATTTATAAACTAATTAATTCTAAACTATTTATAAGTAATTAGTAATAATCTAAATAATATTTTTATTTTATTTATTTTAATTAAATTAATTTAATATTATATTTAATTAATTTAATTAATATAATATAAATATTTTAAACTATTAAAAACAATAAACTAACCTACTACCCTACTTTTAACTTATTCCATTTGTTCCACTCATTTTACTCATACGTATGAGTAATAAAAGAAAACTTACATGAAACCTATCGTAATGCTCCTTTGGTTAATGCCATGTTAGCTTATTGAGTCATCGCATATCGACGATCGGGGATTTTCAAATGCATGTTATAAAAATTGCGATGAATCTTGATATTGCGATATTGCGATATGCCGATATGCAATGTAAATTTTATTTTTATTTTTATTATTTATTTATATATATATATATTATTTTTTAATATTAAGTTTTAATTTTTAATTAAATTAATTATATTTTATTATAATAATTAATTTAATTAATGTTAAATATTAGTTTTTTTAATTTTTTTTATTTTGATTTTATTTTAATGATGTTTGTTTTAGTTATGAAATTTTCTAAAACCTAATTTTCCTATCTAAACTACAGCTATTCTGAAAATAAATAAAAAGAATAAAAATAACATTTTTAACCCAGACTAGATAAATGATGGGACTTCAAAGGAGGACCATTTTCAAACCATTTGACCAAATAAGGTGAAACAAGCGTTAATGGGAAGCTTATAAAAAATCGATTTTAATAAAGCAATCAAAACAAGAATCCAAAGAAAATGAAAAATTAACAAAAGCGTAGGATAATCAACTAAAATAAAAATCTTAAAAGGTGTTTAGCCAAAATTTTTATAAAAAGGGTCCTCATTATTTGAAGTGAAGACATCAATAATGGGGAGTTGTGTTTTACCACAACAATGGCGACACACGGGAGAAGAACCAGTTATCTCTGTTTGATATGAATAAGATTTTCCTAAAATCAAAGTAAAACTAATTAAAGAAGAGAGAATTATGCTTGAAATGCTTGACTAGTTTCATTAGTCTGAATAAAAGCAAGAATCATCTAACTGTAATTTTTCTTAAAATTCCCCATAAATTAAAATATTTCAAAACTCTATAACAATCTTTAATTAGTTGTAGAGATAAAGCAGGGGTCAATTTACAGCTTAGCTTTTAAAATATACTCATTTGTCACAGGTAGAGCCACTGTTGCTAGCAAACATCTATAGTCTCGACAGGGTTACCTTTTAATCACTAATGATTCAGAATCCCATCTCTTTAAGAATTATTGACCTAGAGATAAATTCATTTATATTATTTATATTATATATATATATATATATATATATATATATCTTAAAATTCATTGTCCTGGTTTGGTAGCCAGATAGTTGACAATGCCATTCACTGGTTATAATTAGACTGAACAAGCTGGCTCATGATGAGACCTCTTATCTTTTAAGTTTAAATATATCTCTGGATTATACTCTAGAAAAATAAGACTCTTCGAGACAGGGAGAATCATTGACTCCTTAAGAGTTAAGAATGACAATTTCAGAGTTAAAAGGTGCTTTTCCGTAAAGTGTCTTTACTTGGTTAACAATAACTTTTCCTGACTAATAATAGAACTTTGAAAGATTTTAATAAAATATTGAAATCTCGAAATGATTACAATTTTGATGAAAAAGAAATTTCTCCAGAATTTATGATACTTTGTCAACTTCTCTAAATTGGTAATCTCTTCCTTAAGTATGTCTACCTTTATAATAAGAAAATCAAACTTTACTAAGAGATTTAAGAAAAAGTTAATAGATGACTATTAAAAAATTTTCTCCATGTATAGTGACCATAGTTAGATAACAAGAAGGCCTTCCATATAAATCATGGCAAAGTTACCAAAATCAAAAATGAAAACCAAAGGAAAAAGAATTCTTATGCTAAAATGAGAAAGAAATCAACAAAAATAAAAATGAAGAAATTTAAAAAATGGAAAGGAAAATCCCAGTTTTGCAAGATAAACTCAAACAAGAATGTTTATACCAATGTCTCAACAATATGAAGAAATACATAATCGTGTAATCAATCCTTCTTATGTCGAGATTTAGAAAAATCATACCTTGCAGGGTTGTAAGTGTTTTAGGCTTTTTAGATAGCAGTGACGATAAAATTCAGCCACAATGAAAACTTTCTGTCTGATATCAATCTTTTTGTTTCAAATCATCATCTTAATCATTTTCTAATAAAATGAATGCTTTAAAGAAACAAGATAAAGGTTCCAAAACTTCTTGGTGTAGCTGTTTCAATGAGGATTATCATTGTTTCTTGAACTTAAGCCAGGAGAAGAGTATGGACTTCGAAAATATGATCTGGCAGAGGATTGAAAGTTTCAAATGGAGAACTGAAAAACAAATTTATATGTGAGAAAAACAAAACTGAAACTAAAGTAACGAAATGGAAATAAAATGAAAGTGGGTACATGAATCTTACCATTGGCTAATTGTTTTTGATCTTACCTAAAAGGTATCAGTTTCTCCAAACTAGCTGACTTCTTATTTTAATTAACATTAAAAACTTGAAGAAGTCAAACTAACCAAAATACTATAACCCAAAATCATTATTTATTTTATCTAAACTAAATCAAGCAGTAAAATGTAAAAATGGAATGCTTAGTGCTCAAGGGAATTGAAATTAAAAGAAATGCATCAGAAATGAGAATGCGAATTTGCAGTAACGAATGTTTTTCAAAATATTATAAGTTTCTTATAAACTCCATGATTTTATAAATTATCCAGAATCAAGACCATATCCAAGATAATAAAATTTAAATATGAAGATAGAGAGGTCTTGAATTTTTTTTTTAATTATGGAATTATATATTTAAAACTGAAATATATAAGAAATCGGAATGATTTGAATATGCCGCAAATTTATCATCAGCTGCTTTCTTACCATAGTGGTTACCCAAGCTCGCTTTTAAAATAACACATCGTCGTATTGGATTATTCGCATCACATCTTTCTTCACCATGCTTCGAGTTTAATTTGCAAGACTTCACCTTTGTTGCTATGCCATATATCGATTAAATGTTAATGGCTTAGAGGCATGCATTGAAAGATATTACACCGGAGATTGCAATGGCAAATTGTTGATAGGAAAACATTTAATGAGAACATGTGCAATGAAATGAAGCGATCATATCATTAAAGATATATTATATTGGGGATCGGGGAATATTGACATTGTTCTTCCCACATTGCACATCGCACATCGCAGATTCTGAATTGTGATGTGAGCATAATTAAAAATGCGATGAAGCAATTGCGATATCGACGATTTCTAATTGATGATGCTAATCGGTGATTGGTGAATGTTTTGATACCTGATGTAATACAATATGATTCTTGCGATGCCTATATGTGATGAATGACGTGGTTAACTGGCAATCGCAATTGGCAAACTTAAGCACATGATGTAACAATTCTCGATACGCCAATATGCGATGAAGAGTGGACCCGATAACTTTCTGATGAAAATTTAATAACATATCGGATCTGAGACATCAACCTTTTTAAAGTTATGCTCCTACCATTATTTTCGATTGAATGGACGCGATATTTTATAAACTTGATTTGAATTTCATATCGGGTCCGGAATTATGTGGTTGTCGCAATATTGGTAAAGGCAATTCACGATAATGGAGGTATACTTCAATTGCAAACCTCTTATATGAAAAATGTGATATGGCATATGAGTGAGGTAACACATCGAAAATCTTTTATTAAACAATTTGTTATCAAAAATGCTAAGAGATACTTCCGATGAAATCTTATGATATTGTTTTTAATTTCGATTGGGTTTCCCAAATGAATAAAAACAAAGTTAAAGAATGCTCAAATTCTAATGAGTCTCAAATAAAATTTCCCTGAACCTGTTGCCAATTTGAAATGGGTTTGCTGCTTACTTCAAGTTTTGAAAACAAATGAAAACCTGCAATTAAAACAGAAAAAGTATCAAAAATAAACTAAAGAAAAGATAAACTAATAATAGATGAAAATGAACTTGTAAATGCATACCTGGAAAGAAATTGTCTGTAGATTTTACCACATGAATCTTCAAATTCTTCCTTCGATTTATCAAAATTATGACTTTGTTCAAAATCATCTCATTATTTATTCTAAATCGAAGTGAGTAATCAGCCTAAATAAGATATGTTTATTCATGTTCAGGAAATATAAAATTTACTAGAAATAAATATGAAACTATGCTTCCTTTTTGAATTGCAACAACAATTTATTACCTCTGCACATTTTGAATTAACTTGAGAAAAATCTGTATTGTTATAGTGACTGTTCAATAATGCCTTTAGTAAATGAATATGATGCGTATTACAACATCAGATAATAAACTAAAGATCCGAATGGGATAAAGCCACTAATTGTGGAAAAATGTCAAAATAGATTTGAATGTGTGCACATAGCAAAATGGACATTTAAAGGTCAGCTTAGCAAATTTCGAGGAAGATAATATGAACTTCATATGATTACGATGAAAGGTTAGACTAACTAATAATGATTGAATCAGAGTTAAGCTTATCATATACAGTCATACATTTCATGGGATAGATTCCAAGTGCAACCTCAATTGAATTTAATCAAGACATTATCCAAAATAGACAGAGTAGAGGTATTGCTGTAAGAAAATTAAAAAAGGAAAGCAAGAATTAAAATTTTCTGATTGGGAGAAAATGTTTTCACTGAACATGTATGAAAATGGCTGATTGCTTTGTTTTATTTTTAATCTACAAAACTATTAAAAATAAATTAACTACATTAACTCTACTCCTATTCTAACCATATAATTGAAAAAATGACTAGGTATAATCATATTTCCAGTGTAACCATTTTCTCATTTTAATCCCTGCATGTATGTACAATTCAAATGTTAGTAATAAAAATACAAATATAATTGAACTAAGAAAATTAAACCTGAAAGTAGAATGTACAACTATTGTTAGAAGCTTATCTAAAATCTCCTTCTCATGAAATTTTCTTTCCAATTGAATACCAATTGGATCATAGAAATCTGGATGGATTTCTATTAAAAATTGGGAAATGTTCAAAAGAGGAAATGAAAGGCCAGATCGTGGATATGAGCTTTTAGATTCAAAGGCCTGGAAGAAACTGTTAGTGTTATGTGTAAATGTTAAGCTATTGACAATCTTCCATGAAGGAAAAATTTCCAAATATTTTTCAAATGAATTAATGAAAAATGGATAGAAATCTTTCAAATGAAATGGGAAATTATTAATTAAATTGGATTGCTGGAAAATTTCTAAAAATACATTTTCTTGTTGATATTGCCTTTGAGAAGATAGAAGCTTTTGATAAAACATTAGCATTGATTGAAATTGAAATTGAAATAGCTTTTGATGCTTTTGATTATAATATAAAACTTCAATTTTCCAACAGGGCAATGTATCAATTGAATGTTTGATAATAAAGTGCTCAATATGTCAGCGTAATGTATCAAAAATCTGAAAATAAATCTGATTTAATACAAAATAAGTGAGGAAACAAAAATAAAATGAAATCACTATTTGTACAACTAATGTTACAGCACAATCGGGATCGTTTTGAAATAATTTCTTTTTCACAAAGATTGGCCAGAATTATGGAATTTGAGTAATTTCCAATTCCAACTTGTGAATTAGAAAGAGATTTATAATTATGAACAGGAATGAAAGCTTGATCATGATATGAATAATAAATTGGAATATTTTCTCGAATAGTGAAATCATGAAGATGATTATCTGCTTTAGAATGAGGATTAGTTGGAATAATTTCTAAATTGAAATGTTCCTCATTCTCAGATGTTATTTGAATTTTATCATGAGAATTCTCTTGAGGAAAATAGAAATCAACATCTTCTATGTCAGAGTAATTATCATAAATGACTTCACAAGATTCTTTATAATTCCCTTCAATCTCATCCAATATATCTAAACAAGGAGGAACAAGAATTTCATGTTCATTAATGGCAAAAGAATGATCGTTAATTGCTTCTCTATCTTGATAAAAATTTAATGGTAATTCATTTAGATCAGCCTCTGTATTTTCTGAAATATCATTAACACTAAAAGGGGAAAAATTACCATCATTAAAAATATCAGGATAAAGGGAAAAATGTGAATCTAAAATAATGCATTTAAAAATGTTTCTGTTTGAGAATTCTTGTACATTATGCCAATTGTAAATTTCAGATTCCAAATCATTCCTTTGCGTGCGCATGCTTTCTTGAAGAACACTGCTTTGCTGCTCTGATTTCAGCATTTGCTCATCATGAAAATATTCAGAAATTTGTACAGCAGTTTGCATGTTATTATTTACTTTGATTTTTGCTTGCACTTGCTGATTTGCAATCTGATTTTCTGAATTTAATGCAGAGAAACTTTCAGATTCCAATGCAGGATTTTCTCCAAAATTGTTGTTGTTGTTTTCTTGCATTTGATTAGAAATATTTTCCAAGCTTTGTGAAACCTCTTCATCACAATTTATTTGCGCATCCATATTGGTATTTTCATTTATATTGGAAGGGGATGGAACAAAGCTTGAACTAATTTCATATGGATCGAGAATAGGAGGAAGAGAATGATTATGTTCAAACCAATCTAGTGATTCTTCTTTCATAGGTTGATCTTTGAAATTAAATTTTAAACAATTCAAATGAAATCGAATATTAAAATCTCTAACAGAATCATTTTCATTTCGTAGATATTCAATTTCATCACATACCTGATCATAATCATAGCGGTCAAATTTATAAACGAAAATTGTAACAAATTGATCCCAGCTGTGAATTGAGGCCACCGGAAGAGTTCTACACAAGTTTCTGGCTTTTGCCGCAAATGTGAGAGTAAAAATTCTGCATAAAATGCCTTCATCAATTCCTTGAAAATTATAATTTGAAACATTTTGAATAAATTGAAGGACATGATTAAAAGCAGAAGAATTTCTCTCACCATTAAACTTTACCTGAGACAAGAGTCTTACCACTATGGGTGGAGTATTGGAAGATGCACGTCCATGGATACAACTCCAAATTGGAAGTTTAAAAGGAGCCATCGTGATTAAATAAAATGTTAAAATTGAAAAGACTCCAACAGACAACAAGTTTCAGGCCCTCCTTCTAGCGCCAAAAATGTTGAGGCCTCGAAAATCGCTGCTACAACATTGGGGGATAACCACCCGGTCCAGACCTTAATACAGTTCCTTTTCCGTTTATGATAGTGGCTCCGACTGGTTTAACTAGGTCCAGTTACCTTTTACCTATCACTATTGGTTTATTATGTGTCCTTAACTACCAATAGACAGGGATATCAGATCAATTCTTCTTGCTGATCAAGCAAGAGAATGACCCTTAAGCTGATTTGGGTTCAGCCAAACCACAACTAAGATTTTGCCTCTTTAAGAAGAGGACTTAAAAAAAAAAAAATTTAATCTAATTGCAAACTTATTCTATAATGCAAGCAAAAAGAAACTAATCTAAATCCTATCTCAATCAGGTAGATGAAAATCTAGCCCAACTAAGAGCAAGATAATTAAATAATGAGGATTAAAATATCTCTGGTTTTAAATTAATGTTAAGCTAACGAAGAAATTAAATTAGCTCACATTTGTGGGTACCAAAACACATTCTATTGAGACCATTTGACTAAAATAATAAATCAACAACACTCCTGAAGAAATTCACAAAAATTATATCGATTATCATATCAGTCAAACTAATAATTAAACAATAGCATGTGGAAGAAATTCACAAAACATTACTATCTAATAAATTAGTGTTATAAGACAAATTTTTGAGTAATGGTTACTCAGAAATCAGAGTTTAATTCATAAGAGAAGAGATACATAACAATTTGAAACAAATTATCCATATCAACAAAAATGCCAAAAACATGAATAAAATGAAACAACAATTTTATTAACATAAAAATGAAACTGATATTTGTTACAGAAATGCCAAAAATACCAGTTAATTGAATCTGCTTCTCTGATCCTGGTCTCTAACAGTACTTTACATTATTTGAATTTCTGCTTTCAAGACAAGAGCTGCAGAAATGCAAACTCTGCCCATCATGCATAATTCAAGATATAAAGAATAAACCCTCATTAATGTTCAGATCCGAAATTTTCTCTCCTCCCCATCTACAACTCTAAATTCCTATTATAGAAATGCTTTTAGAGGTCTGGAATTGCAGAGGAGAGCAGCCCTTATTCTATTCTGCAATCTGCTATTTATAATATTTGCAAAGGAATTCTTGAGATGAAAGTTTGTTGAAGAAAATCTGCCCAATCACTTTTATTTGCTCAAAAATTCCAATCTTTTAATTGCTGGAGCATTCTCATTGATTAAGATCTTTTCTTCATATCTCTTCTACTGTTTTCCTGTAAAAAAGAAATCAAAATAAATTAAGATGCAACAATAAAATCAAAATACCATTTCTGGCATTAAAACAAATCTAATCAAATTCTAATTTAAATAAATCATTGAAAATAAAATATAAGCTCTCTATTGACGCCTAGTATAGTTTAATTGGCCAAAGATATCATTGACGAATGAATCTGCAATTAGAAAAGGCTTGGACAAATGAAAATGCAGAAAATAAATCAGAAAATTGATTTTGTTTTTAAAAATTCGGAGCTTGATCTTCTGCATGATTTTTGACCCAATTAATGACCAAATCTATTAGTGGAACCTTTTCAGAAATGTTCTCATTGATTTTATCTTTCCAATGAGCCGTCCTGAGCCTCATTTGGCCAAGTAAAACTCATTCTATGAGCTTCCAAAGTTGATGAGTCAAATCTGGCATAAATCTGGAAATTCTGTTGCTGGGCTAAAAATCAGAAATTTTAATTAAAAATCTAATCCTAAATTAAACTCTAATTATCTAATAATTAATTCTAATTTAATTGTTAATTATGAACTAAACTAATCTTTTCATAAACTGTTATTAACTAATATAATTAACAAATTAATCTAATTAATTAATATAATTAATTATTTATAAACTAATTAATTCTAAACTATTTATAAGTAATTAGTAATAATCTAAATAATATTTAAATTTTATTTTAATTAAATTAATTAAATATTATATATTAATTAATTTAATTAATATAATATAAATATTTTAAACTATTAAAAACAATAAACTAACCTACTACCCTACTTTTAACTTATTCCATTTGTTCCACTCATTTTACTCATACGTATGAGTATTAAATAAAACAAAACTTACATGAAACCTACCGTAATGCTCCTTTGGTTAATGCCATGTTAGCTTATTGAGTCATCGCATATCGGCGATCGGGGATTTGATATTGCTATATTGCGATATGCCGATATGCGATGTAAATTTTATTTTTATTTTTATTTTTTATTTTTATATATATTATTTTTTAATATTAAGTTTTAATTTTTAATTAAATTAATTATATTTTATTATAATAATTAATTTAATTAATGTTAAAATTTAATGTTAAATATCAGTTTTTTTTATTTTTTTTATTTTGATTTTATTTTAATGATGTTTATTTTAGTTATGAAATTTTCTAAAGCCTAATTTGCTTATCTAAACTACATCGATTCCGAAAATAAATAAAAAAGAGTAAAAATAACATTTTTAACCCAGATTAGATAAAGGATGGGACTTCAAAGGAGTACCATTTTCAAACCATTTGACCAAATAAGGCGAAACAAGCGTTAATGGGAAGCTTATAAAAAATCGATTTTAATAAAGCAATCGAAACAAGAATCCAAAGAAAATGAAAAATTAACAAAAGCGTAGGATAATCAACTAAAATAAAAATCTTAAAAGGTGTTTAGCCAAAAATTTTATAAAAAGGGTCTCCATTATTTGAAGTGAAGACATCAATAATGGGGGGGTTGTGTTTTACCACAACAGTACACCGCACAAAGCACAGGGTTTGCTGGTGCGAATAGTTTTTGGGTTCTTGGTTACGGACAAGGACAGGAGAGAGGGGTCAGGGACCGTAGACTCAGGGAACGTGACTTTAACCATGGGTTGAATGCGGGGCAATCCAGGACAAGTATGGGTGGCATGACCGATGACATCACACAAGGCGCAAGGCTTTGCAGGCGGAGGAGGAGCCGGGTCAGTCGGGGTGACCTTATCTTGGGATGCCCCCTTGCGAGCTTTGCCTTTCTTTCCTGGAGCTGTCACCACAGGGGTAGGGTCTTGGGGAGGTGTGGGGGGTATGGTGGCAACGGAAGAAGCGAGGGGGACCGGTTGAACCGGTGTCAAAGTAAGAGAGGGTTTGGGGTGACTAGGTGGGGTAGCGGCTGGAGGGTCAAGCTACCAGAAGGGTATGCCCAGGGTCAGGCTAGGGAGAGAGAGGGTGGCCATGACAGGGACCGTATAGACTCCAGGAGGGGGAGCCAGGAAAGGTATCTGACTAGCAGGATAATGACCAGGAGGGACGGCTCCGAGATGGTTGAGGCCTGGGGGAACCGACCCAGGAGGATAGAGGGGTTCAGGGATACCAGCTGTAGGAGAAGGGCCAGAAGGAGGAGGTCCGGCTGGCTGAGATGAATGGCTAGGAGCGGGTTGCGGTGGGCAAGGTTGAGTCTGAGGTTGCTGACTAGCCGAAGCGGGTCACTTAAGGGCAGCCCGAGACGATTGCATCATGCAAACATTCGATAAGCTGGGATCAGAGATATGAGGAGGAGGGAGACCAGGGAAAGTTCCAAGCAGAGAGGAGTCTTTGTAGACGCCGAGAGAGACACTGGTCAAGGAATCGACGGTTTGCTTATTGGCTACAAAAGAGATGGTCATCTCCGGGGAGGTCTGAGACGTTGGCTCATGATAAGTCAACTGGTCGATGGTGATCAGCCCAATAGAATGTTGTAGTCTAGAGGGGCGTCGATGACTTCGACATCAACGCAAACAGTCTTGCCTGCAAGGGTGATAGGACAATTACGGAAAAGGCCAATGTGCTGGGAGGCGTGGCCGTCCCACGCTCGAAGGGTGATCGTGGAAGGGGCAACTCAGGAGATCCGAGTTGCTTCCAAACCAAAGTGGACATCACACAGGTGGATGCCCCCTCATCAATTATACATCGAGAAACGTTGGCATTCCAGATTTTGACTAGGATTTGGCAGGCGACGGAAGCAGGAAGAGGAGGATGTTCTGATTGATGGGCATCGAAAACAATCATTTGGTCATCGGCAGGATCTACAACGCCCACGGCAGATAACAGAGCCTTCTTTTGGGAAGGGCACGACTGGAGGAGCTCCAATGTGGAAATGGCAGTAGGAGATTGCGCCAAATCATCTACTATGCTATACGAATGAGCGGCTCGACCAGAAGCAGCATTTCGGCGTAAGGGTCCCTTAGGAATCTTGGTATGAACCTCAAATTTGGGTTTAGGGATATGTAAGGGACCATTGGATGTCGAAAGAGGCTCTGTAGAACCTGGAGAAGTGGACTCGGGGGTAGACTGAGCGGAAGGCTTGGGGTACTGGAAAGACCGAGTTTGAAGGTGAAGGTCAACGGGTGGGGATGGATCAGAGTTCATCATGAAGATCTGGTAATCGGAGGAACCAAAAGGGGAAGGTTGAGTGGCGACCTGTCCGTCAGGTGGTTGGGTAGTCATGAATCCTTGCTGGGGGAAAGGATCGGTAAACACAGCTGGTTGAATAGTGGTCACATTAGGGGGAGCATGAGGGGAGGCATGTTGTCCTCGCAATGTGGCTTGAGACTCCCACATCTACCGCATCTGTGGTAAGAGGGGACAATCGTGGGTGTAATGACCGTAAACACCGCAACATGAATAAGGATTATTTGTGCGAAGAGGCCTGTCCGGCTTGGGCTGAGTGCCCTGTTGCTGGTTAGCAGTGTTAGGGTCAGTACCTTGAGGATTGGGTCCACAAGTACCAGCAGAAGATTGATTTGGATTGCCTCTCCACCTTCTTTGAGAAGGAGGGGTATTAGTCGCGCCCTGCTGTGCAAAGACTTGCCCTGGAGGGGGCTGAAGGTGCTGTTGCGGGGTTGGAGGAGGCAAGGGAGGTGGAAGCGCATATGCTGGAGGATCTGGCGCACCAGGCTGCGGATAAGGATAATGGTTAGGTTGGGCAACATTGAGGTAAGCAGGAGGTTGGGAAAAAGGATGAGGCATGCCGTATCCTGGATACATGCTACTTGGAGGGGAAAAAGTGCTAGAGGTGCTGGCCCCTCCCAGAGGGAGACCATAGCCCATAGGAGGTTGAGCATACGGATGAAAAAGGGCTCCAACGATACCGTCAGCAGAATGAGATGCCCCTGGGGCATTAGTGCCACCGGGCCTGGGGAGGTCAGGAAGGATGGTATAAACATAACCAGACTGAGCGTAGATCAGGTCATATTTCAAGGCTATTTGGAGGGCGGCTTATTCGGTTTGAGGGAAATGGGAGGCAACATCTTTGCCAATGGGAGGTAAGAGAGTGTGAAGGAACCAGTCCATATAAACCCGATCTTCGAAGGTGGGAGCTCAACATAAGCTCCTTCTTCGCCGCCATTCCTGGACATGAGTGGAAAGGCGGGTTGAAGAGGTTTGCTTGAAAGAAGTCAAAAGCTCTGTACCAGTATCATATCGGAGAGGGAGCTGGAAATAAGATAAAAAGGCTTGGGCAATGGTCGCAAAGGTGGTATGGGAAGAGGTGGCCTGGTCAACATACCATTTAGAAGCTTCGCCGGTAAACGTGCGTTGGAACAACCGAAGACGGATGGAATCATCGGTAATGGAATTGGAGGAACACCACATGTGGAAAGATTGGACATGGTTGGTTGGATCTTCTCCAACAAGGCCTTCGAACTTATGGATGTCGGAGGGGAGCTTGGTTGGCATAGCAGGCCAACCAACATAATGGCGGATAGGGTCATTGATCAACTGATTGAGATCGAGGAGGCTGAGGCCTGCCATGTAAGGGAGCAAAGGTGCAGCCGAGGTAGTTCCTGTGGCGGTTCCGCTAGTAGTAGTCCTGGCATTAGGGCCGGGATTACCACTAGCTTTAGGCCCTGGACTAGACATGGTGAAGGTGACAGGGGGAGAACCAGAAGCAAAAGGGGAACCCAATGAATCAGAAGAGGAGTCGGAGTGTAGACTCGGAGGAGGACAAACTCGTCGACGACGGGAGGGAGTAGGTCGACCGACCGGAAACTGAGGGTGAAGGCCAAGAAGTCTCCGGGATGCGCGCCTTGGGGGCGCAATGGTGACAACACAAACACGGCACAAGAGGAAGAAGAATGATCAACAAAGGCAGGGAGGTGCAGAATCAAGAGAGTACAATGTCGAAACAAGGGCAGATAGGTGCAGTGTCAATTGATTTTAAATTCTTTGCTTGGCGGTGTAAACCAGGCTCTTCTTCGCTTAGGGTGATTGTGTGGCGTGTGTTAATTTTAATTTTTAAACCCATTTTGTTTTGAGAGCAAGAGAAAAAGTGTGCTGCGTAACTGAAAATAATGCTGCAGAGAACATAATATAATGCTAAAATAACAGAAAATTAACAGCTAATCAATGCATCAATCTAACCCAAAAAGGCGGGGCTCTCAAAACTAGTCTAATAGAGGGAAAAAATATAGTCAAAACACACTAAAAAGAGGCCAATAGATCTAGGGTCAAAAGGGACAGGGATCTAAAGGAGAAATCTGCTGAAAAGAGGGTCAGAACATAGCCAAGAGGCAGAGGCAAGGTGGCTGGAAAAAAGGAGGAAATCAGCAAAAAGAAGATGGGGCAAGGAGGAGGCCCTAAAGGTAGATCCAAAAAAATCTTCAGGAGGTGATTTGAAAGGGAGAAGAGCTGATTAAAAGAGATCTAAAAAGGAGGTATCAGATCTGGAAAAGGGGGAGCTAAAACTCTGAAAAAACAGACACCTGAAATAGATAAAAACTCTTCCACCAAAAGTGGAGGGTACTGAAGCCCTAGGGGGCTATGTTCCCACTTAGATGAGCAAAACAGATCAGAAACAGGTCGAAACAGGCTAAGACAGAGGCTAGAAAACCCTGACAGAAGCTTCAGAAAAACCCAGGAAAATTGCAGAAAAATAGCAGAAAAATTGGCAGGTCGCAGGTTCTGACCTGTTTTCTGTGCAGGTCGCAGATAATGGGCTGAAAAGTGCAACCTAAAGGTCCAGGTCACAGTTTCTAGGCTGAAAAGTGTGACCTGAAGCTCCGGGTGTCCCGACGGTAGATTTCCGGAAAAGTTGTCGTCTTAGTTGCGACTGATGTTTGTCACCTGCGCAATAGGGCCAGAAACACGCGGAAGTTAGAAATTTTAATGTTTTAGGGTTTTATAGGTGAAAAAAAACATGAAAATAGAAAAAAAAAAAAAGCTGAAAAGAAACCCTAGGGTCTGAAGTAGCTGGATATGCAGGAATATGAAAAATGATAGCGGTCGTAATTGAAAACCCGTGTGGAGTCGCCAGTTGTTAGTATGAATCTTTTGTCGAAGTGTACGAAAAAAGACCACTTTAGCTACGCATAAGTTATAGCCCTAACATCAAATATGGCTACCAATATCTTCAGATCTGAAGTTAGTTGATCAAGACAAGTGCTGCAAAAAACCAGATCTATGCATATAGAGACATTAAGCAGTAAAAATAAGGTTTTGCTCCATACATCCAATAGACAAGACAAGAACAATTTTTGAAAGAATTTTTTGTATTAAGGGCACTTGGGAGGAAAACAAGAAGGTGTTTCCAATTCTCCTCAATGGGATGGGTTCTTGGAAGTCCTCAGCACTTCAGATCTAGCATTTCTCTCTCCCGTTGGTGTAGAAAACCCAGACAAAGATAGAACTCAAAGGGAGCTCACACAGCAAATAATGGAAAATATGACAATGATAATGGCTCAAAGTCAGACCAAGAGTTTAGATCCAGAGTGATCTAATAGGCAACAAAGGGTGAAGAATGGTAGGAAAAACCCTCCTATTTATAAAAAAATATTGGGTCATTCTAGATCTTGGTGCATGATTAAAATAACATTAACCAAATCTAGATCCACCTTTTATGGAATATTTTATTATATTTGTTGGAGGGAAAAAGTATTTGACTTGGGTCAAATCCCTTTTATTTGTGAATAATAAATAAATAAATGATTTATTTATCATTTTAAGGAAGTGGTTGAAGGATAATCAAATAAATAATGATTTATTTAATTATTTATGGGTTATTTAGTCATATTTAACAAGGAATATTATTTAAATAAGATTTAAATAATTATTCCTAGAAAATAATAAGATAAATAAAGATTTATCTAATTAATTTCTTTGTTTTGGGTTAAACATGACCACGAATAATAATTAAATTATTGTTTAATTAATTATTCCTTGAGGAAAATCAAACAAATATAGGTTTGTTTAATATTTCCTTTTGGGGTTTCCTGTTTAGACCATAAATAACCTAATAAATGTGTTTTATTAAGTTATTTTACATAGTGAAAGCAATTTTACTTAGGGTAAAATTGGTCTTACATGGTGTACTTGGGTCCATCTAATGATAGTAGGTTAGATGACCAAAAAATGGTGTAACAAATGAGAACCAATTAAGCTGTGCTCCCTAAATATAGTGCTCTGCCACCAAGATGGTGTCTAGAGTGCATTCTCCCTTCGTATAGTGCCTCATCGTTTTGTTGGTGATGAGGTAGCATGCAAATTTAACCGGGGCTTGATCAATTAGGTCCATCCTCGCTCCCCTGTCTCCTCGCCAGGTACCATACTTGGTGTACAAATTTTGCTCTCCCTCCTTCCAAGCTCGCTTTGAGACTGTCTGGAATGCAGTCGAGACTTCCCGACCTTCTTCTGATAATCCTGTCAACCGGTGAATATCCTCTGCGTGTATGGGGATCTCCTTCCCCAACCATAATGAGTCGTTCTGAATCCGGCTGAGTAAAATTTTTTTACATTGCATGGCAGCACCCGTAGTGCCAAATACCGGCAAGTCTCTTAGGTTCAGTGGTGTGGATTGTCGAAGGCCCCGAAATTCTGGTCGTGTTCATGATGCAGGATTCCCAGCTGTCGTTTGGTAGTCCTCCATATACACTTGCTGCTTCATGGCCGAGAATTCGAACTAGTTTGTGAGGTCCAAGTCTATCAAGGTGGCACTGTCATATTTCTTGACTAGCGACTCCATCTTTACAATTCTCCTATCTATCTCCATCTCAACAACTAATGGAATTGTTCTAGCCATCTTCGCTTGACACTGGTATACCAGTATCACTGCTTTACCTCTGCGTCCCTGGCTTGCTTCCTCCTACAACCTTCCCTATTCTTCTACGCTCACAACTTCCCTTACTCCTTGAGATGTTTCTAACTCAGAAATCTCCAACATTCTCATGCTTTTCTTCATGCAGGCTATGTAATTAACTGGCACGAGTGAGGTTGATGAGACCCCATAACAAATTAATTCTTGTTGGCATCCTCCGCAACGATAATCATGTGATTAGTCTCTTGTTGAGGTGTGTTCTGACATCTACTGACAGTGGTGTGGGGAAATGGGCAGACGCGATGGCTGAGGTTACTTCTAATTATGGCAAAATGATTACTGCAAGGTTACTTCTAATTATGGCAATTTATTTTGCAAATCTTGGTGATCCTATGAACTGACACTTGACACATTTTCTTATCCTATGGGGATGGCATGCTAGACGTGCCCCTCCCCGACCACAATCAGTTGCGTTGCGGTCCCTGCAACCCAACGGTTATTGATGACCTATGCATGGACAAATTACTCTACCTACGCTCATCTCGGGTGCAAGAGAGTTATTCAACTATGCTACTCTACGGACTTCTCTCGGGTGCGATAGTTATTGAAAGAAAGCTAAAGAGACTTATTCATGGTAGGGCTTCAGGCGTGCACCATTCATCTAGCCAAGTAAAACAGTACCATCCAGTTGAGCCAACCAAAATGCTCTGGAATTCTTAATTGTGACGACAAAGTAGGGTCCCAACCAGTGCATCTGCAATTTCCCTGGAAAATTTTGAAACCTGCTATCATATAGCAGAACCTTGTCGCCAACCTAGAACATTTTTCTCTTAATTTGGCGATCATTTCATGCCTTCTGCCTATCTTTCTAAATTTTTTGATGGAACTCGGCAAGGAACTGTGCCTCGTCAAGTTCCTGTAATTCGTGTAGGCCTTCCTGGAGTTCCTCCTCCTCCAAGAACTGTAGGGAGGTGGCGATCAGAAGGCTCAGTATGGTGAACTTGGTGGGAATCATAGCTTCATGGCCATACACCAACTGGAAAGGTTTTTGATTCATTAAGCGCTTTACCTTTGTTCGGTAGGCCCACAGTGCGGCTGGCAAACGTTCATCCCAATCATCCCGTTTTGCATTGCAGATCTTCGTCAAGCCTTTTTCGAGGATTTTGTTGAACGCTTTGACAGTGCCATTGGCCTATGGGTGGTACGAGTTTTTTTGTGATGTTGTATCATGAAAGTGTCCAGAAATTATTTGATGGTGTCATTAAGGAAGTGTGTACCTTGATCAATGGTTAAGCTTCTGGGGCAGCCAAATCTGTTGATGATGTTTTCAAAGATAAACCGGGCTGCCATCTCTACCGTACAATCCCGTATTGCCACTGCTTCGGCCCATCTGGTGAGATATTTTGTGGCAGTGATGATGTATTGGGCCTTTGAATGCCTGGCTACAGGTGCTATGAGGCCTACGAAGTTGACAGCCCACTTATCGAACGGTTGCAATACATTCACCGAGTGTAGTGGGAGCTCGTCTCTGTCAGAGGGCCTCCCTGTTCTCTGAAAAACATCGCATTTCTTGAAAAAATATTTACTATCGGCATGGACTATCGACCACCATAGTCTAGCTTGTAGCACTTTCCTGGCTGTGGGTTTCACCCCCACATGTCCTCCCGCGATGCCGCTATGGCATTCCCACAGAATGGCTTCGTGTTCATGGTTGAGGACACACCTCCGCCGAATCTCGTCAAGCCCCAATTTATACAACTGCCCCGAAATCAATTGGTAGTCAGCAGTGCAGACGACCAGGTGTCGTTTCTAGATCAGGGTATAGTGCTGAGGATACTGCCCCGTGGTGAGGTATGTTGCGATGTTGGCCAAATAATCTGGGATGGCTTCTACCCGGAAAATATCAACATCTGGCAATTGATCATCTAGAAAGCCCTCATTTTCACAGGTCTCTAACTGGGATAAGTGATCGGGCCCGAAATTCAGCCTCCCAGGTTTGAAAATCACTTCGAAAGTGAACTCTTGAAATAGTAGGAGCCATCGGCATATATATCCTTCCAAAACTGGCTTATTGACTAGGTACTTCAATGCAGAGTGATTAGTGAAAAACTTGAACTTACCTCCTAGGAGATAGTGGCGGAACTTCTGGAGTGAGTACACCATTGCGAGGGCCTCCCTCTCCGTGGTAGTGTAATTCTGCTCCACATTGGACAACTTGTGGCTGGAAAAGTACACTGGGTGGTCGACTTTCGTCTCCCCTGGTTGCGCCGAGACAGCCCCAAGTGCAATATCGGAAGCATCAATATGCACATGGAACCACTTATCCCAATCTGGGTGAACCAGAATGGGTGCAGTTGCTAGATTCTTTTTTAATTTAGTGTCTAGGGCTAATCTGCATTCATCCATCCACTGGAACACCTCTGACTTCCACAGTAACTTTTCCAAAGGAGAATTTATCTTCACATAGTTCCTGATGAACCGCCTATAATAAACCGTGTGTCCTAGTAGTGATCTCAACTACTTCACAGTTTCTGGGGCTTCCATGTGGATGATTACTACCACCTTGGCGGGGTCGACACAGAACCCTTTCCTGCACACCACATGTCCTAGGAGCGTGCTGAATGGAACTGCAAATATGCATTTCTTCAGGTTCAAGGAAATTTTCAATTGTCGACACAGATCGAACATTATGCGTAGCAGGGTGGCGTGATCCTTCAGCAAACTGTAGACCATCTAGTCGTCCATGTAGACTTCCAGGAATTTATGAATATATTCCTGGAAAGCAACTATGACAATCCTAGAAAACACGACAGGTGTTTTTTTCAACCCAAACGACATCACGCAATATGGAAAGGACCCCCACTCTGTGGTGAACATCGTTTTCTTCTTGTCCTCTTCCATGATGCGCACCTGATGGTATCCTGAGAACGCATCGGTGAAGGAGTATGCCTCATTCCCCACAATGTTGTATAATACTTCATCGCTGAATGGGGTGGGGAATGGGTCATGGATGCAGGCATTGTTCAAACTTCGTTAGTCCACACAAACACGGATTTCAGACTTGTCTTTCTTATTTTCAATGACGATGGGACTCACCCACTCTGTTTCTTCCATATGGAAAATTAGGCCTGCCTTTAGCATTTTGTCGATTTTGAGTTTGACTTTCTCCTTTATCCACAGGTTCAACCGGTAAGGGTGATGCTTCACTGACCCGACATCTGGCTTCAATATAATCCTCATTTCTCTAAGATCCCCTTTGATCCCTTTTAAATCCGCAATTGATGAAGGGAATAGGTCTTCATATTCCTGGAGGAGATTAAAAATTTTCTTCGTTGCCTCCTCGTCCCAGTAGTCCCCAATAGTAGCCAGCTTGCATTTTTCCTCCGTGCTGATGTTTATTTTTTTTGTCTTCAACGGAAGTAGATGGACTCCTTCGGCGGTAGGCTCTTCTTTGATGTTCTGCTCTCCTTCTGTCTCTTCAAAGTATACGTGCCTCAAGTCCTCCAAACTGTCATCTTTTGGCTTGATATCAATCCATTGGCAAGCCAACTTACGTCTGCCATTAGGATTCAGTACTAATGGCCTCCTATCTGTGCTCTGATCGGGGAAAAACAATATCCTTTTTATGGCCTGTAATGCTTGGGATACCAGGTCTGTCTTCCCCTAAAATGAAAAGCACTGAAAAAAATTTTCTGCAACCTCCTGCCAAGAACTGGTCTCCCTCTTCCTCTCTTATTCTAAGTACCAGGCATGTGGAATGGTATCCAAGGAGAGGACAAACCGATGTACCCAGAGTTCCTCTGGGTACCCCACACTTCGCCACTGCTTCTGACAGGATTTCAGGTGGTCTCTCAGATCGGAAGTTCCTTGGTACCTTTTCTTGCTTCGAGGTCCTTCGTCTTCCTTAAACCACACCCTCAAAGCCTCCACAACACAACTCCACCGTGATAGGGAGTTGTGGTGATTTTTCCATCACCTGGATGATGTCGACTGTAGTGCCATGTCCAAGAGTGGTATCTTGTTTTCCTCTGGTACCTTGTCTTCTACCTTTGCAATGAAGGTATTTACTACTTGCATACTGGACAAGGTGGGGTACTCCCTTATCTCAGCCCCAATCCAATGGATTCTGGAAATATTGGTGCATCACCTTGTGCTAGTCTCATACCCACCTTGTTTCCAGTCCTCCCAAGCTAGTTCTGATCCCAGCTCCGAGCTTTGGACACTCCGCCAGCTTATGGAGCCGGTTGCTGTCGGGTTAATGTAATCCTCCCTCTTCCCTACTGTCATCTGACAGAGGTTTTCCAATAGCTGAGCAACTTCCCTATTATCTACTGTTTTTGTATATCTTGGACCTTGATACGGGTCGAGAGGCTGAGTGACTCGAACTTCCCCATCTTCAAAAATCATCAGCTCCTTCTTGAGATCAATGATGGCATAATTTTCAAAAGCCCAGTCGATCCCTAACAATGTAGGATATTGATCTTTGTCTCCCATAATATCTATTAACTCAAAGTCTGTGTAAGTTTTTACCCCTGCGATGTCGACCTTGATATCTTCGAGTCTACCGATCGGCAAAATGCAGTGCTAGTTTTCCATCCTGAGCTGGATCGGCGAATAAGTTAGTCGCAACTGCCCTAGAGCTTCCCAAGTCTTCCAAGGCAGGATATTGACATCGGATCCAAAATCGAGCATGGTGTCCCTGATCTGAAATCATGCAACCTGCATGTTTAACTGGAACTCTTTTCTCGTTCTTCTTTTGTTCCAATTTACTCATTGTACATACTAGGGTGATGTTTCTGAGGATTCCCTTGCTCCTGCACTCCCCTGCAACACTTCCTCTAGGGTATGCTTGAGTTATTCCCGCATTGAAGCATTGTCAACAATTTTGAGAAATAGGTGGAGCCATTCCTCGATCAGAGCTCCTGTAGTGCTCTGTTCCCCAATATATTTATTCACAGGTAACTCAATACCTTTGTCTCCCCTCAGCCGGGCAAAAGTTTCTACAGCCTCCTAGAAATATTTCTTCTGCGTTTCCGGTCTGATTAGTTGTTTCGGGGATGCGCGCTTGATCACCTGCATTAGCTCCTTCTCATGAGAATCCTCTCCTATTTTATTTCCACCTCGCGTGACTATGGATATGTTCTACATGGCTGGAGTTACTGTCCCTCGAGGTTCTACATTTACCAGATTCGTCCCCTCCGTCCTGCTCATTCCTCCCACTTCTTGATAAGTTCAGGGCAGTCCTCTATCGCGTGGGTGTTCACCCGGCACTGGGAACACCACGGTCTTCTGGGTAGGGGTAATTCTTGGGCCACATGACCCTCCTGATCAATGTTGTAGCATTTCAGTAGACCCCATCCCCCTGTGCGGCCTCCTCACATACTGCCTCCTCTACCTCTGGGAGCCTCATTCACCCTGTAGGAGGGATGGTCTAATCGGTTCGCCAGTGCGTCTAGAGCTCTGCACTATTTGGTGTTGTGAGTCATTGAAGCACATAACTCACAATACACGTTGTTTGGAACATTGGAGTACTTCTGCAAAGTCGAACACATCCAAGGTTGATGACCCACCATTTGGCAGATTTCACAATACTCTGTTGTGGCTTGGGTAGGTTGATTTTGGAACCCATCATACAGTTGTTGCGACGGATAGACTCCTTGCGAGTGTATCTGCGCAAATCCTCCGATAGGTGGAGCCCCCTATACTACCGCTGCTAAGGCCCCCACTCCCGGGCTTTGCAACCAAGGACACTCAATTGCCACATGTCGTTCTACCAGGCTGTGTGTGCACCAAACATTCGGCCTAGCTGGTCTTATAGGCTGCATCTCCTTAATTTTTTTGGTCAGATTGGCAATCTGATGTTGCAGTCCCAGTAAGGATGGGTCTTGCGAGGCTGCCCCTCCCCTATATTCCTGAGGGTAGCCCGCCATCACCTCTATCTTCATAGCCTGTTCCAATGCATCCTACAAGTTGTCGATCTTTTGCTGAGTGAGGGGGGTTCACGTCAGGGGAAGCAGAGCCTTGATGAACTAGTCCCTCTGATGATTTGGGTCGATAGGGTATCTGAGTTTCTCGATCGCATCTTTGAACCTGCATATCAACTCCCACGCAGTCTCTCCTTCTTTTTTCTTGATCTCCCATAGGTCGGACAAACCTTTATGGTCTGTTTGGGGTAGCTTAAACTCTCTGAAAAAGTCTCACTTGACGTCCGAAATTGCTGGATTCGGGTGGGCCTCTGACCGCTTTATGAACCAGCGAAATGCCCTTTCTCTCAGTGTGCTTTGGAATTCGATCAGCTTTCTTGCATTTGGCATCTAACGTGCCCTCCATATGGCTTCACAGAGGTACCAGTGCTGTTCCACATCGTCATTACCCCGCCTAGAAAATTCTGGGTACTAGGTGAATGAACCCACCATATTCCGGGTACTGGTTGCGTAATTCTACCACTAGTAATGCTACTATTATCATGCATTGCTATCAACAACTGACTGCTATTAAACCGTCTCAACTCTTTTAACTTAATGAAAATATCACTTAAGGGTTTATAGAGTACTAGGGGAAGGTAGGGATCCACGCTATTTGAAATTTGGGGAGCTGAAATACCTGAAGATATGAATGCCGTCCTTTCTTGGAATAGCTGCTGCATCGCGATGTACCAATTGACATCAGAATCTTCTTCCGGGCGTGTGTCTGCATCTCCTTCTTTAGACATCGTTTCTCCCTTCCTCCCGGCTGGGCTCCCATGTACCCGCTGCACTCCTTTAATGGTCCCTCCCATTTCCTGGGGACCCACCTGGCCTTCCATGCCCACTATCTCCTGAGATGCCTCCCTTTTATCCTTCCGACTACTCCCCTGTCGTTTCAACTCCCTCATTACCCTTTCTCCCCACCTTTCGGCGATTTCCGCCCTCCGATGTGCACATCACTCCCTCGACCTCTTTGTAGTCTCAGCATCCATTCCCCACTCCCCCGCTTCACATTTCACATAGCATTTGTCCCTTAGGCCCTTCCCTCATCACTGGAGGTTTACGCTTCCATGCCTAATTTCTAGAATTCCATCAGCCCTTCGTCCACCATCAAGGCCTTAATCCACAATGAAATTTCCTTCAGCAGCTTCCCTCTTAGTCCAAATTGGAATATAGCTTCGGCTCTAGAGAATGACTAGTAGCAATCCACTGTAAAATCCACAATATATCCATCAAAAGTAGATTCTACCTAGAAATCTACAGCTCGGGTTATTTCGATATCCAACCGATGAAGGGCCACCAAATCTCTTTGCACCCACTTGCTATCGATCGTCCATGATTTGTACTTAGTCACTTTGGTCTGCAACCTCCGAAACCAGCTATAGAGTTCGCTGGGGAACTTTCCCCAGAGGATCTTGTAGGTATCGCTGGCAGAATCCGAGAAGAGAACTATATCTCTGATCGCCTTCTCTTTTTGGCTTCTTAGTTCAGCTTGCTGAGCTATAAACTGGTCCAGGTGGTTATCCCACCATCTCCATATTTCTCCTTTGAAGATCCTTGATACCATGATCTAGTTCCCCTAATGAAGTTTAGGGTCCTGACAATGGAACCATTTGTTGGCGAGGAAACAAATCTCATGGGCAAGACCCAGGTTCGAGGATTGGGCCAACAAAGGAGTCCGCTGTAGTCTAGCACCACGCCGGCATTTTCACCCTACTCCCAAGAGCAGAGCGTCTCACCAGAGGCGTGCCACGACCACATGAAGGAGGGGAACATATCGGTATTGGCAGATGGATCCGCAACTCGAAGCCAACACAGAATCATATGCATACATACCATCATACGTAGAATATCTTCTTAGAACATCATTCAGATACTAAGAAAATAAAATTTTAAAGTACTACAGACATCATGCAACACATTTAACTCATACGGCAAGACAACAACCTTCAAATATATTAATAACCATTCAGTAGGATCCAAAGTTACATTTCTCAAGAGAAAGAGCTTCCAAATTCTATTACAGAGGTCCCTCAGGATAGAGAGAGAGAGATACTACAGCCATGACAGATCGATAGAAACACAGGTAATACATGAATGTCGCGCTCAGAACAGAGCTCTTTTGCCGCGTCTTCTCTTCAGCCTCGTTCTGCTCTAACCTCTCCAATCTCTCTGTATCTGTGCATGACTCCATTTTCTGCTGGGTGATGGCCTATTTATTCACCCGCCAGTGCAACTATTAGTTTCTCTTATGTTCTTACTCAGCTGCTTTCGGCTTCTTCCTGTTTCACATGAGTTCCACTATCTGTTCTTTTGTTGCATCTTCCCTTAGTCTACACTTGTCTACACCAACCTCGTCACCTATCTCCTGCTCCTCCGCAACCTCGGCAGCTCCGCTTCCTACCATTGTTGCACCTGCCACGTGCCGATCCGCAACCCAAAATATGATCTTCATGCAAAATTCAAAACAAGGGCCCCAACATATGGGAACTAAAGTTTACCTGCTCATCAACTTTGATTATGTTCTTCCTGCAAGTGTACCATGTTAGATAAACCAAATAGATACCAAAATCAAATCCATATCTCATTTACGTTTAGGGGAGACTTATCTCATCTGCAATATTGGTCCACATTATCATGTACATGTATAATCATAATAATTCCCATATAACAACATATCAACATCATGAATTACCATACCAATTGTATACCATGACCCCTTGCATGAAAACCATAATATTGACAACATCATACTTTACCTAAAGAGATCGCAACCCACTTTGATACCACGCTGTAACCACCTCCTCCCAAATTTACCTACTTTCACTAACTTACCTGGGGTAAACATGATCTAAGGGTCACTATGATAATACTCAACCTCCTATATGTGTAATGTTCCAAATTAGGAAAATTCTACAACAATGAGGATATCTCAAGATATTCTAAAGTTGGAGCTCCAGAAATAAGAAAACATAATAATTGTGCAGCAGCAACCCTCAACTCATATAAATGTGAGAGAAATCCATAGCCTTCTCATTAAATAATAGCAGCAAAAAATACTTATAAGATCTTGAGGAAATGATACACAAGATAGGCAATTCTCAACCCCAAGAGACAAGTACATGAATCATAACAAACCACTGCTACACAATGTATGCCAAGCTATGACAACGCAATTTTATAGAGAAAATGCATGCTACATATGTAAAATACATGGATAAATCAATATAATACCAAATACAACAATGGGAGTGAATATATTAGCTCCCAAAGACTACCTCATGTCAATCCTAGAAGGATTGGCAATAAAATACAAAAAATGCAAAATGTCGGAGTTGCTGGGTAGCTGCAGCAACTCAAGAAATAGAACTGGATGGAGTGGCTGTAGATTATGCCCAAAATGAATATGCCTCCTCCAATGGATCTTTAGAGTGAAAGTCTGATCCTTTCACTAAAGATCTTGCCCTCCAAGAATATGCAAGAGCCCCACTGCAAATGCTCCACTCAAAATAACGCAGTCACTGGATGGAACTGTGTTGTAGGGCTAGGGAACGAGTTGGCCTTGATGCCAAAATCTGCAATATGCTCTGGAATGCCTCCAATCTGATATCTCAAAGGAAAGAGGGACTCCTCCTCTGAAAATAGCTGATGAAGGTGGTGTAGTGAACCCTCACTGCAACACCCATCAACACAACATTATCCTGCTACAGAAATAACACTGTCTTGATAGAGGATGCTTGGCCTCAAGCCTAGATGTGAGGAAAATCAGAGCAATCCCTCAAAATGCCTCTCAATAAGGAGAAGGAATCCTAAATAGGAATTCCCCTAGAAACTATTGCTAAACAACAAAGAATGCTCAATTGTCTGAATAGACAATGAGATGAATAATACAAGCATGAGAAACAATGGTTGCCTTGCCCTCCTTTAAAAAAAATGAAAGCTCTTTCTCCATGGGCCCCATCCATTAGGGTTTCCTCCACCAAATATCCCTTTCCTCATTCACACCGCACTGGCTTCCAAAGTAAGCCACTCCTCCTATGGCAGCGTTGTTGACTTGGTCAAACCTGACCTTGTCCACTTGCAAATAACCCTATTCACACATGAGGGTGTGCAAACCAGCCCCAAAGATGATCCCCTTTCACATTATGAGGTATTTGATTGATAATATCATCATGCAACGGTCTTCTTACCCATTTATTCTTCTCCTAGGTGAAATTAGCAAAAAATAATGTTCCAAATTATTGTCGGCAAAATTTGGGAACATTACAGTCCTCCCCTCCCAAATATTGCTTTTCCTCAAGAAACTGCAAGGATAGAACTATAAATCCTCCTCTCAAGGCATGGAGTCTATGAAGTGTTTGAGGAACATCTTCCTCATATGGATCCTCCATCCCCCAAGTAATCATCCATGAAAAATGGGTTACCTCCCAACATGGCAACTCCTGAAAGTCATCTTCCACCTCTTGCTTCGGCAATGTAGGTGGGCTGAAAATCTAATCCTGGTAGAAAATGTATCCTACCCCACGTTGTCCATCTCTCTACTTATGATAAGTGTAGAGATAGTTCTGATCCTGGGCTGCAAAATACTTTCCCTCAAGTGGCAAGATGAATACTAGATCTCCAAGGATCTCTCCTCCAATGCTACAAATCATGTTGTCCCAAGTATCTCCATATATGATGAGTTGGAATTCATAGTCATATGGCAGATCCTCCATCATATGGCTCACCTCATAAGGAAAATATTGAGCTGTTGCAGTCACCACACCATCTCCCATGCTCACTTTAGAACATGTAGTGCAAAGTGTATGGGAGTTTCCTCCCTCCAAGGAAACATTCACCCAATGTGTCTCTCCTCCAGTCACGCTTCCAAGAGAAGCTTTAGCAATATCAGCCAAGGGAACCATAAGGATAATCATGATAGTTTCCATGTGAAGTAAAGGAGAAGGACAATGGTCCCTCAAGTGTAGCCAATGCAGTTTGACCCTCCATTGCCATAGAAACAAAAATGAGGGGTGGCCTCCCCACCATTTGCTTGCTGCCCCAATCTCCTGGAGAAAGTGAATGATGTCATGTGCAATGTGAGTATGTTCTCCACAAGAAATATTCTCCCCATATTCACTTAGGGGGTGATCATCCATAATGGCCTTATGTAGACCATGAAATCTAGAAGGAAAAATATCCCTCCTTTGAGCAAATCCCTACACAAATATGGTTAAGAGATGCATATATAAAGACAAATCATCATGCAAATCAATAATACTCTCACCATATGTTTTTCTCATATAAATGGAGTGGCTCATAGATGAGTCCCCCCTCATCCTCAAAGGAAAAAGATTTGATTGTGCTAACTCCTCCCTCTCCTCATGATCCATGGAGTGCCTCGTCAAATTCTTCAAGTGGTTCCTCCCATAAGAAGCAAGGAAATGTAATGTGGAATTCATGGTTGGCCCATGGTTCCTCCTGAAATGTACAACAAGTATAGTATGGAGAAGCATGCTCCCAATGGGCATACTCAAACTCAAGCCCACTCTCCAATCAAAGCCTCACATGAACATATACATATCAGCAATACATGGAAGCAAAAACCAATAGAAAAAAGTTGTCACATGACAACCGGAAAGTGGATCAAGGTCCCACACCAGGAACCAGCGCAGTGCATTCGTCACCTGCATAAAATCAAACAAAAACAAGTGTTCTTCCAGGCACTTGTTTTCTACCACAATCATTTTACAAGATAGAAACATGAAAGTAAAATTTGGTGCCAATGGTGCACACCAAGAATCATGTGGCTTTCCCCACAAACCACCAATGAGATAGCCAATGTCAATGCTAAAAATGGCTTCAAGTACATCATGATACAATATGCAAGAAGGAATAATCATCCTTGGTACAATATGTTTCTCATAAAAAGACAAGTACAAAACATAGGGTGAAATTGTACATTCTCCATCATGCACTAGAAGACTTGAGCTGAAATGGCTCAACTGAAAATGCTCCCTTACTCTCAATGAGTAGAAAGGTGGCTGTAACATCCTCTCCATCATCATCTGGGCTCTGCATCTCTCCATATGCTGATGTATGTCTTGCTAAATGCCCTCCCAAATGAACTCCTCTGCCAAGGAAAGGTATGCATTAAAATGCATGGAACAGAAGTCCCCCTGTGCTGCATGTAGCAACTTCTCCTTGAGACTAGAATCTCTAGTCAAGAAGACTCTTCCATGTGAATATATGACCATATAATCCACCATATACTCATCATCTCTATCTGGGTCATCTAGAATCATGCATGCACCAAGATCCTTGGAGTACTCTACTAAAACATGAGATCTACAGTAAGGATCCATCCTCCCAAGAGACAGCACTGGTGATCTAGCATGGGAAGCTCTCCTGCTACTGTTGTCTGCTACTTTGACATTCCCCATGCCAAATTTCTCCTCCAAACTCTTCACCTCTCCAAAATCCAAGAGCAGTGAATCCAAAGACAAAATGTCTCTCATCAATGACAGATCTGATGGCCTCCCTGGTGGAATGCCTCTATGCAGTGAGACATCAATGTCAAGAGTGGACTATATATGTGGCTAGGAAACCTTTCCCTTGCTCTCATAGTGAAATAAATTCTACCTCCTCTTTGCACTTTCCCTCTGAAATAGAGAAGGGTGTGTGCCTCTCATCACATGATGCTACTCTTCCTCCCTTCCTCCTTCTTCTAGCTGCAGTGCTGCACAATCTTGTTTCTCAATGAATGTGCTTGGACCTCAATGTATGAGATCCTAGGGACTTCCTTGCAAATCTTAAAGAATCCCTATAGTTGGAGCAAGTTCTCCTTCTCCCTCTGCATGAGGTATTAGATCAACTCTAGAAATGACAACGTTGTTGCCTTCAGCCTCCTCAACAAGAGTGGGCAACCCTCCAATGATTAGATCCTCTTTTGAAAAAGGGATCTCTTTTCCTCCTTGTGCAAAAAATCAAGATGAAGGTCTTGCCTCCAATAAATTTCCATGCAAGATATCAGCCTCCTTCATGGTTCTATGGAATGATTCTGATTCTATAGTTTCCTCCATCACATGCAAGGGTTTTGTTTTTTTGTATGTGTTTGTTTCCATCACATGTGTTTCAGAATTCCTCCTACCAAATATCTTCATCAAAGATCTAATGAAAATTGCATAGGAAGAGGTATTTGCATTTTTCAAAGTAAATGACTCAAATAAGCACCATGCATAGACCTTAACTCCCAAGTGCAGCGCTACTACTCTGATGGCTTCATCTTTGGAAATCTGATGCTGTTGAAAAAAGGTGTCTAGCTCTTCTATCCAAGCCCCGGCTGAACAAGTAGGGGAACCATCAAATATAGATAGAAGAAATCTATCCTCATTATGCTACTTTCTCCTCCTCACCATGACCTTGCAAAACTACAGAAAAGTAATATGATCTCTAAACATCTGAGTTTGAGATTCATATTCATGCAAGAAACCACTAAGAGTTCTCCTCTTAGGCATTTTTCCTCCTCCCATCCATCTCAGTATAGCTCTAGGCATTTGAATGCACTGTGCATCATGGATTGCAGTTGTATGCTCACACTCACTATGTGAAAATCTAGATTCAGCTCTAGATTCAACCTCCTTTAGAGATCCCATCTCCAATCTCATTTTCTTCAGCTCTCCTTGAAAGCTCTTCATAGATTTTGGAAGAAGCTTTGTAAGCTTGTCTTCCTTTATTCCTGCACATACTGAAGCTTTCTGGCTTCTGTCTATCTCTCCTTATTCTAATAGTTGGATCTCACAGGCTAAGTCAGAGATCATGCTCTGATACCACTATAATTTTCCAAATTAGGAAAAATGCTACAACAATGAGAATATCTCAAGATATTCTAAAGTTGGAGCTCCAACAATAAGAAAACATAATAATGGTGAGGAAGAAACCCTCAACTCATATAAAAGTGAGAGAAATCCATAGCCTTCTCATTAAATAATATTAGCAACAAATACATACAAGATCTTGAGGAAATGATACACAAGATAGGCACTCAACCCTAAGAGACAAGTAAATGAATCATAACAAACCACTGCTACATAATGTATACCAAGCTATGACAACGCAGTTTTATATAGAAAATGCATGCTACATATGTAAAATAAATTGATAAATCAATATAAGACCCAATACAAAAATGGGAGTGAAGATATAAGCTCCTAAAGACTACCTCATGTCAATCCTGGAAGCATTGGCAATAAAATACAAAAACTGCAAAATGCCAGAGTTGTCAGGTAGTTGCAAAAACTCAAGAAATAGAACTGGATGGAGTGGTTGTAGATGATGCCCAAACTGAATATGCCTCCTCCAATGGATCTCTAGAGTGAAAGGCTGATCCTTTCAAAAAAGATCTTGCCCTCCAAGAATCTGCAAGAGCCCCACTGCAAATGCTCCACTCAAAATAATGCAGTCAATAGATGGAACTGTGTTGTAGGGCTATGGAATGAGTTGGCCTTGATGCCAAAATCTGCAATATGCTTTGGAATTCCTCCAATATGATATCTCAAAGGAAAGAGGGAATCCTCCTCTGAAAATGGCAGATGAAGGTCGTGTAGTGAACCCTCACTGCAACACCCAACAACACAACATTATCCTGCTGCAGAAATAACATTCTTGATGGAGGATGCTTGGCCTCAAGCCTATATGTGAGGAAAATTAGTGCAATCCATCAAGAGACCTCTCAAGAAGGAGAAGGAATCCTAAACAGGAATTCCCCCGGCAACTCTTGCTAAACAACAAAGAATGCACAATTGTCTGAATAGAAAATGAGATCAATAATACAGCATGAGAAACAATGGTTGCCTTGCCCTCCTTTAAAAAAAATGAAAGATCTTTCTCCATGGGCCCCATCCATTAGGGTTTCCTCCACCAAATATCCCTTTCCTCATTCACACTGCACTGGCTTCCAAATTAAGCCACTCCTCCTATGGCAGCCCTGTTGACTTGGTCAAACCTAACATTGTCCACTTGCAAATAACCCTATTCACACATGAGGGTGTGCAAACCAGCTCCAAAGATGATCCCTTTTCATATTATGAGGGATTTTATTGAGAATATAATTATGCATGGGTCTCCTTACCCATTTATTATCCTCCTAGGTGAAATTAGCAAAAATTAATGTTCCAAATTATTGTCGGCAAAATTTGTGAACATTACAATATGACCTTAACAAAATGGAGTCACCAAATTGAGACCTAACTGACTTCCCTCAGGTGCTACAGGACCTCCAGGAACAACCCAACCTCTCCATGTGTCCAACCCCTGAGATGACTCTCTTTCTCATTGTCTTATATCCTCAACCACTCCCTTTCCAAGGCATGCAAGTGACTGTAAACCTCTAGTCACTCCCATAGGCCTTCCTTCCAATGACTGTGGAATTTTCCAGCAAGTTCTATGTCAGTGACCCTAAATTCTAGGCCACATTTTCGAGACTAGGACTCAGGCCACTTCCAATAATTGAGTGAAACTTCCAAGATTGATGAATGATATAGAAACAAGTTTAATAAACCAAAAATTGACCTGACCTCTCCAAATAGGGACTTCCATTCCATCAAACACTTGGTAAACATGAAACCTACAGGTCATAAATGCATATTTGAACATAAGGATACAGAAAATTATTTGAGATTTAACAAGAAGGACCAATTCCTTTCTAACAATAGTTTTCATAACACCAATTAGGTCAGACATTCATGAAATGGACATTCATTAATGAAAATGTGATAAGATCCATACTTAGATCTATCATATAACCATACTTATAACCATCATATAACTAGATAAATAACAATGAGAGAATAACCATTAATGGCACACAATAACAAGTACATTTAATCATCAAAATAAAGAGAAACTTAACTCTTATTAAACATATGCAAAATCCAATCAAGTATGAGACTTCTATGTACCACCCAACCATATATTAGGTCGAACCAAATATTTCTTTCAGCCAATCACCCATATATTCCATATTACAAGCATGAATGTGGGATCTCATGGGATAAACTAATACATAAAAAACCAATGAAATAAAAAGGCTAAACCACCTACACCCTCACCATATCGTAATATCACCTAAACCGGTTCTGAGATCACAAAACCAAACCAGGCTTAGATTCCTCATAATTCCTTCACCATCCTTTGAGGAACTTTCCTGTCTCCACCCACCTAGTGAGAGCTTCCTAGAGAAAACCATCTCCACCACAACCCTCGGTATTTTCCTAAGACCACCTCATCTAGATCTAAAACCTTCTAGAAATCTAATTCTCAACTGATAAAGTATACCATCACACCATGTCTATCTAGAAATGAAAAGGAAAGGCTAAAACCACTATCAAAAATCTGAAAAAAAATTCCATGCCACCAAGAAAAAATAAACCAAATACACACATCCATATGCCATGCATGCCAAAAAAATATGGGAAATCATACATGAAACCTATTACATGCAAGTATTCTTTTTGAAGTTGCTTGATCCTTTCTTTCCTTTACCTTCCTTGTCCTTCATTTTTCTTTCCTTTATTTCTATCTTCTCTTGGTTCTCTTCTCTTTGAAACCAATTCTAAAACTGAACTGAAAAAGGGTTGTGAATTTATCCCCAGAAACATTTTTATTATTGAGGTGTCTATTTCCTTCAATTACCCCCTCACATGAAACATATTACCTTTTACCTTTCATTTCTCCTAATTTCATTTATTTTCATAAAATAAATGACAAAAATTCCTTTTTTCCTTTTCAAAGCCTTTTCCATTACCTTTTCCAATTTCACTTAGCCATAAACACTTCAAGTGATGCCTGTTAGGTTCTTGTGATTTTTTAGATTGGTGAGATCAAATGCACAGTGTAACATCAGACCAGTATTTGGAGTCATAGGACCTAGCCTTCCTGGAGTCAGAGAGGGCTCTCTCTATTTTGTGCAAAGGACGTAAACTTGTTTGCTTTTAGGGTTTTGATTTTAATCTATTTTTTAAGTGTAGGGTTTGTTTGGGTAAGATGATCAAGTAGAAGTAGATAGAGTGATGGATCTTCAAATCATTGGGCTATGGAGTCAATAAAAGTCATGGAAATTTCCAACAATAGATCGGGGTGGATCACAGGGAAAATCTAGCCATAAGGACAATATAAGGACCATGCCACATGGGTTCGAATTTCCTAGCCCCTAGCTTATCGTTAGCTTGGTCATATACCAAAACTAGGTCTCCTTCTGAGAAAATATGAGGTGTAACACCTCTATCATACTGAGCTTTCATTCGTTTCACATGAGCCTCGGTAGCTAGTGTAGCAGTGCGCCGATTCTCATCTAATTGAGCCAAGTACAAAAAATGTTTCTCCTCCTCAGAAGTGGCTGGTAGTAACTCTATGGCTAGTTGGAGTGACAGTATCTCGCATTCAATTAGTAAAACCTATCAATGTTTTTGCTGAGGTCCGATATGCCCAAAGTGCTGAAAAGAGCATGGTATGCCAATTCTATTTATGAGTCCAATGATTCGTTTGATCATGGTGACTAAAACTTTATTAATCGCTTCAACCAGACCATTAGCCTATGGATAATATGGTGTAGAACTATCATGGCGTAGGCCAAGTTGGTTAGTTAGCTCCGTCATCATGATGTTTTGAAAATGACTCCCATGGTTAGTAGTTATTGCTTGGGGTACACCGAAACGAGAAATCACATGATTGAACACGAAAGTAGCTGCAGTTTTTCCATCTGCCGCAAATGTAGGCATCACCTCAGCCCATTTGGTAAAATAATCTACTATGAGAATAATATACCCATGCCCCTCGGTCGACTGAGGGTTACATGTAATGAAGTCAATGCCCCATTTTGCAAAAGGATTGATAGCAATTATAGGGTGAAGAGGAGCGGGTGGTGCACACATATTTCGATCGAAGATTTGATAATTATGGCATTTTAGGACCACATAAATACAATCTTTGAATAAGGATGGCAAAAAATAACCAGCACGCAATATCTTTTGGGTTATGGCATACCCAGACATATGACCGCCACATGCTCGAGAGTGAAAGTCATTTAAAACCTTTTCAGCTTCTTCATGAGTGAGACAACATTGAAAAATGGAGTCCGCACCATGACGGTATAGTGTGCCGCAAATAATATGATATTGTTGAGACTAGAAATGGATTTTACGTCATAGTGACCATGAAATTTTAGGCTGAAAAGATTGGGTCTGAAGATAAATGATGATATCTCCATACCAAGGATCAATGGTACTAATAAGAAACAAGGATTCGTCGATGATTGGTTGTTCTGCCACATTTTCTGTATCAGTACATGGGAAATCACACATAAGTTCAACAAATATCAATGATTTCTTTAATTTGGACTTTTCATATTCCAAGTCAAACTCTTGTAGGATAACAATCCATTTGGAGTATTTTCCCCCTACCAATTTTTTGGTCAAGATATACATCATAGGGTTACAATCAGAAATCACTATTGTTTTGCATAAAAGTATGTAATTATGAAACATTTGAACATCTTGAATGACTGCCAAGGCCAATTTCTCCACATGTGAATATTTGATTTTAGTCAGATGCAAATTGCAACTAAGATAGTAAATCACATGTTCACCATGAAATTCATTTTCCTGAACTAGAACCATTCCTATCATGGAATCAGAAGCGGCGAGGTACAAAAAGTAATCCTGGTTGTAATTGGGACGATGCAATAATGGTGCATGGGTCAACACATTTTTAAGAGCATCAAAATATCAATCAGCGATCTCGTCCCAAAAGAAAGGAATATTCTGTTTCAACAACTTGGTGAAAACTTTCATTAAATCGGCGTAGTTAGGAATGAATCGACGTAAAAAGTTTGCTTTCCCTTGAAAACTTTGGAGTTGGAAAAGAGTAGAAGGAGAAGGTAAATTGATGATAGCCTCAACCTTTGATGGATCAACACGAATGCCTGCCTTTGAGATAATAAATCCCAACAATCGTCAAGATTTTACACAAAAAACACATTTGTGAGGATTCAGACGAATCTTATAATGCCTACATCGTATAAAAATGGCTCGTAAATGAATGATATGATCTTCTTTGTGCGAGGAATGAGCAAGAAAATCATCGAGGTAGGGTTGCACAATGTGTTTAATGTCATGAAATGCATAAGACATTTCCCTTTAAAAAGTGGCGCCAACATTCTTAAGTCCAAAAGGTAATTTGCGATAAGCAAAAGTCCCCCATGGAAAAATGAAATTTGGTTTGGGTTGATCTGCAGGGAGTATGTTGATCTGATTGTAGACGGAAAATCCATCCATGAACAAAAACATTTCACTTCCAACACAATCGTCAATAATTTGATCAATATAAGAGGTTGGATAATTGTCTTTTGGACAAGCTCAATTTATATCCCTATAATCAATACATACTCATATTATTCCTTGTTTTTTATCGACACGAACGATATTGGATACCCAATATGTTAATGGAATCGGATAAATAAAAACTGTATGAAGTAATTTTTCAACTTCTTCTTTGATAGTGACAACTTTTCATGGATGAATCTGACGTAGGTTTAGCATTTGGGTATGTCTTAATTTTGTGAACAACAATTGATGGATCGATTCCTGGCATTTCTTCATATGACCAAGTGAAAATGTCACAGAATTCCTGAAATAGGGCTTTATATGCTTGGATTTCATTATTCATACAAGAAGCACCTATATGAATGTTTTCAACAATTCCAGGTTTTACTGAAATTTCAATAGGAACCATTGTAGAAATATTTTCTAAATTCAATTCAGAATCAGAAGATGAGAGAGGATTATGAGGTTCTTTGACGTAATCAATAGTAAAAATGGAGGAAAAATAATTTTCAAAATGATCAAGATCAGGTAAAAATTAAGACCTATGATGCAGATCTTCCCATGGTAATTCATCAATAGACAATAATTCACGAATATGCTCATCAGTATTGAATACGTGTTGATCAAGATCTAGAATTGATGTCAAAACTGAGCTCGATATTGAAAGTGACTCCTCATTGATCACATTCACTGGATCAGATTCAGTTGAAGGAGTATTAGAAAATGATTGTACTACCTGATATGTTAACTCAAAAAGGCTCAAAGGCACCATGCCATCGAAAGAGTCCAGTTCTGATTATGAAGGTACTATCCAAGGATCATCAAAGGAAATAGTACTTGATGTAATCATATTGATGTTAGCAATAGGAGGCTGTATGTTGGGAGCAGGCATGGAAAAAGTTCCCAGTAAAGCCAAATATTTAAGCAAATCTACTCTGACATTCTTATAAGGGATAATCGATTTCTCATATGCTGGATGCTATCAGTAGAGGTTGGGTCGGATGAATAATATGAGAGCTGATATATTTTAACAATCTTTCCTTTATGAGGAAACATGATGAGACAAAATATCGATGATACAATAGCAGTCATGGCGTAATACCAACTGCAACCCAGGGGAAGGTTGTAATCCAAAGGGGCATCAACCACTTCCACATCTAGATTAACGGTTTTTCCTTCGACCTCTATTGGTAGATCCCGTAAAATACCATACGGTTGGAAACCTCTGCCATCAAAAGCTTTGAGGATTGTCAATGATTGGTTAATTGTCAGAGAACCAAGCGATTTCCAAAATTTTAATGACATAATACACGTAGAAGCGCCTTCATCAACAACAGTACGAAAGATATGTTTGTTTTTTAATATTATTGGAATTTGAAAAGCCATTTGATGGGGTAGGCGGGGTGTAAATTCTCTAAATCGAAGATCATGAGGTTCAAATCCTAGAGGTATATGGCTCCTAAGGCTGATAATAGTAATTTTCTTTGGGTTGGGCATGATTGCAGCACTTCCAAAGCTGACATTGCTGAAGGGGAAATCGCTAAGTCTTCAACAATATTGTAATTTTGAGCAGCTCTCGCATGTGGATTGAAAGCTGATTTACGAAGTACACCTTTAGCAGGTGGTTTGATTACTAATTCAAGATTTTATTTCTCGATCTGTAGCGGATCAGAAACTGAGGGAGTTGTAGTTGATGCTGAATTAGAACTTTCTGCTTCTTTACCAGGATTTTTACTACCATAATCTTGTGATCGCGTCGCAACCATAAAGATATCCTCTAACGCATTTGAGGAAGATCCAATCATGTTGTTATATTGAGAAGGAAAGGGATCCTTCAAGACAGCAAGTATAGGTGAAACCTTAACAAATTTCGATACCTCGGCTCTATGCAGGCACTCTTTTGTAAAATTATCCTCATCAAAGATCAGACAAGGATATTGAGGTTTTCGTTTTTCGTCAGTTGGTTCAGTTTTATCATTTTTATCTTTTGAAGATTTTTTGTTTTTATTCTTACCACCATTTTTAGGTTTGGTTGTGGATGATTCTACAACATGAATATCGGCAGAAGTTTCAACAAAAGAATCTCATTTCGGTGAATCGGGTAAAGTGATAATAGAAGAAGTCATCTTGGAATATTTCTTCTTACTCTTACCAGTGCTAATAGAACCAATTACACCATCAGCGACATGAGAGCCGAAAGGAGTTGTAGTTAATTGACAAGGTCTTGGTAAATCAGGGATTTTATCATACAGAGTACCTGACTGTGTATATACAAGGTCAAGGTACTGAGCCTGAGCAATGACTTGCTCTTTTGTAACAATGCCCCCTTTGGCCACATCTTCAGTAATTTTGGGCAATAAAAATTTAATAAACCATTCAGCCAAAATTTGATCCAGAATGAAGACCTTCACCAAATGCCTCCTACGTCTCCATTCATGAATGTGATCGGATATGTACATGGATGTAGATTTTTTTAATGAAGTCAACAATTTCGTGCCATTGTCGTATCTGACAGGAAACTAAAAATGGGTTAAGAAAGCAGTAGCTAGTGCATTAAAATTATTAAATGAGCCGCGTGGTAACTCAATGTACCATTTGGCAGCTAGACCAATGAGATTTCTTGGAAAAAGATGCAATCGAATCGAATCATCAATTAGTGAATTGGATGCACACCAGAGGTGGTAAGTCATAAGGTGATTAGATGGGTCCTCTCCTGAATTACCTTCAAACTTTGGAATATCACTAGGCAACTTGTTAGGCATCGATGGCCAATACGGAAGATAACGTATAGGATCGTTCATAAGGCGCGATAGATCAGGTAAATCTAAAGTTGCTATAAACGGTAACCAATGATTAGGGTCTTGATAACCTTGTGTGATCAAACCAGGTCTAGGAGGAGGATATCTAGGATATCTTGGAATTGGATGCGCATTGGGAATCTTGAAACCTCCTGGATAACCAGGATTAACTGGACCATACTGGGGTTGTTGAGATATTTGATAAGTATACCCAGGGTACGGCTGGTACTAATATACTGGATTTTTTGTAGCCTGTCCAAATTAATACTGTCCCTGGTACGGTTGATAAGTGAATTGTGGTTGACTAGCGACAACCGTACTCGTACTAGCTTGTCCTGTAGGCATCTGGGTCGTAGTATGAATTGTAGGTCCTGACTGTGGGACATATACTTGAGGAATTTTCACTGATGTAGGCATATAAGAAACAAGAGCTACAGATACTCCAAAAATAGGTGTGGTAGGTTGAACAGAAGTTGCAGCAGTAGTAGAAGTTTAAGGCGGAGTTATAGGTGTACTAGGCCCAGGATGCTGAATAGACCGAGGTGCAGAGACTTGAATGGTAGGCTGGATAGGTTTCTGGGTTGGACCAGAACCTATGGGTTGTCCAGGTTGATTAGGTAACTACAGATTGGGTTGCATAGTCTGTTGAATTTGAGATGGATCCCACACCGTATTCATTCTGGGGTATTGAACTATAGAAGGTTGTGTATATGAAGGACCATAACTAGGTTGAACATAAGTTTGATAATTAACTGGTAAAGTTCCAATTCTTTATAATAATGGTTGACCAAAAGGAGGTTGGAAACCTTGAGTTGGGTACTAAACTTGAGGTTGATAACCTTGAGGCATGTACTGAATCTAGGGTTGATATTGACCCTGAGGAAGAAAATGATTCTGGGGTTGACTTTGGGGTATGTACTGTCCCTGAGGTTGATATTGGCCTTGAGGTATGTACTGTCCTTCAGGTTGTTCCCCAGGCAGGTAATACTATCCTACAGTTTGACCTGATAAAAAATTACCCTGAGGTTTCCCTCTAGGCAGTAACTAACTACCTTGAGGTTGCCCCCCCGGGTAGTAACTGAATTCCTTGCGGTTTCCCCCCAGGTGGTAACCGACTTCCTTGAGGTTGAGGATTTGGAATATTTCCAGACTTCATAAAAATCTATTCTGTGTTCAACGTTTTAGTGTTTGTTCCATTTTTACCAGATGATAACACTTGTTCAATTGGTTGAGGAGCTTCCCCAGGGAAATTACCATAAAGCGACTGGTATCCCGAAGGAACAGATAGAACACCGTATAAAAATGTTTCTGGAGATTGAGAAAACATAGATTACTCACCCGACATAGCTGATGAAGGATGATAACCTCTCGGTGTAGGGTGAAAAGGAATTCGGGGTGGTGAATAAGTAAGACCTGCGTTTTGTAAAAAATCTGTCAATGATAAATACCAAACATTAGTTCTAAAAGGACTATAGAATATTGATTCACGCTCCCTAAGATTCAAAGTTTCTTGGGTTTTGGGAAGAACTACGTCTTTTTCTGGACCAACAAGTTCTTCAATACGTATGAGGTCAGAAGGAAGGTTTTCAGTAATGTGATGTCTTACCCTAGGTGAATCAGGATCACTAGAAGTCAGAGTAACAAATCTTGAAGATGGTTCCAATACAACAGGTTTAGTGTCTGGCTCAGAAATTTCAGGCTCTTCAGCTAATTCACTGGTTGGAGAAATAACACCAGTAACTTCGGAAATTGAAATTCTCTCTTGAATATATTCTGCTATTTGTAATTGACAATCAGGATGAGTAACTATGGATGATTCTACTGGTTCTATTGATATAATTTTGCTGACACTAGGCGGTACCAGAGCTCGAATTCCTTCAAGTTGGCTTGGTGTATACTCAGGGGGTTTCCCCTGGAGTCTACGTGATTGTCTTGGTAATTCAGCCATGATTAAAAATTATTAATCACATGCAATCAAAGAAAATTTCAATGAAAACTTCTAAAGTCGCTAAGGAAACAAACAAATGAATCACAGGCCTAAAAATCTAGGAGATCAAACCACACACAAACAGTAACTTTCCACACTAAAAACACTAGTTGGTGATGAAATCCAACATTGTAGTATTTTAATGTAGAAAGGGCGGTTGGAACAGTTACCTCGATAACCTGCTTAATGAAACAGACTGGTGCAAGTTTCTCCACTTAAACCATCTCGAGTGAAGATAAACCTCCGGAGAGTCCAAGTGAGTCTAGTTGACATCCGCTCCAGGTACAGTGGGATCTTTCCTCCACCATCACCTTAGGAAAAAAACGTAAAGATTATAGCCACTAAGGTTACCAATAGGAGCTAATATACCTGGGGGAAGAGTCTATGATCCGACATACCCACAAGGGTAGAGTAACAAAGCTCAATCCCCTTGAAGGCTCCTTGACATAATCCAAGGTATACCGACAAGTGACCCCAGGCTCCTTGACAATGGTCTATCTGCGGTTTACTATTGTTAATACGCACACATATTCTATCGTTCCCAATGAGATAGAATTTATTATCTCACTAGTTCGAATATGACCTCGTGCTTGACTCCTTTAAGAGGAGCTTCCTAGAGCATGCAAGCGACTATTGGGATTTTCCTACCACAAGATCGACTACTTGTTTGTTTTAATTTTCTTGGAGAGTTAATTACTCCCTACCCCAAGACACTAGCCTAAGCTATGTTGGTGAAAAGAGCCCTATAAATATAAAAATTACTAGATTGATTTTAATTTAAGCGTTGATTTTAATAGGCTGTGTTTCTTATGACAATAGGTGTGAAAGTGAAACTGATGATATGTTGTGACCCGACTCAAAACACACTAAAAATGCATCTATTATGAGAAACATTTCCTTTTCTTTCAATGAATTCTATCTAAAAGAAAGAGTATAGAAATGCAATCTTTTTAAAACAATTCTTTCCTTCAAACAAGAATAGATGAAAAGAAATATAATTTCATGAGAACTCAAAATGATCAATTGCTCAAAATAAATCCCTTTATCATTCAAGATCTAAACTACAAACAAAATTTTCTCCAAAAGAAGACTACAATTTCTAGAAATAACACTCAAAACTAAAAACACTAATTTTGAGATCTAAAAACTCTAAAGACTAAATCTGAATTAAAACTTTAATATTTTGAGGATGTTTTTCTTAGCTTGTTATCTAACTAAGAAATTCTTTTCTTGGATCAGCAAGAACTCAAAAATCATCCAATTATGGTTTTTTAAGTGAAATTCCAAACTTATCAACAAAAGTTTTTTAAAGATTTGAAAATGAGAAAATGTGATCTAAATCTCATAAAACAATTTCTACTATGAAGTCAAACTCAGCAAGAAAGCAAGGAAATACCAGTGATCTAAGGTATACCAAAGCTTCTAATCTTTGAGTGGGATAAAGACAAAGCAAAAGTCACTATAACAAGTAGATCTTTCATAAAATCATTCAAAACTTAAAAATGCTGAAATAAACTCTCAACCAAAACTTTCTGAAAAAAAATAAAAGTCTGGGTATACACTGAGAATATAACAAACTAATCTAGAAAAGAGAATTTTAAGGTTTTCTAAAAATTTTCACAGGGTCTGCAGGCTTCAGTGTAAACAGGTGCGGTCTCACACTGTTTATACAAGAAAAAAGTGGAGATGACTGCACTATTTCTAAAAGAAAAGTGCAGATACCAGAAAACTAAAAGAAAAAATAAAAAACTCTAAAAAAATTCTCAGGGATTCTACAGGGATAAACTACCCAAACCAGTATAAACCAATCAAAATCAGAAAAAATAAATTCACAAGTCAAAAATAAAATAAATCAAAGTTCAATATCCATTCCTTAGTGGAGTCGCCATTTTGTTGGATGGATAAGTCATTCTTGTAGACAAGTCAAACCTCCCAAGTGTCCTATGGATAGCTAGCAACAAACATCCAAACAAAAACTATTTTCTCTAGATAATATTCGATTCAGAATTAGCTACAACAGAGATTTTGAAGACCTACCTGTAGTCCAACGGTGTTTGTAATGATATTCTTTCTAGTTTCTTGAAAGAGTCGTCTTCAAAGATCTTCAATCATAAACATGGAAAAAATCAAAAGCACCTGCATAGTATAAACTAATTCATGAATCATATATCTATCAAGATGATCAAGGAATTCAAGAAATAATCTAATTAATTAAATAAATAATTGATAAAACATGATAAACAAGCTACTTAATTAAAGAACTCATTGAGAAAACAGGATTCATTCGTATTATCTTTGATGAAGAAAGAGCCTTACAACTGTGTCCGCCTTGATTTTGTACAGGCCTTCGTGGGGTCCAAAACAGGAATTTCCTTTACTCTGACAAGCTTTGCACTCTCTCAGCTAAAATGCACATGGGTGTGTAATCATTCCCAAATAATGATCAGTTAAGAGAGTCTGAGTCTCTACAACATTTCTCCTCAAAAATTCTCCAAGTCTAACCTCCTTTGAGGCTGCACTATAGCCTCAATTTATAGGAAAAGAGAAGCGGTTACAGCTCCACATAAGAGGGGATAGAATGCTCTTTTGAAGGGATTGAGCTCCATAAACCAAGGGGTAAGCTCCCATAATGGAGGAATGAACATACATGATAGGAGCAAACTTTCTACTAGATAATTTCTTCTAGAAGCTTCCAGATTTGACTGCTAGGATTCTAAATGTTACTTTCCGCACCTTTTACAGGGGTCCGCACCCTTAATGAATAAAAAGTGCATTTAGATCCGCATTCTTTAGAAAAAAAAGGTGCGAAACCACAGGAAATGTTAAGAGAAAGTGTGGTACAAGTGTTTTTAAGACTTTTATGAATTTTTCTCTCAATTTCAAGGCTTGATTTTAGGAACTTTGATGTTGTAGACTTCTAAGGGAGTACTAAAACGTCATGGTGACAAATTTCAATGTAACACCATCACACATTTCCCTATCATTTTTTTTTTCTTATGGGTTTAATTGGACTGGAAAACCCTTGACATTCTTTTACTTTTGAAAGAAAAACAACATATCTACTTGTACCCTTATTACTTCCTTGAAGGGTTCATATTATGCTAGTGAACTCTTTTATTCTCTACCTAGACTATTAACCTGCCAAGATTAAGCTATTTGACAAGATTCATTCTCTAATATACTGACATGAAATTGAAAAAATGATTTGAACCAGGATTAAGCTATCTGATTTACAATGGGCTATGGAATTAGGACATGCTATACACAGACATTATTTTTGTACAAACAAAACTAGAATGTATGAGGGTTGTGTTTCATCATTTGTTAGTCATGCCTATCTTTCTCTTTGGTTCAGATTTGAGCATTGAGAACCAACATCTTCTCTTCCTAATATATTCCTACTGACAAGTCAAGTTTAAATTATTTGACAAGCCTTCTTTCACTAACCTATCAGCAGAAATTTAAAACATATTCAACCATGATTAGGCTAGATGGCTGAACAAGACTCTTTTTGTTAACAAGTAGTGGCATTTAGACTTGCACACTTTTAGTAGTACTCTTTTTTGGGTATGGTGATGTACCTCTTTTTCAAATTTTCCCTCTTTTATTTCTTTCTTTGTTTTTGTAAATTTTTTTTTTTATGATCTCTCATCATGCAATGTTATGTACAATAAATGAAAGTTTCAAAATAAGACTCCTGACAAAAATAGTGCTTGAGCATCCTGCCATTGACAGGATCTCCAAATAACTCTTCTCCATTAATATCTTGTAAACATATAACCTTGTTACCTCCATTTGAGTGCATGGTGTAAGGATCTTTCCAAAAAAAAATTAAGCATGCCATGTTCTCCTTTGTAATTTCTCTTTGAGTCTTTTTTCAAAACTTTTCCTATGTTAAAGATCCTTCTTAGGTGAAAAAAGTATTCCTCATTAGTTTGAAAACAAACAATAATGTCATCAATGTATAACATAGTGAAGTAACTTAAAATAGGAGCCATGGCCCTTTTGAAAGTAACTTCTGCACTTCTTAACCCTGAAGGCATTTGATAAAACATGTAGGTGCTCCTAGGTGCTTTGAAAGTGGCTTTGTGTTGATTAATTGGAAGTGTTACCACTTGATTATATCCTGAAACACTACCAAGAATGACATCTCGTTAGAAATTCCTACCCTTTGTAGAGTATGATTTATCTTGGGAAAAGGGTATTTGTCCTTCACAGAGGTTTTGTCTAGGTAACTAAAGTCTATACATAGCCTGTTTCCATTTTCTTTCTTTCTTACTGACACAATTTCCTCAAAAGTTTCTTGGTCTCTCTTGAAAGGAAACCTTCTTTGAATAATGTTTGTGTCACAAGGTTTTAAGCTTTCATCACCATATTCATAAGCATTGTGGAACTCTTTTCACAACCTTATGTATTTCTGTTTTAGGTAAGGTGACAGAGTTTTGGATAACTTAATCATTTTGGGTTTTTCTAGGATACCTACGTTGTATTCCTCTATATCAGTCTCTATAGATAGCACTTTAGGGTCCCTAGCAAAATTTTTTGAATTCAACAACTCTTCTGAAGTGACAAAACCTTTTGATGATGAATTGTCTATGTATGGCAAGACCTTAAGATTCCTTTGATTCAGGTTCCCATAAAACTCTTCTTTATGAAAGTATTTCAGCATATTGGTAGAAGGGAATGGTTCTGTTTGTGATGTTTGTTCTTCATGTGAGCAACCTTGTTCAGATTCTACGCTTGGTTTTGGTTTTGCAATTTTATTTTCAGTTTGGAGAAAATTAAGTTCAACCTTGTCATCATGTTGTTGTTCCAAGATGCTAGAGTTTAAGATGTTGAGTTCTTTATCTGTGGTTGATTTGACTGTTGAGGTATTTCTAGATCTGTCTCAATTTCATTTACCTACTCATAAATTTCTTCTTCATTATATAAAATGAATGAGTCAAGATCCGAATGGATTGAATAAAGGGGTGTGTTGTTTGGCCTGTCTTGGCTTCTAACCATAAACTTCATGTGTGATTCCCAATACAATCTCCTTGTTTGGCTAAAAACATCGATGGTAGCATAAGACACGTCAAGTTTGAGGTTCCCTTGAATCTTGGCTCCCCATGATCTAGATAAAAGCCTGCCATACTTAGGGGGAATGTTAGCTACTACTATGTCCATGACTAGGCCCTTAGCAGGAATTTGTACCAGATTGACACATAAATCCTTGATTAGACCCAAACACTTACCTCTGCTTGAATCGAAAGAATACAGGTCTTTATAAGGTTTGGTTATTTCTAAGCCCAATATCTCCATCACTACCTTTGGCATGAGGTTGTGAGAGGCACCAAATTCTAGCATGGTATTATGTAAATTTTTTTTATGTATATTCAGGCTAACATATAAAGGGGGAATGGCTCCTTCTTGGTATTTTCCCTCTACTTTATGTCCAAACAACAACTCTGGTTTATCATCTGTCAAGTTTAGAGTATTGGTATCATTTCCCATTTTCAAAACCTTCATAACTTGAGACCTGTACGTATCTTGTGTTACCAGTTCAGTGAGAGGTATGGTTATCTTGATTTTAGAAATATCTCCCTCAATACTGAAAGGTATTTATGTTTTAGGCATATTTACATCAGTCTTATCAACCATAATCTTTTCTACAAGTTTATTTTGTTGCTTCTGATTTGGGACTCTTGAAAAAAGAGTTTTCTCAGGGCCACTAGTAGAGGCACTAGGGCAGCTTGTGTCACCACTTGGTTGGCTAGTTTTGTCTCTGTTTGGATCAATTTTTTTAGCCATGGTGTTGATACTCTCTACTGTCCTCTTAGGAACATTTCCAGGTGTCTTCCTAACAACAGTTTCTACTTGGTTCTTTTTGGAATTTTCTTGGTTATTTTTTCCCCTAAGGTCATATTGCCTATGGACTTCCATTATGGCATTTTCAAATCCTAATTGATAGTCTTCAGAATCCTCATTTTTTGTTTCAGTTTGATCTGAGGAAAATAAACCTTGTTCCTCTTCAGTGAGAAAAACATCACCCTCATTGTCAGAACCTATCAAGATTACATGGTTTTCTACAGGTTCTTCAAACTCTCTTCCCTCTTCATCCACATAATTGTCTTGGAAAGGGGGCTTGATTTGTTGGTCATTGTCTCTTGGTCTATTTAGGGGAGGGTCTCTTATGAAATTTGGATTCCTATTTTTTTTGGGGGGGATTTTCTTGGTTTTCCCTAGGAGGTGTTATTCACTCAAGTTTATTCTTTCCATTATTCTTTCCATTACCCTCACTAAATTATCAATCTTGGCATCCATAGTTTCATCTTTGTAGGTGACTCTCTTTTCTGATCTCATCCTACCCCTTTTTTCAATCAGGTTGGCCTCTACACTTATAGCTCCCTTTTGCATGTCTTTTAAAGTTAGGGGCTCTCTCTCTCTTAGTAGATAGGCCATGTCTAGATCTAAACCTTACAGAATATTTGCTAAATTCAAGACTTGTGGGGGTTTCATGTCTAGTGGGAGGGCATTGTAAACACTATTGAACCTGGTAAAATAGTCTTGGACACTTTCCCCGATATTTCTCTTAAGGTTGTTATATTCTGAGAGGATTTGGAGAGGGTTTTTATTGATTTCCCACTTGGTTATAAATGTCTGGTAAAGGGAAGGGAGATCATGTATGGTGCTAGGAGTCAATATTTTGAACCATTTTTTGGCTTCTCCTCCTAAGCTTTGTGCAAATATCCTCATTTTAATGGTTTCCTCTTCTATTTCCATGTAATCAAAGGCATCATTATTCCTATATACATGTTGTTGAGGAGTGATGGATTCAACTCCGATAAAGTGGGGGATTTTGGATTGGTAATCATGTGGTAAAGGTAACAAATGTTGTGGTAGTACTAGGGGGCATACCATGCTGCCATGATGGGAGGGAATGGGATCCAAGGTGGATTTACAAGGAGAGGGTTTGTGAGAGGAGGTGGAGGATGAAGTGGAGTGTTTTGAACAGTGGATGTGTGGATGGGAGTGGTAGAGATACTTGGGCTAGCAAACTGATTTTGAGCAGATTTGGGATAAAAAGAGCCAAAGTGATGGAGAAGTTGAAATTCGGGAGGAGTGGAAGGAGAGGCTTCTCTACTAGAACTCTACTACAAATCTAAGGGCTCAAGGTTAGTCTGGTCAATCCCACTTTGTGACTTGGTTATGAAAATTTTTCTTGTATGATGCAAGTCAAACTGGGGGTCTTGCAAGATTGTAAGATGTTCAGGGACAAAGCTTGCTCTATGAATGGTCCTAATAGTAGTCAATTTCTTCGTTCCAGAAGTTTGCCACAAAATATTTTTTGGGTCATCAACTATGGTGGGAGGGTTTGGGTCTGGGTGAGATCTGGTACTAATCTTTTGTGAAGCCAGTTTTCAAACCCAAGGTATAGAGAGGCTGAACGTTTATGATTGTTTTTGGAAGGCTGACATCTCTTAGTGTTTGCTAAACTCACACAGTGTGTGACTAGGCTTCTAAACCTATCAGGGTTGATTCGACACAATCCTAAGAAAGTCTATAAACATTAGTAAAGTTATAAGGCTTACTGGAGGCTTATGGAGTAGCTAGGTGGATGTTTTTTGCTATTTTAAGGATGGATGTTTATGGTCCACCACCAATAACTGAAAAAAACCAATCTAGGATGTTTTTGGTGTTTTTTGAGTTCCTTTATGTATCCCTAAGGTTTGCATGAGTGTCCTATAGTTGAGTCATCATTTTTCTAGGATGCTAAAATAACCAGATTCTACTCTTTGGCTAAAATTTTGGGTTCTCTATGATTTTATAAGGTTTCCTGAAGTTCTAAGGAGTACTTAGATTATCACTAATTCAGAAATCTCTCACCTTGACTAAAATTTATGTTAGGGAGTGAGTTGGTGATAAATCCACAGATACTATGTGATAATGTCTTCTAAATTCTCTAAGGATGTATAAGCTTTTTATTTACACATAAGGTCCCACGGTGATCGCCATTATGTTAAGTTCCCGTGATTTGTTAGATTGGTGAGATAAAATGCACAGGGTAATATCAAACCAATCTTTGGAGTTCTAGGACCTAGCCTTCCTCGACTCAGAGATGGCTCTCTCTATTTTGTGCAAAGGATGTGAACTTGTTCGCTTTTAGGGTTTTGATTTTAGGCTAGTTGTTAAGTGTAGGGTTTGTTTGTTTGTTTTGGTTGGGTAAGATGATCAAGTAGAAATATATAGATTGACGAATCTTCAAATCATTGGGATATGGAGTCAATAAAAGTCATGGAAAGTTTCAACAATAGATCGGGGTGGATCACAGGGCAAATCTAGCATGGTAAGATGGATTCTCAAGGTTTTTGTGAAGTGAAATGAACATCAAGTTTGTGAAACAAAGTAGGGAAAAGGGAAATCAAGAATCCTTTGTTATGTACTTAAAACAAGGAGGGATTAAACACTATTTAGCATAAAGAAGAAATCAATAGATAGGGCATACCAATAACTCTTTGATTCAACTTAATCAAATAAGCATTTCAGACATACAATCGAGAAACTCATTTAACTTCTAGTGATTTCACCTTCAAGGTTAGAAAACATTCAAGATACACACATAAATTTAATCAAAGAAGAGGTAATGCCTAAACATCATTGATCATAGCTATGAAGATCTCCAAAAAAATTATTTAAGCATGGACAAAGGTTATGATCGAAACATAGCCTCTTTGCAAAGCTAATCAATGGTACTTTGGAGAGAGACCTCAAGAAAAGTGTTTAGAGACATAAAATAAGTAGGGCTAACCATGAATCATAATTGATACCTACTGTATTAAACCATCCATGAAATAAACAAGCTTAGTGGGGTCTAGAGAGAAATTAAGAATTCTCTAAAATGGCCCAACAGAAGAAAACATAGAGGCAGTGAAGAACAGACAGAGCTAAGGTGCCTTTGAAAACATTTCTTAGTCTAAAACCTTTGTACTACTGCAATAAAGAAGGATGAAACAAAATGATACATGAGAAAAAAATAACTGAATAGAAGCACATCACCATTAACCAAGCTCAGGGATCCTGCAAGAAGCCTTCTCCATCATCAATCAAGACAAGCCATTCACAAACTCCATAATACCAATTTATTCTCCAATCTCCAAGAAAAAACTATGTATTGCTCCAAAGAGTCATCAAATGCCAACCTTTTACAGTGAAGCTCTCATACTCTATTTATCTAGAAAAGGAGGGTAAAAACCCTAAATAGGGTTTGAAAATGTCAAAATCATCCATAAATGACATTTATGCCCAAGAAACCACGCAAGGCCCAAGGCACAAAATATCACATGAAATAAATGCCAAAATAACTCCTACCACCTAATTTTGGATTGATTTTCCTCAAAAAACATTAAAATATAATTTTTCAATTAATGAGTGTCTTTTGCTGACTTTTGGCCAAAAATACACAATTTGGTTTGAACACACAGCACCTTTCGAGGCAGAAAATAGGTCCACTTGAAGCTAAGTTTTGGTGACCTTCAGAATGTCAGAATTTGCTCCGTGATGGCCCATTGGAAATCTGGCTGATTATAATTTCCAAATATACCATTGGTTTTCTGATTGAGCTCCATTTACTTTTCCAAAAGGAAAAAATTCCAAGACTGCTGTAGGCATAGTGCCAAGCCTGAAAATGAGGCAGAAAGGTGAAAAATGAGGTGTTTTTTGGCCTTTTGAGGGGTAAAAGGTGCTCCAAATGCTTTGAACTTTGGTGGGCATGTTGTACTAGACATGAGGATTCTGAAAATTTAAATTTATCCCTCTGAAGATGCCTGAGATGAAAGCGTAGCGCTAGGGGTGTTGCGCTTAGAGGCCTCCAATTTCACAAAAAACCAAAAATTGTCAAAATTCTCTCAAATTTGGTGGATGTGTGACTCATGGGTTTTGAGAGACCTGTAGAGAAGCTTGTGACAAAATTCCAAGGTTAGATTGTGCTTTTGCCTCTTTTAGTTCTTGGATATTGGTTTGGGCCTTCTTGAGTTTAACCCTTGCAAATTGGTTTCTTTGAGCATAATGCTTGGTCATATTTCTTTGGAGATCAAGATCTTGATTTGCTTTCTTCAATTTAGCCTCCAAGTGTATGTTAGCTCTTTCCAACCAAGGCCCCCGATCATGTGCTATCTCCATGGCCAACAATTCATCTAGAGGGAGCTGCTCTGCTAAGGCTGATTCATGTTCTCTTTGTTTTGTCAATGCCTTCTTCAACCCCATGGTTCTAGGTCTCCTCCTAGACTACCCTTATTCATTCTCACTCTCCTCATAGGTTCCCATGAGCTCTTCTAGTTTTACCTGTGTCCTTTGGTCCTCTTTTCGGGCCTTGATGGCTCTAGCCTCATAAATGGAAATTTGTGCTCCTAGTTGCCTGTTCTCCATGTCAAGGGCATCATTTACACTCTTGGCCCTATTCAAATTTTCTTGGAGGTCTTCAATGAGGGCATTTTTGTTTTGGATGAGCAAGTATGAGATCCTTGATTCATTATCCTCATCACTGTCCACCTGAATGATTTAAAACTCCCTCTCAACCTCATGATATTCTTCTTCTTCCTTTACCTTTTGTTTACCTTTGTCTAGTGGTTGAGCTGAGGTGGATGGCATGGTCCCTTTCCTTTTAGAGGCATAAAATGCAAGCCTTGGCCCTCTTTGATATGCCAATGGAAAAATTATGCTTGTGATCTTGTTGGTGTCTTCCTCATGGCTGTGATCCTTGGTGTTGTCATCAAAATCTTCTTTTTCATCATTAGTATCATCAATCATCATATTTTCTTCTTCATAATTGTCTTTTTTGTTCTCAACACCATCACCACTCTCAAAATCTTCACTTATTTCTGAATTGTCATTTTGTTCTTCATTAAAGCTGCTCACCTCTTCATTGTTGTGATCTTCAATTTGACTATCAGTCCCTTCATCTCCTTCATTATTTTCATAATTTTCATTAGCCTTTTCTTCATTTTCTGCATAATCATCATTTTCATTTTGTTCATCATTGAAGCTTCTTGCCTCTTTACTGCTATGATATTCATTTTCATCATCACCCTCTTCACTTTTCTCATTGTCTTCATGAATTTCATGATATTTTTCGTGACTGTCATGACTATTTTCCTCCTTGCTATCTTTTTCATCACTGAGGCTTACTTCATTGGTGTCACTGTTGCCTTTAACCTATGCATTTTCCTCACTATTTTCATCTTCATCATTGTCATCCTCTTCCACATCTTCTGCTTCATTTCTGACCTCTTCTTCATCATTGATTAATTTTTTTTCACTATCATCTTCCTCATTTTATTCATTGTCATCCTCTTCCTCTGTTTGCATGTTTTCTACCTCTTATAGGCTTAAATCATCATCACCCTCATATTCATTTTGGCTTGACTGATTGTCACTCTCACCCTCATTGGCATTATCTTGTTCACTGCCACTTCCTTCTTCTTCTGATGCATCAAGAGAAGGTGAGGAACGGATGATTTCTTGAGGAAAGGCTACTTGTGTAGAGGATGAGGCATGATCTGTAGGAGGTGATGGAGGAGTGGAAGGACGAGGATGAGATGATGAGGGCAGACTAGGTTGATGATGAGGCTATGGGCTTGTGAATATCTCATGAGCTATGAACACATCCCAAGGTATGCATTTTTTCTCCAACTGATGTAGTACCACCATCTTGATCAAGGAGTGGTGGAACAAAATATGAATTTTTTGGGTATAACTCCTCCTTCGGACAGTAAAAGACATCTTGTCTATACTCCTATATAAGTAATAGGGAAAATGAAGCATCTTGACACTAGTGAAATGCATGAGTAATCTAACATGGTAGGAGTAGAGCCTGGAGTATCTCCCCTCACAGGTAAAGTATTTCATGATGACCTTCATTAGGGGTGAATACCTCTCTAGTAAGTGTGAGAAAGGGAAAATAGAATTGCAGCCTTCTTTATACCTAGGTTTGAGGAAAGGCTCATAGTAACTCATGTCCAAATTTTCCCTTTTGAACCATTTCTCACCAACATCAAAAAGTCTAGTAGCATGGGTAATGGTATCTTATGATAGCTCAAAGTCCACCCCTGCAAGATTTACTTTTTTATTGTGTAGGTTGAGAACAAACAACCTAGTGATTTCAGGGTGACTTTGCAGTTGTTTGGCCTTTTCACAAAACTGAAAACACCCCACATTTTGAAACCATGTGAAAATAATGGGGGAGGAAGTAAACTCCACTGTGTCTTGGGGCTCAATTTTGTTAACCTTCCCACCCCTGTGCTTTTGCCTCATAGGCACTTGACCTCCTTCACTACTCATACTTCCTTCTTCTCCTGACATGTTTACTAGGGCTGCCTTTGGACAAACTCAGACCTGCTTGTGAAACTAAAGTAGGAGGAATGAAATGAAATGATGGTGAGGGAGACTCTTGTAAATGAGTGAGATGGAGGTGGTTTTCTGACTATTTTGTTTTGAGCTTGGAGTAGGGCTTAACTTGAACTGATTGCAGTTACCCTAATTCACTATCCTTAACTGACAATTTCTTGTTTGGAGGTCAAAACAGAGGGTTTACCATGATATTTTGGGGTTTTTAGGCACTAGGTTTTGATAATTTTCCTTTAACCATTAATTCATGAATTTCACTTGAGGAGGGGTAAAAAAGTCAACTTACCAATTTCTTGACTCCTTTGCAGGTTCTTGGAAGTAGCTCGGAGGGGTCCTTTTCATCATTTTTGGCAATTTTGCAAGAAAAAGAGGCTTTTTTGCCCTAAGCATAGCACTGCCCTCGTGCAGGCCTGTCGGTTTCCTGGGTTCAGCGCTAGGCAAAAATGGGCCTATCGGGTCCTCTTTAAGCATAGTGTTGGGCACTCCTGGGCGAGTCAGGCTCGTTTAAGCACAGCGCTGCCCGCGTGCAGGTCTGCTGAATCCTTCCTGTTGGGTGAAACTGGGTGAATGGGTAGCGCTCATCTCTAAGTGAAAAGCACTCCGCTCTAGGCACAACGCAATGTAAATTTACACTGTGATCTCTCTTCTACGCGCAACTCCAGGTGCCCTAGGCATAATGCCTGCTCCAAAGTGCAGTGCAGTGTGACTTTGCCCAGAATTTCACAAAACTCAGAAATTTTCTCCCTTGAGTGTTTTTTACTCTTTTCAAATGCACAATGAGTTAAGTGATAAGAATATTGACTCTTTATAGTCTTAAGAAAACACATTTATGCATTGGAAAAACCCACTTTATAATGTTTTAGTCCCTTTATCACTTCACTGATATTCTTTTTACTTTTTTGTAGTGGGTGACTTACAAACATAAAAAATGGTCCCCTTTTCCTCTTAACCATCTTTATTTGGTTCTCCTTTAGTTTTCTGACAAGATGTATTTTGACCTCTTTTGACCTATTTGTGTCTTTCTCACTCTGCTTGCAGATGTTTTTCTTGAGTTACATGTTTTGCCTTTTTTTGGCCTGTTTATGCCTTTCAACCACTTTCAGTCAACAAGTGCTATGAAAAATTTGAAGTAACTCTCTTCCTTCTGATCTCTGGAGCATGATAAAAAAAATTTGACAACCTTAGGCACTTGCATGGTGGTAGCATCCTTAAAACCTCTATGTTCTTACCTTGGAGATTAAATTTCCTCTTGCTTGATGGGTGACCGAGGAACTTGTTTTCATTTCTCTTACTTATTCTCTAGCCATGATAAATCCATCTTGTACTGTCACCACAGTCTTTACAATCATGTTTGTCATTATTTCCTCTTGGCCACTTATAATTTTTTCAGGTGCCATGGCATAATTATTGAGCCCTGTCTAATGCTTTTGGTGTTGGACACTTTCATGACAGTGACCACATGATTAGTTTGGAATTCTATCTTGAACCTCAACCCTATGCTTTGATTCCTTTGATCATTTGAGGGAAAATGACTGAAAATGAAGGCTTTAACCTTCCTTACATCGATATTCTTTCATGCTTTCCCTTTAAGGCAATGGAATACTTACCTTGAGAAAACTTATAATGACGCAGATAGCAATCCCTTGAAATCTTCTTCTACTAGCATGATGGAGGCTCATTTTCATCATTTTACCCTCTTGCCTACCTTTCCAAAAATTTAGGTTTTTTGGGCTATTTGAGAAGAATCATTAGTGTTGTCTACTAAGTTCTCTATAGTCCTTTCAAGTTCACTCATTTTTGTTCAGTTCACCTCACCCTTTTCCCTTCTTCATCTATAACTTCTAAAAATCTTCAATTCATGCTTGGTTGTGATGGTGTGCCTTTGTCCTTGTGGTTTGATGCATTGATCTTTGCTTGGCACATTGCTTGCCCAATAAGTGTCTAGAAAACTTGATTTTCCTTAAACATGGGCTTCATCCTCTTCCATTTGCTTTTGGATATCTTCTAATGAGGGGAAGGCCTCTTACCTTACCTAATTTTCTGTTGATATCCACCTTGACACTCCTGCAAAAATGTCAAAATGGACAGCTGTCATTTTGCATAATTTTGTCCTTGATAAGGAGGTCTTCCTTGGATGATTTTATTGACCTGAATTGGACAAATAGGTGCTGAAATTTTCACCTTTTAATTTAGCTTCTAGCACTTGAAAAACAGTGATTTTGAACACCATGATTAACCCTGTAACCTATGAAACCCTAGTGACCTAGTGGAAAGCTCTTAGACTTGGTCTTTGACGAAAGTCTTGGCTTAGGGTCTTCAAGTATGAAAAACAAATTTTTTTGATAAATTTATGTATGGAAGATCCAAAATCCAATGTACTTGATTTATCTAAAGATCCTGCAGAGATAGCTTCAAGACCATCAATGCTTGAGGCATTTGATGAACATGGGAAAGGGTAGGTTGTTTGGCAATCTTAGATGGAAAGTGGAAGGGTTAAGCATAGGAAAAACAAAGTACTGAGGTTATGGGTGTGAAAATGGGACATAGATGAGTGTCATAAGCCCATGAAGGGTCTTATAGGAGTGATAGGCTAATCAGGGAATGGCAGAGTAGAAAAATAGTGAAAAAATTATCTTAAGGATAATGAAAGTAGTGAGATTTCTAAAAATCACAATATTCATGAATGTTGTTTTTAGAAATTAGGATAAGTATTTAGTAATCTATAAATAACAAAAATAATGATGACTAACAATGCCCACTAGGATACTCTTCCCAAAATTTAGCTTGAAATAAGTGTACCATGACCTTGGCCTTATTTTTCATTTATTAAATTTTATTACATGAAATTTTAACCCTAGGTTGTTACACCATTCTTGAATAGGAGCAAGAGAAACAATCGATATAATAGTGGTGTAGCTGGAAACTAGCACAAATTTATTGCCATAATATTCTCCCTCTTTCTGGGACAATCCTCTATCCATGAACCTTGCCTTTTACTTTTCAATTCTTCCATCACCTCCATGTTTGGTCTTGTACAACCATTTCAGGGTTATCACCGAATTTCCTTTAGGTCTCAGAACAATATCCCATACATCATTTTTCGTAATGGATTCATAATCTTCAGCCATAACATCTTTCCAAACTTTTCCTTTCACTACTTCTTCAAAGGTAGAAGGCTCAACCTAGATCATAGTGCTAATAGATACAACGTACCTTGGTATCTGCATGCTTCCATACTTTATCTAATGGTCCTCTTGGAAGAAACAAATCCATCAATATCTTGTAAAGTATCACAAAGTCATAGTGGTCTCTTCTTGATGTTAGGATCACTTAGAGGAGGGTCAAAGGGTTCCAGCTCCATGGGATCATAAACAATTCCCTTCTCATTTTTTGGCATAGAAGGACCTTCTAATATTTTGATATCATCATCTTTCTTAAGAAGAGGAGGTGGAAGATATATAAATTTCCCAAGGGAAACCTCTTCATCAAAGGTCACATCCCTACTAAACTTTATCTTCTTTTGACCAAAAATATATATTATAAATGCTTTATAATTTTCACAATATCCAACAAAAATACCTTTCTTTTCAGTAGATTCTAACTTATTCCCCTTATCCTTTGGAACATTAAAGTATAGGAGGTGAAAAAATATCATGAGATGACTAATATCGAGCTTCATACATGTGAAAATTTATTTGAGACTTGTTTTTTAAAGCTTGATGAGGAACCCTATTTTGTACATAGACCATTTTATTTGTTGCTTCTCCCCAAAGGAACTTTGGTAACTTTTGATCATGCATAATAGCCCTGGAAACCTCCATAATAGACCTATTATTTCTTTCAACCACTCCATTTTTCTCAAGATTTTAGGGTACAATAATTTCCTTCTTAATACCTTCCTTCTTGCAGAAGTCAATAAACTCATTGGAAATGTACTCACCACCATTTTCAGACTTGGATACCTTGATTTTCTTTCTTTTTTTATTCTCTATCAATGCCTTGAATTTCTTGAACATATCAAAGGCCTCATCCTTGTGCTTCACATAGTATATCAATGTATTCTTGGAGAAGTCGTCAATAAATATGATATAATAGATATGGATAGCAAGATAGGTACATGAAGGTCAAAATGAATGAGTTTAAGAATATCATATGTCTTGTTTATGTTAGAGGGGAATTCCCCACTTGTGTTTTTTCCACTGGCACATCCTGGACATACTCCATCATGACTTGCTTGACCATCAAGCATCCCAAAGACTAGCTTATTTAACTTCGGTATGGCTTCATAGTGTAGATGTGCCAACCTATGGTTCCATAACTCACTTTGGTGATTAGAGTTATAAAATATTTCTAGAATAAGTCTCCCATTAACTCTATAGAGTCCCTCAACTCTATATGCCAATGTGAATACATCCTTCATATGAGATTCCATAGGCCATGTGAGGACTTTACCTTTTATGAAATCTACTTTCATCCCTTTGTATTTTAATGCTGAAATATATAACATTTTCTTATTTAGTTCTGAAACATGTAATATTCCCAATTAGCCATGAACTAGTTGGAATATTCAATTTTGTTTTATTGCTTTTTTTAAAGAATAAGAGGACAAAGGGAGTCCATAATTCTCCTTAATAATGAATAAATCAATGCCAAATGTGAAAGAGACAAATATTGGCAGCTTAATTAAGCACCCTTTGGTGTGAAAAGGGGATGGATCGCCTTGATTGGGTCAACCTTGACCAGATCAACAATGCTGTCATGGAGGAGTGGTCATCAATGAGGGACGACATAGTTTTAGATGGAGATGCTTTGTCAGAATATAGTGATATTTTTGGATGGGGCTTAGGGTTTTCAAGCTCATATATTATTTAAGGAAGAGGATGGAAACCATTGTTCATTATGTATTGGTTTATTATATTTCTGAATATATGGTCTACTTAGACATATATATTTCTCTTACTATTTAGCTGAGATAGAGTGTTCTTTAGCACAGGGTGATCCTGATCGAGAATCCCACCTCTTTCCTTGAGAGGCCTCTTGGGAAATTTTGTACTACATTTTCCACTATCAAGCTTAATTCCAAGTTTATTCTTTCAACTACAGCACAGATACTGTTGAGGGTTTGTTTGTTTTTATAGGTTGAAGCAAGTGGTGATTAGATCTCTAGATCTAGGTCATTTCATCACTTATTTTCAGTGGAGGAGGCTTCCTTTCCATTGTGAGGATAGTATTGAAGGCCATTGTGCTTATTTTCAGATATTAGTATGAGTTAAACTATTTATTCAACCCTACAACGTAGTTTACTTCCATCTCTACATTATTTCTATAGGAGTTGCAGGGTGGTTTGACACACCATTTGGAGAGCTACTTTTCTAGTGAAGGGGATCTGCCTTTCACTAAGAGGATCTATTAGAGGAGGATATTATAATGATCATATCATATCACCCACACTTTCCAGATTTATATTTTGTAGTAGATCTGCAACCTTAGAGCTTAGAACTACAACTTGTACTTGGTGTTTTGCTGAAAACCCTTAAGGGGTTATTTAAAGGAGCTTGTATAGTGCTCAGATCTGATATAGATCTATATTTTGAGGCACATATCAGCCCTAGATATGATGTATAATATTTTTCTGTATAAGATCTAATAAAACAGTGCTATAAGGGTCTTCCATCTTTTCTACATAATTACAACACCTCATATTGAGGGATTTGTCCGTTGGAGGCTTGTACTTTCTTGTTGTGCATATTATGGCCCATTTATCATGTATATTTTTATGTTTCTTTAACATATGAAAGCTCTCCATATTTTCCTCTTTCTTTTAAATTATTATTTACACTCTTGTTCCAACATTTTTCATTATATTCATTCTTTTCCCATTTGGGAATATTATAGTGGTATCAGAGCATAATCGTGGCACAACTTATGCATCTTAAAAAGCCAATATTTCATGTGAAGAATGAGAACCTCTTAATTATAGAGAGAAGAGGTATCAAATAAGTAGACCCCAAAAGTTTGATTATACAAATGAAAAGGAAGACAAGGGTAAAACCCCTTTATCTGGAGGAGAAGATGAAGAGAAGGAGTTTCCCAAGATCCTTCTTAGAGACATGCAATACATTGCTAGAGAAATAAAGGATATGAGGATGGATATATACAAGGAATCCCCTAAATTATTTCATCATGGTGAAGGCTCCGACATTTCTCATCACTGGAGTGATCAACCAGTGCAACAACAACAAGTGTCCCAATGCTCTATAATTCCTACATTCTTGGTTGTGGGAAATGAAGGGTTTCAAGAGAAAGAATCCCTTGAAGACTATTTTATGGAGTATGAGTCTCAAACTCAGAGATTCAAATACCACTTGAGTTTTCAAGAATTTTATCAAATCAAGGAAAATAGGATACCCATGCATCACAATAGAAATGGTGGATTCATTCAGAATCATGATCTACACCGCATTATGGGAAGATTATTTTTACCCAACTTTGATGGGTCATCCAAGTGAACTGCCAAATCCTGGGTAGAGAAACTTGAAAAGGGAAAAGGGAAAAGAAGATAAGGCTCCTCCTTCAAAGGAGAGCCAATATAAAAAACCTCTTGATGATGATGTTCAGAGAGATCTAAGGAGGAGGAAGCTTTGCTTCACATGCCAAGAAGATTAGGCACCTAGACATAGATGTGCAATAGGAAAGGCACATTACATATAGGTCTTCTCAGATGATGAGGAGGAAGAACAAGAAAAACAAGAAAGGGGTCACAACGTTGGAATTGTTGGCATATGTTGTCCTTGATGGCAACCTACTTGATGAAATAGACTGTCAGCGATATGATGCAATGTGTTGTCCTTGATGGCAACCTATTTGATGAATTTTTTCTTGATGAGTTGCCTATGATAAACAACCTATGTGTTAAATATGTAAGGATGATGTATCTGTGTGTTAAAAGGAAGGATGATGTATCTACAGATCAGCTCAGAAGGAACAGAAGAAAGGAAGTGACAGAAAAATGATAAATATGATGTGTCATAAAGCATACATGGGTTTGTTAAGGCGAAGTAGTGTATGCACGCGGAAAAGTACGTGCCAAGTCGCGTATGCCCTTTTGCGCTCCAAATTTAGAATACCAAGGGGTGCTACCATGGTATTGACCCATTGTATTGAGCGCTTGAATATCTATTTGGTCCCATCTAGGAATACCATCGGAAGTGGTGTGGTTTTGAATCATGGTATTGATAAAGGCTAAACCTATATAAGGAGAAGAAGATCATTGTGCAAGTGTGTGCATGTGTCTGGGTATTGAATGAATACTTCACTTTGAAGTATATCTGCATGATTGAAATTTTTTCTTGATTGATAAATCTGAATCTATGATGCACCCATGGATGTTTCTAAATCCTTAGATCTGATGATGATGAATCTCTAAGATGATCTGCAGAAGAAGAACTGGTGAAGATCTGGCGCAAAGTCTGCTGAAGGTAATGAAGAAATTTGGGTAAGCTTATAGATCTGGTCTGTTTTGAAAAGCTTTCATTTACAGATCTATACGCGAGTCTGTTGTGGAAAAAGCGCATGTATATGCGGATCTGATCTGATAAAAGCGCGTATGGGAAGTTAGGGTTTACTGAAAAATGCACAGATGTATACGTGGGTTAGTCTAATGAAAAGCGCGTGTATACGCGGGTCTGTTTAAATAAAAGCGCGTATGGAATTTGAACTGAACGTTGCTCATGGTTGAATGTGTTTCTGCATATCTATTCTGAAGTCTCGGTAATCTCTGATATTCTGGTTACAGTGGTTTCACTGTTTTGGTTGAAGCATTGGGCAAAGTATGTTTGTTGAAAAATGAAAGGTTGAGTTGAAGCTGTTTGATCCAGTTTGAAAATTGATGAAACGTGGTCTGCAGTGGTGCTGAGGGTCGAAGCCTTCAGTAAGGGGGAAGTAGCTCCCTTCCAGTGATAGCTGGTAAACGAGAGCAGGGGATAGTAGCTCCCTTCCAGGAGAGGCTGGTAAACGAGAGCAGGGGGTTGTAGCTCCCTTCCAGGAGAGGCTGGTAAACGAGAGAAGGTTGTAGCCTTCTGCAGGTGGGTGCCTGCGTGCTGGTATGAGTTTGCGCCATTACACAGTTGTAAGATGTTTTCTTTATAATAAATATTGAAGACTGAGACGACGACAGCGGTGGTTTTCTCCCCAATTGGGTTTCCACCTAAAATCTTGGTGTTCATGTGTGATGCTTATGTGTGTTGATTTATTCTGTTCTTACTGTACATGTTTACTGCTTACTAACATCTAATAAGTGAATGATGCAATAATCTAAGATAAGAATTATCTGCATAATAAGAGATCTGAGCATACGCGAGTTTCCTTAAGGATATCCGCGTATATACGCTAGTTTTGTTCTGTAAAGTAGCGTATGGGTTTTTGAGAAAAGAAAAGTAAAAATTTGATTGACAGATCAAGATACTGATTCCCCCCCCCTCTCAGTATCTTTCCCAACAATTGGTATCAAAGCAGGTCCTTCTGAAAAAAAGCTTAGCTGCTAGAAGGAAGATCAAGCAAGATGAGCAATCAAGATGGAACAGCATCTATCAAGCCTCCCCTCTTTAATGGAAGCAATTTAATCTTCTGGAAAACAAGGATGAGATCCTATCTTCAGTCTATGGGAACAGATGTATGGGCCATTGTTCAACAAGGATATCAATATCCATCTACAATACCAACAGATCCGACTGAAAAGAAGAATTATGAATCAAATGCAAAGGAGGTCAATGCTATAACAGGAAGTCTAACTGAATCTGAATTTGTCAAAGTTATGCAGCTAAATACAACAAAGGAAATGTGGGACAAAATCATTCTAAGTTATGAAGGTGATGCAAAGGTAAAAAGTGCAAAACTCCAAACTCTCATAATTGAATATGAAAATTTAAATATGCATAGTGATGAAAGTATTGCCAGTTTATTTTTACGTCTTGATGATGTTTTAAATCGTATGAGAAATCTGGGAGAAACAATAACCAAATCTACTTTGGTTGAGAAAATTTTAAGATCTCTAACGACAAAATTTGAGTCAAAAGTTTCTGCTCTTGAAGAAAAACAGGATCTTCAAAATCTTACTGTGGTGCAACTTCATGGGATACTAATTGCATATGAAATGAGAAGAGGAGGACTATATGAAGTCAAAGAAGCCATCTTTAGAGCTTCTACAAAAGGGAAAGAAGTTCAAGAAGCAGAAGGATCAGGATATATCTCAGAAGAACATGAGGTAAATTTTGTAAAGAAACTTCAACTTGGCACATGATGGTTCAGAGGTAAGCTTCCTTTCAAATGTTTTGATTGTGGAAGATTTGGTCATTATGCTGCTAAGTGTCCTTATAAAGAAATATCTGCAAAAGGGAAAGAAGTAGCAAGAAGGAATAAGAACCGGTCTAGCACTAGAAAAAGTTACTATACTCATGAAGATAGTGATGGGTTATCTGACAGTGAGGAAGAATGTGAACAAGATCTTAGACTTCTCATGGCATTTGAATCTAGAGAAGAAAATGATACTTTTGTGGATGCTCTAGAGGAAAATGATTTTCTTGAAGAAAAAAATCAACTCAAAATACACTTGGAAGAATGTAAAATACTCTTAGAAGAAAGGAAAATAACCATAGAGACTATGAAAAGGCAGTTTGAAGAAGCAAAGAAACACATTGAGAAATTAGAATGTGAAGTGGTAAGTCTAAGAAAAGATTTTGAGAAAGAAAAGACTCTGAATATTAGATTTACTAAAGGATCAGAAACCTTAAATGAGATTATCAAGGTACAACGCTCTCCTCTTGTAAAGACAGGTCTTGGATATACCGGGGAATCTTCTCAGGCTTCAACACCAAATTATCTAAAAGCAGTTACAGCTGGTTTACAAAATTCTGCCACTCAGCAAGGGAATAAAGAATCTTTACAGGTAAAGCATGATCATCTCAATTCAAAGAACACTAACAGGAATATCTTTCAAAGAAACACCAATCAACAGGTAAATTCAAGTAGAAGATTTCATGATCACATAAATTTCTTCTTCAATGGACAATGTTTCTCATGTCACAATTTTGGTCATAAAGTTGTTCAATGTGTTGCATATAAAACCATCATGACAAGAGAAGCAAGAAAGAAAAGGATTGATATTGAAACAAAGAAGAATACCTATAACAATTTTTCTCCTCTTCTAAATGAAGTTGAATGTGCTTATTGCAATAACTTTGGGCATGAAGAATTTGAATGCAGGAGCAAAGTTCAGCCAAAAGAGCATTTTTCTTCAAGTTCCAAAGTATGGAAAAATAAAGATTTACAAGTTGAAAATTGTGGCATAGCGTTATTTGCATAAGGAGAAGAAAATCAATGGTACATTGATAGCGGATGCTCAAGACACATGACAGGTGACAAAACCAAACTTCGTGCATATAGTACATTAGAAAAGGAAAAGAAAGTTACTTTTGGAAATGATACTCCTGCTGTAATTAAAGGAAAAGGGTCTGTGTTTCTAAAAGATAAGGTGAAGGCTAATGATGTCATGTATGTGGATGGATTAAGGCATAACTTTTTAAGTGTAAGTCAAATGTGTGATCAAGGAACTGAAGTTGTCTTTAGTTCAAAAGAATGTGTGGTTCGTGATCTTGATACAGGTAAAACAATCATAAAAGGAAAAAGAACTCCAAGCAACCTATATGTATTGAAGAACTGCAAAGAACAATGTTACTTGAGTAAATATTCATAAAACTGGCTATGGCATAGAAGGTTGGGACATCTAAGCTTCTCTCAAATCAACAAATCAAGTAGACTTAATGCTTTTCGTGGTCTTCCCAATATTACTCTAGCTGAAAGTATCATATGAAAATCTTGCCAATTCGGTAAGCAGACCAGAGTGCAATTTAATGCCAAGGAAGGATAATCAAGTAGGCCTCTTGAACTCATTCATACTGACATATGTGGACCTATGAGGAAAAAGTCACCTCGTGGTGAACAATACTATATCTTATTTATTGATGATTTCTCTAGAATGTGTTGGATTGGGTTGCTGAAGCACAAAGATGAAGCATTTGAGAAATTTCAGATCTTCAAGGCACTGGTTGAAAATGAAGTAGATCTAAAACTCAAATGTCTTAGATCTGATCGAGGAGGAGAATATACTTCAAATGAATTTCTTGAATTTTGTGAACAACATGGCATAAAAAGACAATTTTCTGTAGCTGGAACTCCACAAAAAATGGCGCAGCAGAAAGAATGAATAGAACAATTCAACAAATGGCTAGAGCTATGCTTGATGATTTTGGGGAGAAGTAGCACATACAGCGGTAAACATTCTCAACAAGGCACATGTTCATGTAAATAGTGACAAAACTCCATATGAACTCTGGTATGGTAATTCTCCATCTGTGAAGCATTTTAGAGTTTTTGGAAGTAAATGCTTTATCAAAAATAATGATGAAAAACTTGGCAAGTTTGAACATAGAGCAGATGAAGGAATAATTCTTGGTTACTCCTCTACGAGTAGAGCATATAAATGTTACAATAAAAAACTTCGGAAGATTGTTGAATGCATTGATGTTGTTATTGATGAGTCTCTTGCAGCCCCAAAGGAAGAAAAACAGATAACAAATGAAGACGATGGTGACTTATGTCCTTCTACATAAAATAGCAATGATATAGACAGTGAACCCAAGGAAGAACCTGAAGATGATTTATCTTAAAAGGCTCCATCCAGATATGTTCAAAAGAATCATCCAGAATCTCAAATTTTGGGAGATAAGGGATCAGGTGTACAAACAAGAAGGACTCTTGTGGGATCTTCTAGCTATCTGGCATTTCTATCTACTATTGAACCTCACAATGTCAATCAAGCTAGAAAAGATGAATGTTGGGTTCAAGCCATGAATGAAGAGCTTGATCAAATTGAAAATAATAACACTTGGGAATTAGTTCCAAGACCTCATAACAAAAATGTCATTGGAACTAAATGGATATTCAAAAACAAGTTAAATGAGAATGGGGATGTTGTAAGAAACAAGGCTAGACTTGTTTGCAAGGGGTATACTCAACAAGAAGGTATAGAATTTGAAGAAACTTTTTCTCCTGTAGCTAGACTTGAAGCCATAAGAATGTTTCTTGCCTTTTCAAGCTTTCAACAAATCAAAGTTTATCAAATGGATGTTAAATCTGCATTTCTCAATGGTGATCTAGAAGAAGAAGTTTATATAGAACAACCGGAAGGATTCATTTTGGGAAATGATGAAAATCTTGTTTGTAGACTTAAAAAGGCTCTATATGGTCTCAAACAAGCTCCAAGGGCATGGTATTATCGTCTTGAAAAATATATTCACCAACAAGGATTTTCAAAGGGGTCTGCTGATAGCAACTTATACACAAAAATTGAAAATGATAAACTTTTGATTGTGGTTGTATATGTTGATGATATCATTTTTGGAAGTAATGAAGAATCTATGAGTCAGAAATTTTCTTCTGTCATGCAACAAGAATTTGAAATGTCTTTACTTGGGGAACTAACATTATTTCTTGGTTTGCAAGTGCATCAAACTACTGATGGTATATTCTTATCACAAGAAAAATACCTTAAGAAAATTCTAAAGAATTATGGCATGGAAGAATGCAAACCTGTAAGTACACCAATGATAACCGGATGTAATCTTAGTTCTCATGATGATTCTCCCATGGTGAATCAACCAGAATACAGATATATGATAGGAATTCTAATTTATCTCACTGGGACTAGACCGGAAATTATGCATGCTGTTGGGATTGTTGGACGATTCCAAGCTAATCCAAAAGAGTATCATCTTCAGGCTGTCAAAATAATATTCAAATATCTACAAGGAACTCAAGACTTTGGACTATGGTATCCAAAGAATGTTGATCTTACTCTTCATGCTTACACTGATGCAGATTGGGTTGGAAATGTTGATGATCGAAAAAGCACTAGTGGTGGAGCATTCTATATGGGGCCCTGGTTAGTATCTTGGTTCAGCAAGAAGCAAAAATCTATTGCCTTATCTATAGCAGAAGCATAATATGTGGCTGCCACATCATGTTGCACACAACTTCTTTGGATGATGCAAACCTTACAAGACTTTCAAATCAAGTTCACACCTTCTATCTCCATTATGTGTAATAATACAAGTGCCATCAGTATTTCAAAGAATCCTGTTATGCATTCCAAGACCAAGCACATTCCCATCAAGTATCACTTCTTACGTGAACAAGTGTTTGAAGAAAAGGTGAAGTTGGAGTATGTTCCCTCCAAAGAACAAGTTGCTGACATATTTACCAAACCTCTGCCCAGGGAAGCGTTCGAATATCTCAGACAGAAGCTGGGAGTATTCTCTGCCTTGTAGAAAATCAGAACTGCTTAAATTGGATACACGGGTTTCCTGAACGAAAGTCACGTATATATGCGAGTTTATGCAAAGAAAATTGTGTATGGTTAGTTGCTGACAAATTTTACTTGGGGTCAGCATTCTTCAGCACAGCTGCAGTGCTGTTTGGTATCTCTGGTGGTGTTCCAGTTTTCATAATTCCGTTTCTTTCTCTGATGTCTCTTGATAAAGATGCCTTGATGATTTGTTGTTGAAAGTGTTCAGGATGCACAAGCTAAGGGGGAGCACTGGTCATGTGGAAAGGATGCATTGGATGCACAGTTTCAGGGGGAGAATTAGCATTGCTAAATTTAATGCATTGTTGGCATTATGATGGTTCTAAAATATGATCTCTCTTGAGGTATTTTTGGTCTTGGTTATAAAAAGTCATATTTGTAATTTGATGAAAAGGTTATGTTGAGACCTATGATGTAAATTGTAATATTCAGTCTTGTAAAGGGCTTGTTCAAATTTGTAAATCCACTTGATTGGATCATTGATGTAATTATGAGTCCTTGGTGATAGGAAAGGTCATAGAGTCATGTAATTCATTGAATATTATGTTGAAGACTCAGCTTGAACTCAGAGGGAGCGTGGTAACTTCAATGCACATCAGATCTACAGAGCTCTTCGTTCTACATGAGGAGAAAAACATTGTCTTGGCTTTGATCCGCCCTTTTCCCTTGATGTCAAAGGGGGAGAGTAGCATGGTGTTTGAATAGGGGGAGAATATCATGGTGTTTGAATAATGATTATAATCAATGTATCTATTTGTTGTTGTGATGATCAAACACCATCATGGTTGCCATCAAGTCCAAAGGGGGAGATTTTTGGCATATGTTGTCCTTGATGGCAACCTACTTGATGAAATAGACTGTCGGCGATATGATGCAATGTGTTGTCCTTGATGGCAACCTATTTGATGAAGTTGTTCTTGATGAGTTTCCTATGATAAGAAACCTATGTGTTAAATATGTAAGGATGATGTATCTGTGTGTTAAAAGGAAGGATGATGTATCTATAGATCAGATCAGAAGGAACAGAAGAAAGGAAGTGATAGAAAAATGATAAATATGATGTGTCACAAAGCATACACGGTTTTGTTAAGGCGAAGTAGCGTATGCACGCATAAAATTACGTGCCAAGTCGCGTATGCCCTTTTGCGCTCCAAATTTAGAATACCAAGGGGTGCTACCATGGTATTGACCCATTGTATTGAGCGCTTGAATATCTATTTGGTCCCATCCAGGAATACCATCGGAAGTGGTGTGGTTTTGACTCATGGTATTGATAAAGGCTAAACCTATATAAGGAGAAGAAGATCATTGTGCAATTGTGTGCATGTGTCTGGGTATTGAATGAATACTTCACTTTGAAGTATATCTGCATGATTGAAATTTGTTCTTGATTGATAAATCTGAATCTATGATGCACCCATGGATGTTTCTAAATCCTTAGATCTGATGATGATGAATCTCTAAGATGATCTGCAGAAGAAGAACTGGTGAAGATCTGGCGCAAAGTTTGCTAAAGGTAATGAAGAAATCTAGGTAAGCTTATAGATTTGGTCTGTTTTGCAAAGCTTTCATTTACAGATATATACGCGAGTTTGTTGTGGAAAAGGCGCGTGTGTACGTGGATCTGATATGATAAAAGCGTGTATGGGAAGTTAGGGTTTACTCAAAAATGCATAGATGTATACGCGGGTTAGTCTAATGAAAAGTGTGTGTATACGCGGGTCTGTTTAAATAAAAGCACGTAAGGAATTTGAACTAAAGGTTGCTCATGGTTGAATGTGTTTCTGCATATCTATTCTGAAGTCTCGGTAATCTCTAATATTCTGGTTACAGTGGTTTCACTATTCAGTTTGAAGCGTTGGGAAAAGTATGTTTGCTGAAAAATGAAAGGTTGAGTTGAAGCTGTTTGATCTAGTTTGAAAATTGATGAAACGTGGTCTGCAATGGTGCTGAGGGTCGAAGCCTTCAATAAGGGGGTAGTAGCTCCCTTCCAGTGATAGCCGGTAAACGAGAGCAGGGGGTAGTAGCTCCCTTCCAGGAGAGGCTGGTAAATGAGAGCAGGGTGTTGTAGCTCCCTTATAGGAGAGGCTGGTAAACGAGAGAAGGTTGTAGCCTTCTTCAGGTGGGTGCCTGCATGCTGGTATGAGTATGCGCTAGTACACAGTTGTAAGATGTTCTCTTTATAATAAATATTGAAGACTGAGACGACGATAGTGGTGGTTTTCTCCCGAATTGGGTTTCCACCTAAAATCCTGGTGTTCATGTGTGATGCTTATGTGTGTTGATTTATTCTGTTCTTACTGTACATGTTTACTGCTTACTAAAATCTAATAAGTTAATGATGCAATAATCTAAGATAATAATTATCTGCATAATAAGAGATCTGAGCATACATGAGTTTCCTTAAGGATATCTGTGTATATACACTATTTTTGTTCTGTAAAGTAGCGTATAGGTTTTTGAGAAAAGAAAAGTAAAAGTTGATTGACAAATCAATATACTAATTCACCCCCCCTCTCAGTATCTTTCCCAACAGGAATAGTAGGAGATGATCCACCACCACATGGAGATGAGGATGGAGAAATTGCTCCAAATAGAGGGACTCTTGCATCATTAAGAGTGGTACCAAAATTTCATACAACTTCCACACATGAAACAAAACTAAATTTGCATAGTGGAATTAGGGACATGATGATCCCTTCTATTATGCATATGATAATGGTCCATGAGACATCACTATCTTGTGGCAAACCACCTAGGAGACCACCTGATCTATATTTAGTGAGAGATGTATCACATATTGATGCTACATTCATAGATCCAGGAGGGATGAGAGCATTATAAGAACACAATACAGTGCTGAGAGTCTTGGGTATGCTCAAGGAGGAGGGAGATATTCTTCCACTATCACCATTACCCACTCTCTCATCTCATACTGTGCTGAGAAGAAATGTTGCAGGATTGGAGGATAACACCATCATAGAGCAAGGAGACCATTCCTTGGCTATGGAGACTCAGAATATGTTCTCATTTGAGGAGAAAACTTCCATACTTGATAGAAGATGGTGGCCACACATTCATACTTTGGAAAAACCAAGGAATTTTTGGATAGATGATAGCCTTCCATGGGAGACTAACTTCCAAAATATTCAATATTCATTTGAGCATGTGTATATACAAGAAGAGCAGCAAGGAGGGGATAAAAACCTCCCATCATATAAATTTGGCATGGGAGATGTCAAGGAGGAGAATAATCATATGATAGATTTCCTTTGTGATAGATCACCAACACTATCACTATGGAAGATTGATCCATATTAGAAATCCCAACTGTTGGTGGATTATTCCAAGGATTTTTTCACATGCATGATACTTGATTACCAGCTACATGAAGAGGGATATTCAGTCCAAGAAGGAGTCATCTACTATCATGGTAGGATATTCTTATCTAGAGCCTCCAAGCTCAAGGAGGAGTTGCTACAAAGGGCTTATGAAGAGTTCTTTTTCAGCTATACTTATTCCATGAAGGTCTACAACACTATCATGGGAAGCTACACTTGGAAGGGGTTTGAAGAAGAACTATATCAACATTTTCAAAGATGGATGAACCATGTGGAGTTGAAAGAGAGACATGACTCTATGAAAGGGTTAATTCAACCACATCTTTCCTCTTTTGGAATGAGAGGAGATATATCTATGCACCACTCCATTTGTTTCAGGAGAAACCTTGGTGAAGAATATGCTTATGTACATAATGTTTTATTTTATGATCATTTGCAATATTTTACCATGAATATGTGGGCCATAGCTCCAAGAAGGAGAATTATCCCTTATAAAATTCATGGCCAACTTTGGGCCACAAAATTCTTTTAACATGGCCACTCCCTTGGAGGACAAAGGGAGATTTTGTATCATTGTGGGTGCATTCCAAAAGCACCAAATATATCTCACATTTTCAAGCATGGTGATATAACTTGGGCAGAAAGTAAGTGGTGGGGAAACCACTTACCATATCATTATATGATGCAGTCAGGAGATTTATTTTCTGGTTCCACATGTGGGACTATGACCCACCTCCATTTACACAAATTTCTATTTTCATGTACTTAATTTTGATCCCATACATTGATGATGTACTTATAATTTTTATGGGAATGTTTGGAGGGAGGATGGGAGGTATGTATGTGCCCTATGGGAGAGATATTCTCCATGTTCATTATGATACATGTTTCAGGGAGAACATTGGGAAAACCATGTTTGTTTCATTTGAACTATTGTCTCCTTGTGGGATGGATTATTTGCATCTCATAAGAACTTTGGAGGAAAAATTCATGGAGGATTGGATTGATAGACACTTAGATTATGAGGGAAGATTATCACATGTTGGTGTCATCAATGATGGAGGTTTGGAGCACTCGCCTTGTCAGTTTCTTGAGCACAAGCAACATTTGGGAATGGAGGAGTGTAATATTCCCAATTAACCATGAGCTAGTTGGAATATTCAATTTTTTTTTATTTCTTTGTTTAAAGAATAAGAGGACAAAGGGAGTCCATAATTTTCCTTAATAATTAATAAATCAATGCCAAATGTGAAAGAGAAAAATATTGGTAGCTAAATTAAGCACCCTTTGGTGTGAAAAGGGGCTGGATGACCTTGATTGGGTCAACCTTGACAAAACCAACATCGTTGTCATGGAGGAGTGGTCATCAATGAAGGACAACGTAATTTTAGATGGAGATGATTTGTGTGAATGTAGTGATATTTTTGGATCGGGCTTATGGTTTGCAAGATCATATCTTATTTAAGGAAGAGGATGGCAGCCATTTTTCATTATGTAGGGGTTTATTATATTTCTGAATATATGGTCTGTTTAGAAATATATATTTTTCTTGCTGTTTAGCTGAGATAGAGTGTTGTTTAGCATAGGGCGTTCCTATTCGGGAATCCCACCTCTTTACTTGAGAGGCCTCTTGGGAGAGTTTGCACTACATTTTCCACTATAAGGCTTAAGGCCAAGATTATTTTTTCAACTACAATGCAGATCCTATTGAGGGTTTGGTTGTTTTTGAAGGTTGCAACAAGTGGTGATTAGATCTCTATATCTAGGCCATTTCATTGCTAATTTTCAGTGGAGGAGGCTTCCTTTCAATTGGGAGGATATTCTTGAAGGAAATTGTGCTTATTTTCAAATCTTGGCATTAGGCCAACTGGTTATTCAACCCTAAAACATAGTTTACTTACATATCTTCTTTATTTCTGTAGGAGAAGTTGCAGGGTGGTTTGGCACACCATTTGGAGAGCTAATTTTATATTGAAGGGGATCTACCTTTCACTAAGAGGATCTATTGGCAGAAGCTATTGTGTTCATCATATAATATTAGCCACACTTTCCAGATCTGTATTTTGTAGTAGATCTATAGCCTTAGAGCTTAGATCTACAACTTGTACTTGGTGTTTTGCTGAAAACCATTAAGGGGTTCTTTAAAGGAGCTTGTATAGTGCTCAGATCTCATATAGGTGTATATTTTGAGGCACACATCAGCCCTAGATCTAATGTATAATATTTTTTTTAGGAGAGCTAATAAAACAATGCTATAAGGGTCTTCCACCTTTTCTACATAATTGCAACACCTCATATTGAGGGATTTTGTCCATTGGAGGCTTGTACTTTCTTGTTGTGCATCTTATGGCCCATTTATCATTTATATTTTGCTGTTGTTATAACATATGAAAGGTCTCCATATTGGCATCTTGATTTTAAATGATGATTTACACTCTTATTCCAACATTTTTCACTATATTCCTACTTTTCCCATTTGTGAATATTACAAAACATTACATCACATCGTGAAGAAGAATGGATTCAACAGAATACAAGTCAAATTTAACATAGCCAAAACCTTTCACTTGTTATATAACATTATCCCCAAGAATGATCTTAAAACTTGTCTCCCTCTCTTCCAGATTGGAGATGAATTCCTTATATACATATAAGTTTCTAGAATCCCCACTATCTACCAACTATCTATCATGTGAATTTGGTGGCAAAGAACTAGAAAGAGCAGAAACAAGAATATATTCAGATTGACTAGAAATTGCATTATTTTCATATCTTTAATTTCTTGTTCTCTTTTGAGGATGATAGATTCCTTCTTGATTATCAGATGTATCTCTTCTCCTTCTATCATATTTCCTTCTTCTATCATCACCTCTTCTTTTATCATTGTTCCTTCTGTTGAAGAATCAAAGAAGTTATATTAGGGTTTGATCCTTCGATCTTGATAATTAATTATGAGTGTGTTGGATTCTTTCAATTATTTTATTATCTTATATTTCATCAAGAAATTACCATATTATGTGTTTATGAAGATAAAAAAAGAAGAGACACAAGATATATGCACTATGTTAGGGAAAACCCCCCTCGAGGGTAGAACCTAGTTAAGATAATTCTTCCTTTCAATAGTATTTTTTGAAACTCTTCACCCTAGACATGAGAGATACTTTCCCTCCACACCAAGTGAGCCTTCCAGATCTTCAATCCAGTAGCAACAACAGCTTGTCCTCTAGAAAATTTGACTAGGCAACAAAATCAATAGAAACAACAACATCAAATACTAGAATACTTAGATCTCCCAAGAGAGGGCACAAAATGCAGAGATTCCACCACCAAGATTTCGATTTTTCATTCCTCTTGTTTCTAGAACCAACTCACACTCTTTTACACTTCCTCCTTCCTCTTCACTCTGTTTCCCTTGATGCAGTAGACATGAAACTGGCTTGATAAGCGATCCTCCAAATGAATTTGATCTCCTTTCTTTTATAGGCTTTTGGTGAGTTCGAATTTGTCCCTTTGAGGCCGTCCTGATCTCCTTAAGGCCAAATTGATGTGGAGGTTCTATAAACCATTTTTTACTAAAAAAATAAACCTAATTATATGATTCAAAAGCCCAAGAAGGTTCAATATAAAGATTTAAAGACTAACCTAGAAGTATAGAATGGGGACCTTATTCTAAATATGATCCAAGCATGAAACACATGCTTTAATAAGTCATTTTATGATCAAATAAATCTCAGTGATAATATAAATTATTTTTATTTAATTCTGATAAGTACAATAAATATAATTTATGAAGACCAAAACTATTTAAAATCTTCAACACTCCCGCTTTACTAGGGAGGTATTCATAATATACAAAGGGAAGATCTCAAACTATGTGAAAATATGAAGAAATTTAGGCATCACGATGCCATGGACTATATTCTTGACCAAGGAAATCTATCCATTGGTCACTCAACAGCTTAGGCACCACAATTCCATGGGCTACATTCATGACCAAGGAAATCTATCTAATTGGGACTAAGGTGAATTAAATCTTTTAGCCTCTATAGGTACCATCAAGTTTATTTACTAATCACCAACCCAAGGAACTAGGTGCACATCCACCCGATGGCACCCTCCCTACCAGACATCAACATAAAGTGTCGTCCCAATGTTTTCCAGGCAATGCTTCACTCACAAAGCCTCAACATATCTCTTCCAACCATTATCATCAATACAATTAGAAATATATACGATACCAAGATTGTCTCTTAAATATTCAAACTTTTTGTTAGGAATATCCCTTGTAAATATGTCTGTTGTCTGTTCATCTTTCGAGACATACTCCAACTTGACGATCCCTTCCTATACCAAGTTCCTATGAAGTGGAACTTATTGTTGGTGTGCTTCGTCCTATAATGAAACAAAGTATATCTAGACATCTTAATGCATCTTTGATTTTCACAGTTGATTATAGTGGGACTTAGATGAATCTCGAAAAAGTCTATTATAAGCTTTCTTAACCATACATCCTCCTTTCCTACTTCACATGTAGCTCCATATTCAACTTCAACACTACTTACAACAACACGACCTTGCTTTCTACTCATCCATGATACCATAACAGACCCTAGGCTGAAGCATTCATCGGTAGTACTTCTTCCATCGGACTCACTACCACTTCAGTCAGAATATGAGAAGATAATTATATTGACTTCCTTACTCTTATATTTTATGAAGAGGTGTATAATACCACGAAGATATATTAATATGTGTTTGGCATTTATCTAGTGTTCATGGTGAGGTTCCAACTAAAATTGACTAAGGATGTTCACTCCATAGCATATATCTAGCCTAGTGTTTTCTAGATACATTGGGAGCCCACCAATTGTCGATAGGAGGTAGGAACCACGAGACTTGAGTCATAACCTTGTAACTTCTTGAGATTGGTGGTAATAGGAGTAGTCACAGGCTTGGATTCCATCATTCCAAATTTCTTCACCATATTGATGATGTGCTTTCCTTCCCCTAAGTATATCTCCCCAAGTTTCTGGCATACTTCAAGACCAAGGTAGTAATTCATGAGTCCTAGATCCTTCATCTCAAATTCAACTTCCAACATCTTCTTACATTCTTCATTTCTTTGCTCTACACCAGTGATGAAAATATCATCCACATATAGTACAATAATGATGAGCTCATTATTCACAAAATTGATGTAGATATTTAGATCATCAATACCCTTCATGAACCCATTTCTTAGGAGATATGCATCCATTCTCATGTACCATTCCCTAGGAGCTTACTTCAAGCCATATAGGGCTTTATTTAGTTTGTAGACGTGAGAATCCCTGCTATTTACTTTGAAACCTTTAGGTTTTTCGATGTATACTTCCTCATCAATGGTCCCATTTATAAATGTGGTCTTCACATCCATTTGATGGATATTCCAACCCATTGTAGAAGCCAATGAAACTAAAGATATAATGGTAGTATAGATTTTTCTAGGTGAAAAGGTTTCTTCATAATCTATTCCTTCTTTTGAGAGAATCCCCTTGCAAGGAACTTTTCTTTGTACTTTTCTATGCTTCCATCAACAACATTATTGATTTTTTAGATCCATTTAGATGTGAAAACTAATTTTTCACTAGGTATAGGAACGATTTACCAAACCCCATTCTTCTTAATGGATTGGTATTCTTCTTGCACTGCCTTCTTCCAGACATCCTGTTAAACAACCTTTTAGAATGTAGATGGTTCAACTTGAACTAGATTTTTCATATATGCAGCATAGCGATAGTATCTCCTTGGTATTTTACCTTCCATGAAGGTTCCTATTGGAGATTCATGTCCTTCAACATCTTGTATTGTATTTAACCAATTCAACCTTTTCCTTTTCATCGCGGTGATCACAGGTTGAATAGGCTCACTTGGTCCTTCTTCTTCTTCTTGATTTGTGGCAGGGTCTTCATGGTGTGGTTCTTATTCTTCGAATATAGGAGATTCTTCGTCATCAGAGTCTATGGGAATATCTTTGGATTTATTGTACGCTTAGCTCTCATCAAACATGACATCTCTGGTTACATTGACTTTCCTTCTTTCTTTGTGTTAGCACTCAAATCTACCTCAGGCTGAAATGAAGTAAAACTCAAGGCTACATCAAACCACGCTCAGCCTCGTAGCTAGCCCTACGAGGACAGGAGAGGGCTCTCTCCGTCAATGTTCATGGCATGATCCTAGTGATATGCAAAGAAGTGAAACAAGTGAGACACCTAATAATGAAAATGCAAAAGACGAAATGATCACTGACGGAAGGCAGCAAGGGTTGACTCTAACACTTTGATGTAGATTCTATATGCCTATGAGGAGAGACTATATCCAAAAAATATTCCTTTGATGCTAGAATAGTCCAGCTTATTTTTCTTGTCCTTTGGAACATGCATGTAGGAAGGGATTCCAAATATTCAGAGGTGATCCATAGTCAGCTTCATTCTTATAAATTATTTTTTAGGAGTTATGTTCTTGATACTTCTATGGGAACTTTTATTTTGTATATAAACGAATTTCATGGTTGCTTCTCCCTATAATAATTTTGGTAGGTCTTGGTCAAGGAGAATTTTCTTAATTCCTTCTTCAATCGACCTATTCTTTATTTTAACAACTCCATTTTGTTAGGGATACTAGGGAAAAATGATCTACCTCTTAGTTCCCACTTCCTTAAATATGCTATCAATTCCTTGGATATGTATTCCCCACCATTTTCAAATCTCAGAGTTTTTATCTTTCTTTCATTGAGGTTTTCTACTTCAGCTCAGAACTCCTTGATTTTCTAGAATAATTTTTCCTTTTTCTTGAGAATATAGATCCATGTCATTCTATAATGATCTTCTATGAAAGTCACATAATAGATATTACCTCCAAGATAATTATTAGACATGGGACCACACACATCAGAGTGAATAAGGTCCATAATTTCTTTGGTCGTAGATTCACTATTGGGAAATGGATTTCTTGTATGGTTTCCCAAAGATCTTCCCTTGCACACACCCTCATGGTATTATTTTATATTGGGGATGCCATTAACAAATTAGTTAAGAGTGGGAATAATCTTGTAGTGTAGATGACCATATCTTCTATGCCATAACTCAATAGGACTAATTTCCATATGAACTAAATCTTGAGGAGATGGTGTAGTAACCCTATACAAACTTCCTTCATGAACTCTAATAACCCTAGCTTTGTCAATGCTAGATTATTTTCCCTAGAACAATAATTTTCCATGAACAAAATCAATTCTTTCTCCTTTATCTTCTAAACAAGAAATAGAAAGAAAATTATTTTTCAAACCTAGAACATATAGTATGTTGTTGAGGTGCAACTCCGATCCACTTTCTGATTCCAGAAAAGTTGATCCCAGACATTTTACAACAGAGATTTTGTTGTCACCTAATTCCACTGCATGAGAATATGACTCTCTTGATAGTGTATGAAATTTTTTACTTTCTCCTGTCATGTGCCTTGATTCTCCACTATGAATGATACATGCATTGTCATCATGGAGAGATCCCAAAAGGGTAGCCAAAAATCATTTACTTTTGACTTTGATGAATAAGTAACGGATGGCCTTCTTTATCCAGCTTCCAGGAATGTTGATACCCATCCTTATATAGTCTATCAGAGAGGGATAATCCATGCAAACAAAGTTATCTTCAATTCTTCCCTACCTTAGCTTTGAAACCATGTTGAAGAATCAAAGCAGTTATATTAGGGTTTGATTATTCGATCTTGATAATTACTTGTGAGTGTTTTGGCTTCTTTTAATTATTTATTATCTTATATTTCATCAATAAATTACCATATTATGTGTTTATGAAGACAAAAAACAAGATACACAAGAGATAGGCACTATTCCAGGGAAAAACCCCCCTCAAGGGGAAAACACAGTCAAGATAATTCTTCCTTTCAATAGTTTTCTTTGAGACTATTCACCCTACACATGAGCCAAAATTTCACTCCACACCAATTTAGCCTTCCAGATATTCGACCCAACAACAACAAAAAAATTTCCTCCAGCTAATTCGACTAGGAAGTAGATTCAGTAGTAGCAACAACATCAAACACTAGAAGAATTTGATCTCCTAAGAGAGGGAACAAAATCAAGAGGTTCCACAACCAAAATTTTGAATTTTTCTTCCTCTTGTTTCTAGACCCAACTCACTCTTTTCTGATTCCTCCTTCCACTTCACACTTATTCCCTTGACAAAGTACATAATGAACTGGCTTGAGAAGTGATGCTCCAAATGAATTCGATCTCCTTCCTTTTATATGCTTCTGGTGAGATCGAATTTTTCCCTTTGAGGCTGACTTGATATCCTTAAGGTTGACTTGATGTGGAGGTACTCTAAACTAATTTTTACTCAAAAATAAACCTAATTACATGATTGAAAATCCCATGAAGGGTCAATATAAATCTATAATTACTAACCTAGAAGTACACAATCAGGACCTTATTCTAAATATGCTCCAAGTAGGAAACCCATCCTTTAATAAGTCATTTAATAATAAAATAAATGTCAAAGGATAATATAAATTATTTTTATTTAATTATTTTGATAGGTACAATAAATATAATTTATGAAGACCAAACCTAGTTACAATATTCAATACCTTATTATATCATTGTACTTGTTATTATTGTAGCCTCAGTTGGATCTATGAGCTTCCCTATTGCTTCAACAATCTCCGGCATAGTGACCATACTTGTGACAATTTTAGCATTCAATTTGATGTTTATCCTTTCTCAAAATTCTCTTGGAGTATTTGGATTAAGTAGAAGACTTTATTTGATTGGATGGTATCCATTTACCTTTATTTTTCTTATCTTGAGTAATGAAAGCAATACACTCTCCTTCTTCATGCATTTGTATTCTACCTCTTCAGATCATCTTGGATTATACTTGGGTAAGTTTTACAATGAGCTCATCAAATGATGGGAAAATATTGTTGTTTCTTATAGTTGTAATGAAGGTTTCCCAAATAAGAGGGAGACCTTTGAGGGTTACAATCACAAATTCTCAATTAGATAGAGTTTCTCCAACTCTCTGCAATTTATCTCTAAGATGAGATATCATCATAATTTAGGATTGCACAGACTCTCCTTTATTCATTTTAATATATTTGAATTGATCCTTCAAGTATATGATCTCATTCAAATTGTTGAATTTGTTAGTGTCAATATGCCAGTGATAAAAAATACTCTTTCAGTTGTTTTCCTAGAAGTGATAGGTCAAAATTTTTAGTCTTTCAAACAAGTTTTCAAAAAATAATTTTGGCCACTGAAGGCGTCTAGGTAAAAAAAATTTCTCCCTCATCTCATCCATGGCCATCATCACTTTCAAGATAATCTCATTCATTATCATTTAAAGTTTTATGGTCATGTCACTCCACCTCATCTAAGTCTATTGTCTAGGTGTCATCATCTGCCTTTGAAAAAAGTCTAATTTGTCTTAAAAACAAAGGAAATCACCCTTCATTTCACCCATAAACCTTTTAAAGGGAGCTAGCATACTTAGGATGTAAAGTAAGACAACTTGTCTTATTTAAAATGTGTTTTAATGTAAAAAATTTCAAAAAGGAAATTTTTTCTTATTTTTTTGCTACAAGACAAAAAAGGTCGTTTAAAGATTATAAAAGGAAAAAATATCATCTTGACTCATTATTATATTTTTTTGTGGAAGAGATCCTCTCTTACCTCATTTTCACTCCATATATGGTAAAAGGTTCCAAACCAAGATGAAAAAACCACATCAACAACTCTTTGCTACACCTCAGGCTTCCTTTTTTATGCTTTTGTAGCCTCGTGCTAAGCTTTTAGCACTGTTTTTATTCTTTCAGGGCTTCCTGATACGCTTTCAGAAGTATTGTTATGCTTCTGGGAAGTTTTGTTACACTTCTAGGAAATTTTTTTATGCTTCTATAATTTCGTGTTACACCTCCAAAAAGGGTCCAAAATTAGGTTTTTGGCTTCAAATCCATTCAAACAAGCTCAAGTCTTGTGATCACTACTCCTTGGACGTCTCACAAATAGTAATTCATCACTCTTATAGCCTCCCTTGGTCAAGTTATTAAGTTTTCAATTCATTTTCATGTTCACTCCATGCTACACTATATCTTCACTTCTTCATGTCATTCAAAGATTCTAGTTGAATAAAACCTAACCCTACTAATAAACCCTAACCCTACCATATAGCACTACCCTACAGCTCCCATATACCTCATAATCTCATTTCCCACCATTCATACCCTCAATAATAATCATTTTCATGAAGCCCTAAATTATAGCTAATTTTCATAGTGATAAATTGGAAATTTCTTATGTTTTCTTGATTTCATCAAATCAATTTCACTTCATTTCACCCACAACATCGAGCTAACATGCCACCCTATATACAGAATTTTTTGTAGAATTTTACCTAGCTCCATAACCCTCCATCTCACCCTCTAAACCTACACCATCCCTACACTTTGTTTTTTCCAGATTTCACTACACATACCCATCCCATCAAACACATTAGGGTTTCATCCTTTTAGTGATAAATAAGATGGAGAGTGAGAAGAAGAACTTCAAGGGAGGGAACCACCTTAGTTTAGAACCCTTCACCATGCATGAACTCAATGCTTCACCCTTGTCCAAAAGATGTTTTGAGAGGACTGGATGTTTGAGGTTCCGTGAGAAGATCATGAAGGAAGGGTATCATCTTCAACTAACAAGATTATTTGCCACAAGCTTCAACAGGGAAAGGTAACTATTGCACTATGTGAAGGAATATTTTCCAGGTTGTATAAGTACCATATCAGGTTGTTGATGCATTTCACCTCTATCAAAACACTTGATTTGTCACATTACCTATACAGGAGTTTGATTAATACGACTGAGAAGGTTCAGAGCAGAAAACAAGATCATCACCCTAGCCTTTTTCATCATGGTCTAGTCAATATCATTGTATTGCATCATTGTTCATCCATCAACATGAATTGGGAAACCTTCATGAAAAGAGTAGCAACAATGCCTACCACTAGCCCTCCTATCTTGCATAGTACATCATCAGCACAACCAATGGAGGTTGGCTCTTCTAGCATGCCAAATCAATTTTTAGAGGCTAATAGGGTTATTAAGTTTACTCATACTTATGATAGTAATAAGAGACTAGTATTTATGCCAAAATCTATCAAAAGTGTAATTACACTTGACACCATTGTTGAACAAAGTGAAATGGAGGAGCAACCTCTTATGCATCAAGATAGTGAATTTGTGCTGTTGGAGGTTGAGCTAGCAGAGCAGATTGAGATCAAATCAGATGAGGAGATCATTAAAGAGAAATATTATGAAATCTCAGAGTTGAGGAGGATTTTCTCCATTGATAATTCTCAAATCACTTTCTTACAACAGGAGAATTTTCAATTGAAGGTAAAGCAGTTGTTACAAATCAGGCCCAAGACAGAACTAGAGGTAGATAAAGGTAAAGGTAAGGAGGTTATAAATGTTGATAAAATGCATGATATATAGATTGAGACACAACAAAGAAGGCCAAAGACAAGAGGCTTCAAAAGGGTGTTGGAGCTAGAAAGACAGTCAGCTCATCCACCTGAAGAGTTGACATTTGATGAGCTTATAGCCATGGAGATCAATCATGACATAGAAATCTGGTTGTAAAGGGTAAATGAGCATTTGGAGAAGCTATTTAAGAGAGCTAAGAGGGACAATAAATGTCAAAGACACATGGAAAATCATTATCTCACCAGGAAGAAAATTTCTCAAATAAGGCTAAAATAGTTGAAGAAAAGGCTAAACAAAGCTCAAATGAAAATTTAAAGAAAACGATAGCTTGGATTTGTTGGCTGAAGCTTCCTTGGATGTTTAGCCCATCACTCATAGGTGATACATAACCAATTTTTAGAATTTTTGAATAATTTTGGTATTTTTTGTGATTTTTGAACAATTCTGGAAATTTGTTCTCATAGAAGCATAGAAAAAATTTTCTATGCTTATTTTGGGGGCATAAAAATGATGATTTATTTGCATATATTGAAGAATTTTGATGAGTACATCATAGATCAAGAACCCTATTTGCATGAAAAGCTTTAATTTTGGAGAAAAAAACCCAAAACCCAATTATTTTTCATGTTTCTGCCACCTTTTTGGAGGCTCTTCTATGCTTTTGGAGTACCCTTGGGAGACTGGATTTTTGGAGGCCTTCCCATGGGTCATTTTGAAAAATTCAAGATGTTATGGAAACCAAACACACATGGCTAGTTGAGTGTTCTTTCAGAATTGTATTTGGACCCCTAAAAGTGCCTCAAAAGCACATGCAAATGTATGCTACGCTTCTACAAAATTTTGCTATGCTTTTGTTAGAAATGTTACAAATCAACATTGGATTCCTCAGGACACTTGTCAAGCTCAGAAAATTTAGAAAATTTGAGGTTTTTCTATCCTCTTAGTTGGAATTAGAGTTATTGAGCTGGTTTTTTCCTCCTATCATGAGGTAATATGTAATATAACGTAAGTGACAAACACTCCTAGTTCATAGATGAATTTTTTGGAATGGATTCTATCCTCCCTAGAATCTAGGAAATGACTCATATTGTGTATTTATGATGCATTTTGGATGGGATTTAGACCCGATGAGGTGTCACGGTTCATATTTTCTATAATTTGAATCTCTTTAGTCTTTTGCTGGGTTAGATAGTATTATTTTGTAGTGGAGATATTGTAATCAACATTTTGGAATGAAATGAAAGACATATTTGTAGAACTTGTGTTGAGAATCTTGCAGTATGCATTGGAGAATTTTTTCTTCTTATGTAATTTTATCAATTCATGCTAAATGATATATCTTATTCTTTAAGATAAATATTTCCATATGTTTATCTTGTAAGTTTATGAGCAGAAATCATGTTTGTTCATGCTCTGTTTTAGACAAGGTTTACATGTTATGTATGTTTACTTCTAAATGAATGAATTCACCTCAGTGCTCCTTCAGAATCTCTATCAATTCATCCTATAATCAATGACCAATTAATCATGCTTTCAAGCTAGCTATTGATGGGCCTCTAAATTAGAAATAAATTAAGGCCCATATAACCTTTCTTAGGCCCATATACCTCTATTATGCACATAAAAGGATATATTAAATCTCTCCTTATACACTTAATAATGTTTTCTTATGATTTAATATTTTATTAGGAAGGTTTAAAGGTAATTGCATATTTGTGCCTAATATTGGTTATTTTTGTAGAATATTGTGAGAATATTGGGCAGATTACGCAGATTTGGAGAAGGAGATGATTTAGGGACTTGCTCCCTACCACTAGAAGATCAAGACTGGATAATAAATGAGAAAAATGTCAGGAAATTATGGAGAAATCTTGGATAGATTCAAGGGGGTTGTCCACCCTCCTTAACTATCAAAGGTAGGCAAGAAAACTGAAGATGAAGTGCACTCAATCGATGGTTTACTTGGAGTCAAAGTGGACTCAATCATTATGTTTTAGGGAGATGTTGGTAGCTTCCATTTAGGATAAATAAAGCTGATCAAGAGCTAATTAGGGGATTTCCATTCCACTCCACTTCCATTCCATTGGATTCAAAGTTTTTTTATATAGCCATGAGCCTCTGTTAAAAATTTGATGGATGTAACAGACTGTTCTTTTAATGAAATGAGTACAGAGATGCCATTTTATTGATCTAGTTCCAGAGATATGGGCTTTTGGGTTAGGGCCCAACCCATGTACCTTATCTTCTCTATTATTTCCATTATTTTATTTCATATCATTTAGCTAGTTTTTCTTCTGAACATTTAGCTAGTTTGTTGGTATTTTTATTGATGTTTTAGTTCACTTCTCATTGTCTTTTTCTATATATTTAATCTACTTGTAGAGTGGTAGGATAGATCATAAACTCCATGAAGATTTGAGGCCAGCCTTCCCCTCTCAACTCTGTCAATAGAGATCGAGGAGGGTAGAAATTTTCCTACAAACCAAAAATGCTTCCCTGCTTATGATTTCTTGAAAATATATTAGATCAGTGCTTGTATCTTCATGAACATATTGTCTGTATTTCATGCATAAATAGGTAGTTTGATAGCAGGTATGGGTAGTATATCCCAGAGGGAAGTTCTCTAGAACCTCCCACTTCATCTTCCATATCCCTTCCATCTCTATTGTTATGCTCTGTGCACTGCTGTTATGCCCTCCATATCCACTTTTTTCCCACTTATTCTCACTGCCTTACCCTTTTTATGCAAAAAACGTGAAAAACCATTCAAAACCAAAAAAAACCTAACCTCTGCCTTTACTCCTCGAGTTTCCTGCCACCATACATTGCACTTCGCAAATCGCAACTTTTCCCTTTTTCCCTTTACACTTACCACTTGTTCTTGCCGATTGTGATATTGCGATCGCGCTCCATTGTCAGTTCCACTGCCATGTCACCCATCGCAAATTGCACTTCGCATCATTTAGCTTTTCCCCTTAACACTTACTGCTCGTTTTTTCCGATTATTACATTGCGAAATCACAAATTGAAAATCACACTGTATACCTTTTTCGCATAACACTTACTACTCGTTTCACCGATGCGATAACTCTACCATGTCACTCGTTGCACTTCGTAGAACTTACCACATCGCAGATCACAACCCACAACTTTTACTGCATCGCAAATTGCACTTTACATAATTTAGTTTTTCACATAACACTTACCACTTATTCCTCTGATGCGAAAACTCTGCCACGTCACTCGTCACACCTCACACTTCGTAGAAATTACCACATTCCAGATCGCAACCTGCAACTTTGAATGCATTGCAAATTTCACTTCACACATTTTAGTTCGTTCCTATTAGTATTTACCACTATTCCTTTAAACTTGCGATATTGCAATTGTGACATCACATATCGCAAATTTTGTCCTCCATAGCACTCCGCCATCGCACTTTTGAATTATTTCCGCTCCAAAGTCATTTCTCGCACTATAATAAAGTTTCATAAGGGTTTAACCCCCTCTTTCTACTTCCAAACCTTGTTTCATGTGTTAAACCCCCATTATCCTCTTTTAGCCCTTTTCTTCCCTCAAGTTGTAAATTAACTCTTTTTAATTAGAATTAAGTCATGGATAGCTTAGTTGCATGGATAGGGGCATGGTATATAGATCATAGGATAAGTAGAGTGCATTTAGCCATTTGGACAAGTTAAGTGTGGTTTAGAATTAGTTCCCATTCCGCTATTTGTTTCCTATGAATTAAATTAGTTTCATTATTGTCATTTCCTTTCAGCAATTTAGTTTAGTTTCCTTCCTGTCATTTCCTTCCAGCAATTTACTTTCAAGTTGTTCTCATATTTTAAGAAATAGAACCCTTCCGTAAAGTAGAAGAGGATAACATGAACAAAATGCCTCTGCTATGTATATAGCATTTTCACCTCAAGGTTTGTATGAGCCCTAGGTTGATAAAAGTAAAGTAGGGCAGCCCCTGGGAGTTGCAGCACTCTTGGTGCAATACCAGGGCTTACCACTTTTTGGCGTTGTTGCCGGGGAGGTGTCTAGTAGATGCTTTGATTCTGTTTTAGCATTATTTTGTGCTTTCCTTTTCATGCTGTTTCCGAAATATTGAAAAATAAAAAAAATATGATTTTCATGACACATAGGAGTAGGGATACTCAGAATATTTAAAAAAAAATACTTCTCCAACACTAATCCCCCCACTTTACCATGTGGTGCAGTAAGAACCACATCACCATACACTTTTGAAGGAAGTAGAGATGGATGAATATGATGACAATGAAGAATATCTTATTGGGTTTCCCATTCAAGAAATGGACATCAGTGTACCTATGAAGAACATCCCTCCATATTTCATTCCCAACTTCCATTGTATGAGGACATAGGATCTAGAAACATTTCTCTTTGAATTTGAGATACTTTGTAGGTCTTATGGCTACTTATCACACGCTTAAAAACTAAGATTTTTTCCTGAAACATTGAAGGATAGAGCTCTTCCATGGTATGAGGACAGAGGATTCGGAAAAATTTCTCTTTGAATTTGAGATACTTTGTAGGTCTTATGGCTACTTATCACACACTCAAAAACTGATAATGTTTCCTACAACATTGAAGGATAAAGCTCTTAAATGGTTCATGAGTCAAGGTACTAGTTCAATAAGATCACGGAATGATATGCAAAAGATATTTCTAGGAAAATATAAAGATCGTGATCTTATAGATTTTTTTTTTTTGAATGAACCAAGACGAATATGAGAGCCTTGAGGATCTAATAGAGAGGTTCATGTATAATGTTAAGAGGGAAAAATTGCATCATCTAGGATTTGACACACTAAAAACCCTCTTACTTAGAACAATTAGGGATGAGTGGATTGATATACTTAATCTCATGAGTAGAGGAGATGTATACCAATTGTCATTTGAAGAAATTTGTGAAACATGCAAGCGCATATCAAGAGGAAGGGAAAGAGTAAGTAAATCAATGTCAAAATTGGTAAGGCAAGATAAACTTGGAAATTTGCTTGATAACTTTAGAAAAAATATTCTTAGAAATATAAGTGAACAAGTAGAAATGTTAAGGATGCAAAATGAGCAAAAAGAATATGCTGATATTTTTGTTATCCATGTAGAATAATATGATACTAAATTTTGTTCATCATTACCCGGGTTTAAAGAAGTTTACCAAGAAGACAATGGAACAAGGAAATAACCAAAGAAGCTATGTTATGTAGCTCCAGGTGTTAGGATGAATTCTAATTGCAAGTGTATGAAAAAATTCCACTTTAGTTGTGCATAACAAATAACCCTAACATCAAATATGGTTGCCAATTTCTTTAGATCTGCAGTTAGTTGACCAAGATAAATTCTACAAAATCTAGATCTATGCAGTAAAATACATTAAGCAATAAATAAAAGCAAGATTTTCTCCATGCATCCAATAGAAAAGGCAAGAATGTTTTTAAAGAAATTTTTTATTTTTTGACACCTGTGAAGGGAACATAGAAAGATGTTACCAGTCCCCCTCAATGGGGTGGGTTATTGTACATCCTTAGCACTTCAGATCTAAGATATCTCTCTCTCTCTTGATGATGTAGAAAACCCAGACAAAAAATGGAACTCAAAGGGAGCCCACAAGAAAAATGGTAGAAAAATATGACAATGATGGATGATCAAAGTTAGACCAAAAGTATAGATCCAAAGTGATATTTAGGCAACAAAAAGTAGTGAGTGAATGAAAAAACCCTTCTATTTACAACAAAATATTGAGTTAGTCTAGATATTGGTGTATAATTAAAATATTACTAACCAATTCTAGATCCAAATTTTATGGAATATTTTATTATATTTATTGGAGGGAAAAAGAATTTGAATTTGGTCAAATCCCTTTATTTGTAAATAATAAATAAATAAATGATGTATTTACTATTTTAAGGATGTGGTTAAGTAAAAATTAAATAAATAGTAATTTATTCAATTATTTATAAATGATTTAGTCAAATTTAACAAGGAATATTATTTAAATAAGTTTTAAATAATTATTCCTAGAAAATAATAAGATAAATAATGATTTATCTAATTAATTTTCCCGTTTTGGGTTAAATATGCCGAGGAATATTAATTAAATTATTTTTTAACTAGTTATTCCTTGAGTAAAATGAATCAATTATGGATTTATTCAATATTTCCTCACGGGGTTTCCTGTTTAGACCATAAACAACTTAATAAATATGGATTACTAAGTTATTTTTCATAGTGGAAGAAATTTTAATTAGGGTAAAATTGGTCTTACATGGTGTACTTTGGTCCATCTAACAATAATAGGTTAGATGACCAAAAAATGGTGTGACAGATTGCCCCCCAACATGCGAGCATTAGAAGCTAATCGTATGACCGAAGTACGTTGTAAGAACTCAATCGCTAGACATCGATGGGGAAGTCAGAGAGAGAGGAATGTAAGGTAAATCAAAGCACTATAGGACAAGACCCTAAGGAGGCAAGACTTACAGGTGTGAAAAGTCTCTTTTATGAGTTTGTACCTATGCTATAGGTGGCGAGGGAGGCATACCTATGCCCGTCGAGACAAAGTACAAAGAATAATGCATCCAGTAAACAAGGGATTGAACTATATAGTACATGCTGGCATAAACATGAGCCAGATAAAAACATGACAATGGATCCCACATACATATTGTGCTTGGGATAACATCCAGGACTTATACAATAATATATGAGTACATGAGATATAAGTACAACCAAAGAGGGCCTGTAAACAAGAGAGGGAGATGAAAATCTGAATGATACATGCAAACTAAAAGGAACTGCATGTGGTTGAGGCCAAAACCATCAAATCTGTGGAGCTGCATCAAAGGATGTAATGAGGAGGTTATCTGGGCATGTGGGGGGCTACCTGAAGGGCCACCCCCTCATGAGGTCTGAAACATCTCACACACACCTGAGAATCACCGGTAAAATCTGCTACATCACTAAACCATCAAGTATACGGATCTCGATCATGCCGTAAGGAGCTGGAGCTAAGAAACAATCAATTCAAAGGGAAATAAGGAGTCCCTTCGCCTGATCCGAGGCACCGAACAAGAGTGGAATATGGAATCAAGTTACACTGCCCTCTAGATTTGTCTTCTGGAATGAATGAGGTGATGTTGATAGAAGGAGGTCTACCATAGGTCAAGTAATAAGGGATCCTAAACTACGACATGAGAGATAATAGTAGAGCGACTGATAGAACGACACTAGCGATGATGATGGAATGGGGGGTACTGAGTAGCAGGCTGACGACTTCCCTTGTTAAAGCATGAAGGGCATGGATGACCTGGCAGAAACTGACACAATATCAGAGGGGACAGGGGACAGTAGGAATCAAGGCCATAATATGCAACATGAGAGAGGAACCAAGCAATGAAGGATGGAGGACTATAGTGGGATACAAAGGGACTCGGGATAGACTCCATGGATTCAATAATAACTCAACTTGGATGCTCTAAACAAGGGCGACTCAATGATTCTTCCACACATAAAAGGTCCGGTGGGGACCATAAAGACATGAGTACAAGATGGTTACTCATGACGAAAATAGACACGAGCATGGACAAGTATGGAGGCAAAGTGGTGCCTTAAGTACAAGTGTTGCAAGTGAATAAATTTGACTTTGAGGAGTGGCGAAGTGACCCTTCTTGGAAAAATTTGTTGTGGTGAAGTATCAAATCACAAATAACTAACATATACCCATTTTAGATCTCAGTAAAATTTTTCCAACGATATAGACGGTTTTTTAAACTGAGCTACGGTTTAGCCACAGCGGGCAAAAGAAAAAACTGGGGTTTCTCTTTTAATAAGGCAATTTCCCTCGAAATTCACTCATTTTAAAGTGTAGCTATGGTGAATGTAGATAGGAGAGAAGGCCATAAATATTGCGATGATCGTAGCAGATGAACCGACTGTTGGAATCGAGATCTTTTAGTTACAGGTAAGAGGCCTAACGCTACTCTTTCATTTTAGTTGATTGAAAGTTCATTTTATGTGCCCAGAGCTCAAGAACAGATCCTTGCTCCTCTTCACAGCGAGGTCACACTTTTTGGGGAAATATCAATGACCTGGGTAGTAGGTTTTGGGTAGAAAAGTGCAACCTATCCCAGGATTTTTCCTGAAAAGTGTGACCTGACAGAGAAGGGTTTTTCTGTGTTGTTTTTTGGCTGAGAGCTGGGTTTTTATGTTTGAATGTAGTCTTTCCTTTCTGTACACTGAAAAATATGATGGTTTTGTGCAGATATGGTAGAATTATGGATCAACTGGAGGGAGAGAGACCTGGAAACATTACGGTCAGAGATCTGGGAGGATCATGGTATCCGCACTGCATTGGCCAGGTTTGGGGTCCTAAAATTTGTGGAGAACCCTTTGATGAGAGTTGGGGATCCCTTGTTGGCCCGAATTATCAGTTATTAGGATTCAGACGATGAGATATTTATAGTTCAGGGGCACCAGATCGAGTTGATGGTCTAGGATATATATTTTCTGACTAGTCTCCCACCACTTGGGATGGTGGGGAATACTCAGCTAGTGCTACCGCGATGGTGAAACATTATGGAGTTTTTAGAGTGCCATTGTCGACCAGGTCTCCATGTCAAGGGGACACGGATAACAATCAGGGATCTAGAGAGGTTAGAGACTCGTTCTGTGGCTACAATGGTGATGTGGATCTTGGGCAACCAGGAACTCCACCACATCACTGGGGGTCATATGATGCTTGTTGAGAGTGTGTTGAGTGGGACCTACTATGGGTGGGCCAAAATGATTCTATCATCGTTGAAATGACAGTTGTAGCTATGCAAGCGAAAAGTGAACCATGACTATGCATATGGCACAATGTTGTGCTCGCTCTTCCTTGAGAATATCCTAACACTTTGAACTCATATAAATATTTAGGATGGGGGCTCGAGGGAGCCCCAGATGCACCGGTGGGGGTGGCTACTGTGCAGAAGAGGAGGTGGGGCAGTCGGACAGGTTTTCCAACTCGAGTTATTTGCTCATTGGGATCATATTCCATTGTACATAGATGACTATCCCTATGGTGGGATGAGTTATCATGGGGACTCGGACTTGCCACTACCGCCTGGTCGAGTATGGAGGCCCGATGGTAAGTGAAAAGTTGCTAATCTTTTATGTGAATTTTAAAGTTTTAGAATATTATATATGGTATTGATTCTTTCACTATTGGTATGCAGATACAACATCGATAAAACTGGTCGAGTATATGGGACGACCTATAGTATCAGGAGCTACAAGACCTAGTGGATCGAGAGCGCCACAAAATGAGGATGCAGCGACCCTCCTGGAGGACATCCATCGTAGATGTGAGAGGCTTCTGACTGGTGTTTCAGAGTGTAGCTGGAAAGACTTGGATGACCAGTACATAGAGCCATGTATTGGTCTACCCTCAGAATGGCGAGGGGTCATGCGATGCATGTAAATGACCAGACAGGGGATGCATAATATACGAGCTGCAGGAGCAGAGCCGTTGGCTCAGGATCCTCTAGATAGTGATTAGGTTTAGGGGTAGGTGGTGCCCCCAGTTTTGATTTTTTGTAACATACTATGGGCAAGTCATATGTATCAGAGTTAATGGACTCTAAAACATTTTATACAACACATATAATGGATATGCATCATTTTTATGGTTTTATGTTATTGTCTTGTGTTAAATGCATGTGCTAAGTGCCAATATAGAATATTTTTTGCAATGCTATCTACATAGTGATTTTTTTCTCTAGGTACATGAATGAATGTAATGATTTCAAATTCAATCATCAAAAGCTTCACTTGTAAATATCTTCTTAAGAGGATAGGGTTATGCACACCATAGACACCATTCAATTGCATGACAAGAAGTAGGGATTCTAAATGAACATGAAGGTGGAGGATGCGATGGGAAAAGGAATTGGCTAATAAGCCTTGCACTGCATCATATTCGGCATGGCTATTGGTGGCAGTACCAATGCATACGCCGTTCGAGAGAACAATAAAATGTAAGGGGGTAAAAATGGCCCAACCTATTGTTTAGGCCTCAGAATTCTGTTGCCAAAACATGGGGAAAACCACCCGGTCTGTACCTTAAATCAGTTTCTTTTCCGTTTGGTATAGTGGCTCCGACTAGGGATAATGGGACCAGTTTCCCAATAAGGATGATTTTGAGGGTGTTGTGAATATAGCATGCAAATGGATTATGATTTTAATCTACATGCATCTATCTAAATTATTTATCTAATATATACCCGCATTTTTTTTCCTTTATGCGATCTAAAATGATATCTTTCAACTATCAGTAATATAGATCATTTAATAGTCGAAGGAGATGAAAATTATGTAAAATGATTCTTCTAACAAATTATTTTACATAGAAGAATTGTGAAAGAAATATCACATTTATCAGTGTGATTACATATTCAATAAGAAACCATAGCTAAATATTAGAACAAAGGTGCATGTAATATTTATATATGATGACGTTTCAAATATATAATGCAATAAAAAGATAATTGTCAATCTATGAATTAAGACTTAATACAAGTGAATAGAAGTACCATATGTATGAAGTTCTAATCATGTAAACTAACAATAATGAATCTGATCCTTCCCACTTTCAAACAATTTAAAGAGTACAGTAGTGCAACATCAGTTAAACAACTTTAATTGTTAAAAGATAACAGAATGTCTTCCATTAATTCATCAAAGCACTCACAAACTTACAATAGTGCATTCTTTGCAAATGTTTTTTAAAAATTTCTAGACCCTTCTCTAAATGCATGAGAAGGGTTTAAATACTAAACTAAATATAAACTAAAATATATTATTACAAAAATATAAAGGAGGTTTCAAACAACCTTCCTAAAAAATCTAACTTAAACTACAATCTAGGAAATTAAACTAACAATTCTGATTTTATGAGTCTTGACCTTCTTTCTGAATGTGATCACGAAGCTGGAAAATATCTAACATTGCTTTGAAATGATATGGTTGTGACATCATTGATCGGATCTATCCCTTGAAAATAGCATTTGAGATTGCTGACTGGGATCTTTTTGCTTAATCTGTAAGAGACTGCAGAGTTTGATGCTGATGATAAGTTCTGATCAGAGAATTCCAATAATTTTCCTGATCAAACTTATTTACCTTTTTTATCATTTCCTCCTGTGTATCTTCTCTCTGCTTCCATTGTGTTTCTACCTGTCTTGTTTTTGAAAACACATCAGACGTGTTTTCCTTAAGAAATTCTCCTTTGGACAGTTGCTCACACATAAATTCAATAATATCACTTGATATTTTGGATGTCTTTGCCGCTGCTTTCTATGCTTGTTTGATTTGTGCTTCCCATTATCTGAATATAATTTCTTTGTGAAGCTTATCTACTTGAGGTATATTAGATTTCTTTCCTGAATCTGAAACTTGCCATTGAATGTGCTCTTCAATTTTCTTCTCAAGTCTTTCACATTCAAGTTTCTGAATTTCTATCTGCTGGATCATTATTTTACTTGAATCACAATAAGAATCAATCATAGAAGCTTGATGACAAAACACTTATTGTTCTTTCTTTAACTTAGTGTTTAAATCAAGTGCTTTTTTGATAAATTGCTTTAATTGTGGTTGACTCTGTAACTTAGTCATTGTTATTTCTAGTTGTTCTTATTTTTCATTAATTTCTGCCTCATGCTGCAATTTGAGGCTTTCAATATATTTATGAAATTGGGCTGTGTTTACTTTGACTTGCTCACTGGAATTGGATTTCTCTTCATTTAACAACTTCTCTAGTTCTTATACTCTGGCTTCCTTTTGTTTTAACAACACTCTAACCTCAGTAGATTTATCAATAGTATAAGTAGCATATGCCCCTACATACTGTGATAATTTGGTTAGCTGTTCAGTAGGATCATCTAAGGAATCTTTCCATAATACATCAACTGATTCATTTGTAGGCTTTGGAGTTGTTTCATTAATTCTCCTTCTGTTTTTTCTTTTAACTACAACCTTGTAACTAGGACTATAGAAAATATCTAATGAAGGAATATCTTCAATCTGTAGAAAAATTTGATCTATGGGGTAGGTCGGTATGATTTCTTTATCATGAATTGTTGGAATTATTTGCAGTGGATTAATAGTTTCCGCTATCTTCTTCAGGTGTCTGGAAACTTGCTACTTGATCAGTATTAGGATTTTATTTGGGAGTTTTTATGGCTTCATAAAACTCCTCCCATTCATTTATGAGATATTTTTCTTGTGGTAAACTGGACTGATCTAGCATGTTGTGACAGTGCTGAATTTCTTGAGAATTTGATTATGTCCAATTATTTCTTATTTCCTCTAGCATCTCTATCTCACGAATGATTCGGTCAATTATCTTTTCTGAGTTTTCCTTTTTAGATTCGGATTCATTTTCAGAGTGATCTAAATTATCAGATTGCTACTGTGACTGGCATGATTCATCTTCAGACATATATTTTATTTCATCATCCAGGCTGACACATGGAATGTGTTTGTTGTCATATTCAATAGTTAACAAATTTAGAGGGACTTTCTCTAGTCTCTTGTTTCTATATGCTTGAAAATCTTTAACATCCTCTTGACTTAGTTGACTAGATACATATTTCGTAATATTTGAAAAAATTTCCATGCCCTAGAAGAGATCATCAAATCCATCTTCCTCCTTTACAAAAGGCTTCATATTAAGCTCTGTGATGTAATTTTTAATCACATCATTTGGATCATATAATATTTTTGGCATTACTGCCAATCTTAATAAATGAATTTTGGAAAATTTCTTGTAAGTATGGCCAATGTTAGAAAATGCAAAGGTGCCACATTGTACAGGGAAATTAGGCCAAATATCCTTTTTAGCATCCTTCAGTTGTTTCATAACACCATTACCAAGCTAATAGGCTATTTATTTTGCAAGTAACTTATAAAGAATATAATAGGGTAAAACATGGGGTGACGCATAACTCCTAAATACTCTAATATATGTAAAATTATATTTGTAAAACCATCTATCTACTGGAAGAATGTCTGTATTGGCTTCTTCAAAAACCCTAGGAGCTCTTTGTTAAAAATCATCTGATGTATAGGAAATATGACTCCATAACAGACTTTATAGAAGTGTAAGTGGAAGTTTGAATCCTAGAGTTCTCTATGGTAAATGTGAATTGGGGTAGGGTCCTTGGTAGTCCATTTCCATCCCATGGTAGGAAAACTGCAAGTAAAACAGATAGCATCCATGACATAGGCAGGCATATAAAAGGGTGGTATTTCTCTAAATGAAATACTTATTTTATTTATATATTTGGTTATGTGCTTGGATAGGTTATTAGATAAGACGTTTTCCCAACTCAAAATAGATGAATTAAGGATTGTGTCAATCAGGGGAACCCAGTCTCTTGAGAATCTAGTGCTATCTGGTTTGGAAAATAATCTACATAACATACCAGCAGCATAACAGTAAGGATTATGAATTTGGGAAATTGGGTACGTACCAAACTTATCTTGCTTCAATTGCCCCTGATTATCCTTCCATTCTTGGATGACTTTGATAAGGTATGGATGTTCTCCTCTAAAATTTTTCAAATAGTCATTTTCATATTTCTGCTGCAGGGGTGGTAGATGGTACATTGCTTTTAAATCTTCTACCCTAAAAGAACGCATAGTTTCTCCCTTCAAATTATTGAAAATTCTATCTTCAATGTTTAAGTGGTCAATTACCCACTTAACCATGTCTGTATAAAAAAGAACCTTTGGTATTGCAGCTATCCTATGAATCTATGAGCATGCAACATCAAAAAAAGCTACATTGGAGGTAGAAATAGTGCCTGTCGAAGAAACTTTATTTATCACCCTTGGTCCTTCAATTTCAAAAAGTTTATACATTGCTTCCCATGTCGAACTATCGCAATCTTTGTTGCAGGAGGTATCAGAAAATAATGGAGACATATCTGTGTCTTCAGTGGACAACGTCTGAGAAATTTCTTTACCCTTTTTGCTCATTTTTCTCTTCTTTAATCCGTTAACCAGTTTCCTGAAAGCAGAGCGAATTTTTACAAGTATGGAGTATCAAAGAGACAAATCTATCATTTATTTCAAACACATGCAAGAAGATATCAATATTTTTAGGATCACAGCTCGAAATCTCCACAGTTCTCATTTTTAAGTCTACATTTCGGGTCTAAAACAAGATCCAGCATCAGGACATTCTTGAAGAATGTCTTGATGATGGGTCTTGTTTTAGACCCGAAACGTAGACTTAAAAATGAGAACTGTGGAGATTCCGAGCTGTGATCCTAAAAATCTACACCACAGAAATCTACAATCCATCAGATATCAATATTATTAAAATATAACATCAATCATCATTCATAATCTCTTAATTAATATTTCATATATCTCCATACGTAAGATCTATCAATCGCTTTCAAGCCGTTAAGATCTTAAATTTAATTTTTACATGACACAAGTTGTTTTATACTCTTGATCTATTAAATGGCATTGGTGCACATATTGCAAATTATAAATTATAGTAATTCATAATACTTACCCTTTAGAGGCTGTGAAACGCGATCTACGCAAATCGTAGATCACAACTTTTATAGGATAACGATTTAGTGTATGTTATAAGTTGAGTGAAATGTGAATTTCATTTTTTAATAAAACTGAAGTGACCATGATAGCCGAAGGTTTTATATTCATTTTTTTATTTGCTTGTTGTGTCCGCAAAGTCGCAACTTATATCATTTTTCTTTTAATGTTTTTTGATTGATTAAGTGAAGTGCGGTGCGATAAAGTAAATATAATGGTGATTGAAGTTTTTTGCAAAGTTTAAATCATATCTTCGGAGAAGTTTGAGCGGATATCGCATTTCACATATTTTAAGTTTTATGAGTCTTTTGAAATTCATAAGATATGTAATTTGCGATGCGCTATAATAAGGCAGAAAAAAGAAAATATTTATTTTCTAATTTTTTTTTGTTTTAGGAAATTTAAAATAATTTCCTATTTATTTCTAAAGGATCCCTATTTATAAAAATAAATGGGGGTTGTTGTATAGCACAACAATTGGAGATTCACTTGGGTGAACCAGATATCTGTGATGAATTTTTTTCGCATTTCTAAGCTTTTTGAAAATAAAATAGTTATAGGAATGAAATTTCAAATAAATACTATCTTACTAAGCAATGAAAATTTCTCTTATTCACTATTCATAAGAATTCCTCTATTAAATATATAAGTATGAAAATATATATCAGTCCTTACTCAGTTTAAAAAGATAAAGTAGGTGGCCTTACAGATTAGCTTTATAAAAATTTACCTTTTTATCACATATAGAACCTCTATTCCAATAGGCAATTTAAACTTTTGGCAGGGTTACCTTTTACCTAGCAATGGCTCACTGTCCCATCTAGTATTTCTTATAATTTTCAGAAGTAAATTCTAATCTTTTAGAATTTTATTTTATATATTATTTTATTCACTTAAAATCCATTGCCTTGGCTTGGTAACCAAATGATGAAAATTCCATTCACTATTAGTAATTAAGCTGATCAAGCTGGCTCTTGATGAGACCCCTTGCCTTTTTTGATATAATCTCAAGTCATTACCTTGTTTTGGTAGATAATATTGATAATGTAAGTTTAACTATTTCCTTATGAACATGGTAAACAAGCTCGTGATGAGACTTACTATCTTTTAAGCTTTTCTTCTAATCATATATTTTTAATTTTCATTCAAATTCCTTTCGAAAATTTATAAGATTTTCCGGGTGGGATGAATCATTGGTGTTTTTAAGATTCTGGATGATAATGTCGAGTTTCATATTGCTTTTCTGTAAACAAGTCTTTACTATGTTAAAGTTTCTTTTATTGACTGATAATTAGAATATTCATGCTATATAAAGATGATATTTCATCAAAGAATAATTGATTTCAGTGAAATTCCATTTTCCAGAAAGATAAAATCAATTTGTCTTTTTAAATCTTTCGATTTTTCTTCCTTAAATTTTTTTCATCTTTTATAAGCAAAAAGAAAAATAAAAGAAAGTCATCTGAGATTAGATTTGAAAAGCCAAATATTAATGCTAAGAAACTTTTTATTTTAAAAAAGAAAAGAAAAATACATTAATATACAAGGATATAAGGAGTTACCTCCTATGAGAAATATTTTTTTAAAATTTTTCCCATTAACCGGCAAATAATCCTTTTTTCTTGATAAATTTTTTAATAGAAATGTTGATGGGCCTATTGTTACACAGTAATTTGTCACCATCCCTGCAATTCCCTATCCCGCACATTGGAGGGCTTATTCCATGACCTATTCCGTGACCTGTGAGTAGTGACATGACCTGAAACCACTTTCATGGCATCCCCCTTGACAAGGACAATAATTCCCCTGAAGACAATATCCTGTGAAAAGCCCTAAAAATGGCCTTTTTTGCATTGGTGTGGCTAGCCAGTTCAGCCCTCGCGTCAATGGGGGAAATCCACCAAAGAGGGTGCGCCAACTGGCACTTTGTCCCAGTGTATCACCCACGCCAGGCTTAATAAGGAGTGTTTTTAAAAAATAAATGGTGGAAGTTTGATTCCAACCAACTCCTGAACTGGTCTCTAAATTGAGTTGGGAGGTTTGGCTCTGGATCTCCATGAAGGGGAAGTGGTTTTCCACCTATCATGGAAGCTTCCTTGAGGATAGGGCTAATCCCACCATTGTAGGGATCCCAACTCCCCTTCCACCATCTATATAAGCTTTTCATTTTCCCTTTGCAAGCTAGCCTGAATAGAGCTGAATCAATTGTAAGGAGATTATCGTCAGACAGCCGAAGAGAGAGAGAGACTTGTCCTTTTCCTAACGAGCTTTACTGAGACATACTCCTCTATCGACCTGCCGAAGGAAGATCCAGCGTCAGAGCTCAGGTTGTATCCTTCTTCGTTTTGGTTAATAATAAATGACTATGATTATGGTTCCACTCAGATGTTCATGTTTTATGTTATGAGTTGTGTCTTCTCTGACTGATACATAATTGCATTGATTTGATTTTACGCTTGTTTGTTTGTTGTTTCTTCTTGTATGTGCAGGTGTTCGATCGCGTTGAGTGGGAGAATTGTGATCTGCCAAAGCAAGAGATCGAAGCACCATATTATCAGCAAGCGACAACAACGTAGGACTTAAGGTAGTCCTCTTGTCACATCCTGGTCTTTTGCAATTAGGAACTTGTGTCTTAGCGTGACTCGGTTGTTGCTAGACCCGATATGGTCTAGTAGGGATCGCCTCTATCAGCAGAGGGGATTTACCTCTCCAAAAAATTGGTGACTCCACTGGGGACATGTTGATTTGAGTATTGTCTTGTCCTTTCAGTCGATTATTGACTTTTCTTGCTTGATCAGCTCTTTTGGCTGGCTCTTTTCGTGTGTTAAAATTTTGTTTAGCTTCACCATCACTAGTCTCTTTCCTGGATTGCTCTTTTTTATTTTTACTTAGTAAACTAGACTTGCGTGCTTATCTGACAGTCGCACCAATTGGCACACGTTTCCAGTTTATTACCCGTGTCAACGCTGTTCTGGCGCTAGTTGCAGCCTAACAATCGCGCCAATTCTGTAAGGTTCTAGGGTTTGCTCTGTCTTGAGCTTTCTAAGCTTGATCTGTGATTTTGATTTCATTTTTACGACTGCTTGAGTGTTCTGGAGCCTTGTTTGACTGAGTGTGACCTTCATCCTCTGGTTGTTTTCCTTCTACCATCGATTTTACATTATAGCCCTAGGGCATCTAGGTGCTATAGTGTGTCCAGCCTCCCGTGGGAGTTTTTTGTTTCTATCTATTCAGTCAACTTTGTGATTGCTTCTCTGCATTCGTTTGCTGGTTGTCTATCGTTTTGTTGCATTGTTTGAGTGATTGGTTTCTTCCTCATTCAAATTCTGCCTTGTCTCGTTTTGGGCCTAGATTACATGGTTCATTTGAGTCTTTGGGATTCTCTTGGTTTTGAGAGATTGTTTTGTCAATTTGAGCTCTGATTGTGTGTTTGCATTGAGTGAAAATTTCTTGTTTTTACTCCTTTTCTATCGCTTCTCAAATTGCCCATTTCATATGTTTTCATTTGTTTAGTGTACTTTTCTCTCAAACACTGAAAATATAAAAAATAAACTCTTTTGATCTTGATTAGTTAATGAAAATCGAATCTTTTCTGTGTTATTAGTGATTTGTAACTCTGAAAGAAAAGATTTTTAGTTTTCATTATCTTGCATTAGAGACATTAGTGATTGTTTTATGGTCATTTTGTTGTTGTATGAAAAGCTCTTAACTCTCTCGTAATTAGCTTTCATCGAATGAAATGATACATTGTGGCATGTAGTGTGCATTTAGGAGATTTTGAGACATAAAATTCGCTAGGGCCTGGAAATTGAAACATAATTGAAGATCAACATTAAAATTTATTTAATTTACCTTAAGGCAGCATTGAAACATTAACAAAATATCTAGAGGTCTAGGCTAGTGACATGTTCTGGCGTCGTTAAACCTAGTAGCTGTCGTTCGCCTCTTGGCTTTAGACAACACTAGTACGGACTTGTGCTCCCCGTACCGTCGTGTATATAAAGGGAGACCCCACTAGGTTTCTATCCTTTATCCGTAGGAAGCCGAGTTTGCCGCCTTATACTCGTGATACACCGGACACAACATTTGGGGAGATTTCCTACATGTACATTAAGTCCTTGGTTGATTTCTCTTTCATTTTGAAACCAAGGTGTATATTGCAGTTCACGGATATCTGGTACACCCTTTGCCTAGATTACCAGAGTAGTCATTTCGATTTTTTATGACTCTTTAAATTTGAAAGGATCATCAAGCGCTTGTCCTTTCACACTTGTTTCAAAATTGAAAGAGATAGAGTCACCTTTCATTTGTTTCTCGACTATTAAAACATGAAACGGTGAAGTTTCTAAGTTTCAATGTGGTAAAATAAATCACTTGCGATCACACGCCCTGTTAGAATTTGCTTGTTGGTCATTTGATTGTGTGCCTTGATTTTTTTTTTTTAGCCCATGTGTTGTGTCTGATCTCTTCCTTTTGTCGTTACTATCATAGTGGCGGAACCCTTAGTTTTGTCTACTGGTAGTCCATATACAGACGATTCATCAAAGGTCTCTCAATCCTCTGCTGAACCTCATCAGCCCATCATCTCCGAGTTTCCCGATGGGGGACCAGTTCTATCTGAGCTTCCCTTTGGAGAACCAGTTGAGTTCAATTGGCCCTTTTCCAATGCTTGGTTTGGATTTGGAGTAGGGGAATATTTCCCTCCTCTTACATTGGGTTCGCCCTTTATATATGTTGTTATTCCTCCTAGTCCTCATCGTCTTCTAGCAGATCTAGCGGCAGACTGAGATATGGGCTCATCCAACCATTCTCCTAGTGAGGAAATCCCCACGTTTGGTGAAGATTACCAGTTGTTCCCAGAATAAAACCTCGAGTTTTCTGTCATGTCTTCGCCGAGTCCTTCACTTCCAGCAGGGTATAGATCTTTAAGTTAGATTATGACCTCTGTTGCCTCTATGGGGATATAAAATCCTTCTACGAGGCCCATTATTCCTTCATTGGGGATGTCTCCGAGGACACTCATCGCGTCATCCCCTTAGGTCACTTCAGTACCTGTCAAGCCCACTGTTTGTGTGGCCGCATCTACACTCGCTGTTACCACTCAATCCGTAAGGACTGCGTCGCTTCCCAAAGACATCTATATAGCATCTGATATGTCGGAGAACATCTCTCTTGAGGAGTATCAATTTTATCTATAGCAATCGAACCCTGAGGTCGGTCCATCCTCCCATGATCCCAATCGTCCGCACTTTTCGCATTATGCACAGGATGGTACACCCGTTTACATTTTTCCATATCAATACGATGAGCAGGGAAACCATTTACTTTTACCTACTCCAGAGGCTTATCTTCATGGTCAAGGTCTTCCGTCTGACTAGGATGGGAAACCTTATAACCCGCAAGGACAACCCTTTCAGGGCCAACCTTCGGGCCAGTTTGGTTATCTTTATGACCCACAAGGACAACCCTTACAAGGCCAACCTTCGAGCCAGTAGGGGTTGTTATACGGTCCGCAAGGACAGTCCTACAACCCTTTAGGTCAACCTATGAAGCCTCACCCTGTGGTCCAACCGGGGCAACTGCAAGGACCCACAGGTCAACCAGGGTACCAACCTGGGCCGTTTTATGGTCCTGGGGGGCAAGTCCAACCTTCTCAACCTATGCAACCCCAGTATCCTATTGGTCTAAATTTTGCACAACCAGGATCATCTTATGGTCCTGTTGCAGGTCAAACTGGTTATCAGGCACAACCTGGCCCCATTCCACCACCAGGCCAACCGGCCCATCCAGCACAGCCTGGTGTCCCACATCAGACAGGTCAACCTGTACAACCTGTGCAACCTGTTTACCCGAGTCAACCTATTCAACCAGGGCAGCCCATTTAGCCAGGTCATCCTGTCCAACCAGGCTAGCCTGCACATCCTATCAACCCTGCTCAATAGCCGATTTATTCGATGCCACAACCGAATCAATCGATGTGCCCTAATTATCAGGCTCAGCAGGGTCCCACCTATCATCATCCTGCTCAACCCCAAGGCGGTTACTATCCTCAAGGTAGATCTTGACCAAATTATAATCCGCCCCAAGGTTCTAATTATTATCCTCAACAACCAGGCTATACCTATACTCAGCAGCCGAATCCATACACTGCTCAAACAGGGCCAAAATATAATTAGGGTCCATACTCTGGTTATCAACCCCCATACACTGGTTACCAACAACTGTATCAGACTCGTTATACACCCTATACCCCCTATGGTCAGAATCCCTCAGGACAGAACTCATGGGGTCAAGGATATGCTCAACCAGCATAGAGTACAGGTACATGTCCTTATCGAGGGCCTGGCATGCCTTTCAATCTGCAGTTGCCATTCTTGGCTACCTTGGAATTACCAGACGTTTCTAAATTAACCAATGATCTGATTCTTCATAATCCATATTGGCCTCTGGTTCCAACCAAGGTACTCGGAGACTGTCCTAAGTTTGAAGGTAAAGCTGGAGAGGACCCCCAAGCTCATGTAATGACCTATCATCTATGGTGTTCGTCCAACTCTTGGGTGGATGATTCAATTCATCTACGCCTCTTCTAGCGTACTCTCACTAGTGTTGCCGCTAAGTGGTATATTGAATTACCTCACGACATATTTCAAGATTTCAATACATTAGCCATGGTTTTTATGACGCACTTTCAGTTATCGGTTCATTACGACGCCGGGACGCATCTCCTGACTTCGTTGAAGTAGGATAAAGCCACCCATATATCTGATCATATTCATGAGTGACGACGTTATCGTAGATTGATCAAGTTTGATATACCTGATTAGCTACTAACTCATTCGTTCACCACCTCCTTCATTAACAGAATCACTCAAGACATTGCTATGGGGGCATGTGTGACTGAAGAACAAGCCATCGCACGTACCCAGTACCTTGATCTGGTGTACTCTCAATCTGACACGCTTTATGATATTTTGACTAATGCCCCGTGGATAGGAACCTCTAAGGCACCACCTACCCCAACAGTGGATGGTGTCATTGGTTCTATTTCTCAAAATTCTCGAAAATCCTCTAACGGGAAGCATAAATCAAATTATTCCAATAATTCTGCTCTTCCTGCCCCTCTAGATTCTGGTAAAACTGTGGAGGTCAATGCTGATCAGGTTAATCCTACAGAAAAGGCCTCCAAAGGAAAGAAGAAGGGCAAGGAAAATCAAAACCCGATGCCCCAAAACCAGAGTCTTCTAAACCTCCTACTGATGACAGTTCCCAATGTAAACCGAAGTACCCCTACCTTATTTGTGAAGGAGACCATTATACTAAAGATTGTCCCCGACGATCTGAAATTAGTCAACTTCTTAAAGGCTCCAAAGGGACTTCAGCAGTTCTCAAAGAACCATTCCCATCTCAACAGACCCAAATGGTTGAGTAGCCTTCACCATCTGCACCATTTGGGTCCCAGGTCTTTATGACGAATGGTGCTGCACCTGTCTCAATTGCTATGCGTTCGAAGGATTATGCCGGATCACTCCAGGCAGCTGGGAAGGAAGTTGTGGATGGTCCACCTATCCCACCTGTCTCTAGTCCTTTGGAGATTGAGAAGCCCAGCGTTGAACCTATTGTGAGGCCACCTTCTAAAGGTGTTCTGCGAAGATCTTCCTACAATCCAAATTCCCGTGCCACTCAACACTACAATATTGTTGATGATTTGGCATAGGTGCCTTCTGCCATGTCTGCATTGGAAGTGCTTCAAATTTTCCCATCGCAATAGAAATATCTGTTGTCTGCAATTGGTGGAATTGATCCCGCCAATTGTAATCTTCTCACCTTCGACCTAGAAAATTTTGTCCCCCGACTTCCACATCAGATTACTCTTGTTATACAAGTCAGGATCAACGGCCTCAACATCCATAGAGCCATTGTGGATGAAGGTGCTTCCACCTTTGTTACATCATCTGCCTGCTGGAAGGCCATTGGCTCTCCAACTCTTTCATCATCTCCCAATTCCCTAGAGGCATTTGATGGTCGGGAATCTAAACCCTAGGTGTTCTCGAGAGTTTTCCAATCACGTTATAGGGGAAGACAATCAACATAGAAGTAGAAGTGGTTGACGCCAAGCTCAACTAAAATCTCCTTCTTGGCCGCAGTTGGACTCAAGCCATGCTATGCGTTCCATCCACCCCCTTTCGGCTTCTGAAGTTCCCTCATGAGGGAAAAATCGTTATTGTGGATCAGTTGTATTTCATCACCTCATCCTCTAAAAACAACGTTCCTTACGTGGATCAGATCCCTAATCCCCCTGAAAGTGTAGGACCCAGTCTCTTTAAGGACCCTGTCCTCATGGGTATTTTTCCCACGCCACCACTGCACACCATTCAAGTTAATATGGTCTCTAGGTCCGACGACCCTTGGATCATCCCTTCACCTAAACAGATGACCTCGTTTGGAGAATCAATGCCGTTAACTCCAGTTGAGATTAATTATTGTGAAATTGTCACTGCATCTAATCCTCCTCCTGAACATGCTCCTTCAAGCATGGCTCTGGATATATATTCTCAATCCCCTTAGCTCGGTGATGCAGATTCACCTGACCCTTTAGGAGAAGTTTTCCCTTTCGATGAAGCTATTGTTGAAACCATGTCTCTTGAAGATCTGCCATGGAGCGATGAACATCATCGTTCCTCATTCATGCTTGGCTTGGGGGAAACGTCTAATTTTCTAGAGCGTGATGTATCTAGTCATCCCCCTCTTGAGCCTCCTCTATTGAGCTCATTGGAGCATAGTTCATCTTCTTGTGTCAAGCTCCTAAAACAATGAAACAATTTGTTACGAGTACAATTCTTTTAAGTGTGTCAACCTCATTAAAATAATGAAACATGAGCTCATTCAATTCAAGTTTTGTTAGATTTAGATCAAATATATTGTGTTTTGAACCTTCACTCCATTTCCTATGGACTGAAGCTTGGGGGGCATGCACCTTGAATTGAGACACCATGCTGGGGGGCATGCTAATTTTTCTCTTTTCAAGCATAGTTTACATGTGTGTTTTAAGCTTGCATAAAAAATAAAACCCATTTTCAAGAATATTTTGCATATGTGTTTCCATTTGTGCTTTTAAGCTTGCGTAAAAATAAAATGTGATTTAATGAATTTTGTGAAATTTTCCATTGGGTCGTTTGTTATGTAAATCGTGTAACTAATGCATTAGATAAAATTGTATTAGACATTTGAATAACTTATAAAAAACATCATCACATGTAAAAAGATCCATCCAGAAATAGATATATAGATATATATGTCGAATAGTTTGCAGTTTGTGTACATCACATAAAATAAAAAAATATACATGTTTGTCTAATAATAGCCGGAGACAACATGTCTCTCAAAAATATGCATTTGAAAGCCCTAGATAGCTAATTAGCGTGCTGCTCGTGGTAACATGACACTACGTGCACCAATCACCTCAGCAGTCGATGGAGGCGACTAGGCACCCCCACAGTGTGTCGCTGGTAAGCTAACGGGACATCTGCCAGCTGTGCATAGTCTGAGATTCCTAGGGTGATGCCATCCAGGTTCTAGATCAGCTCACTCCCTTTGCCGCCCTCAACCTGAGGGTCATATGCGAGAGGGGTCCTCCGCGCAATGGGCGACATGCCCATGGGCCTCTCTGGGCCAATGTTTGCATACACATAAAAATGTTGTTAGAATAGGCATGTATCAAAAAAAAAAAAGAAACATGAATACATAAAAAATAAAAAAGATTCATGCCCAGCTCCTCGTCCCAGTCCTCCCCCTCTAGAAGTGGGAGATCGGGGTCTCCCGTGAAGTCGGTTCCTGCGTAAGGCCAATCCTCAACCACAATAAGCTGACGCCGTAACCATACAAAAAATTCAGGCCTCCAGGACATCTGTTGGCTTCCTCCTGACCTGGGCATAAGTGCTACCCATTGATCCATTCTCGGCTCCCTCAATGTTGGCTCGACGACTATCGCCCCTTGGCCCTGGAAAATTGGTAGTCGTTCCAAATTGAATGACACCAGAATGGAACCATACCCAAACTATTTCAGTTTGGCATTCTTGCACTTTGTCAACTGCCGCTTGATGTTTGTTGTCAGAGCAGTGGCCCAATCAAAAAGTGTAGGATTCATGCATTCGAAATAGAGTAGGAGCTGCGCCTTGGTTGCCTCATGTAGGGCCTGTGATCTTGCAACCCGTGTAATGGTGTGAAGCACCACCCAGAGTGCTAGATCGCAGACAGTGTGGATGTATAATTTCCCACTGCCCGCTCCTGTTTGTGCCCCTGGGCACACTCTCGCCATTAACATATCCATTTTATCCCCAGAAGGTCTACTGCCTATCATAATTGGCACTGGGCCTCTACGCGACAATCCGATTATGAAATAAACATCAGAGACTTCGAGTGCTAATACTTGGTCTCGGAGTTTGAACACTTCTTCATTCTCGTCCCATATGCTAATCAAGTAATATAATAGCTTAGGTTGAGCTCGTAAGCATGGCGTGATGAAAAATTTCTTGAGACCACAGTCGCGAAGTGCGTTCATGCAAGCTTCATTTTGCATGGCCATTTCGTCCTCTTCCCCATGTTCCCTCTCCTTCCATTCAATCACCATTATGCTTGGATATATGTACCAACATGGTCAAAAATACCTTATTATATCACTATTACACTTAAAAAATCAGTTGAGTGGCTCACATTTTGGAAAATTAAGGCAGAAAATTGCATTGCGCCATTGGCGCGACTGTTTTTCTAACAGTCGCGCCAATTGGTGCGACCCCTTTGTAAGCAAGAGCCGATTAGCGTGGGTCCATGCCCGATACCTGCGCCAATTGGCCGAGCCCTAAATTTTCAAAGGGTTCCCCCAGAGATCAAATACACAATAGAAATCTACAAAAAATGGATCAAAACAGAGCTTAGGGGAGTGCCTCTTACCTAGAACGGATGAGAACCCAGATGATGTACTGGATCGGTGGCTATCATCGCCGCAAGTTCACACACCAAAAGCTCACTGTTGCTCTCCAAATGAGGTAAAAGTAAACGTAAATATGTTTTTACCATTTGTGGCATATTTATAACTTTTGAAATCAAAATTAGGTTTTGAAAGTCATTTCTCTCAATATTTTAGTATATTTTGTCGAAAAATGGATTTTACACTCATTTTTATGTGCAGCGACAGGTTTTTACGCAACTTGGACTATGATACGAGTTGTATTCTATACTTTTTCGGACTCAGTAAAAACATGAAAAAGTCACTTTGGAGTCATCTTTCAGCTCTTTTTTGACTCTCTAAACATGAAAAGATTGTCGAGCCCTTTGTCGTTTCAATCTCGTTAAAGTGGCTGCGAATCGACATCTACCCAGTATACGTTTACCCCTTTTTCGGGCTGGGATGGATTATTTACGAAAAAGGAATACCCTAGCCTATCACAACTAGGAGGTTTTCTCAGACATAGTTTTCTACCTTTTCAGATCTGAGGAACTATTTACGAAAATGGAGCATTGAAGTTTACTTTTCTGCTGTATTTTCAAACTCTCTAAATATGAAAAGAAGCTGAGTTATTCCTTTGTCAGAATCGTTGAGCCCTGATGACATCGGATCCAGTTGTAATGACGATATTCAAGTTTCTCCTTCCTATGGCTTGTTAAATGTACTAGGATGGATTCGTCCGAAGGACGAACTTATATTACAAGCATATGATATCCCGTTCAAGCTTGTATTAAAAAATAATTGGGGTACTCGCCAGAAATGGTGGGGAAAAATGGAACCAGTATTGTCATCGTGTCAGCAGTATGTCGCTCTTGAACATGGCACTTGTCTGCATTCGTGTTGGGTTGGGGACATCTCATCTCATTATTTGTTTACCTCCATGGGTTTGGGTAATCCCTTTTTACCTCTCATCTAATCTTTTCCTCGTCATCATGACCTCTGATCTTTTGATGTCAAATACTACCAAATCCACTGTCGTACCGTCGATATGTTCAAGAGAAGTTGACCTCTGCAAGTTTCAACCTTCCTCTTATTCTCATCTGATCCTGATTCACAACATTATTTTCCTCTGTATCTCTCCATAATCTGTGCATTATATGTGCAAATTACTCAACTATATCATCATTAGTGCTCTATGATATTACCTTTAATGCATAGTGATCTCATTTTACTTCCTCCATGATCTCCATGATCTTATCTTTAATAATGCATGATCTCCACTCCTTCATTAATGAGCTGCTCCACTACTCCATAATGTAGATCTAACTCTAAATTATCCACATACACACATCAAAAGTGGATTTTATTCATCTATGGGGTTTATGGGTCCCTACACCCTCTTATTTAATTAATTAATTAAGAAAATTAAGAACTATAATATTCCAATTATCTTGTGGAAAATTGGGAATATTACAGAAGCCCTGGTATCCTTCCCCATTAGAGAGCAATATGGGGAAACTAAAATGAAAAACATTAGACCCTCAACCCTTCCATAGTTTCATGGACTTACCTCGAAAGATCCTTACACATTCATGTTTGATTTTTTTTTTGTCTGTAGGACTTATGACTATGCCTCAGATGATCAAAAGCTGAAGCTATTCCCATTTCCCCTTAAGGATGCAGCCTTGCGCTGGTTCATGGGTCTACTTGGGAACATTATCACTACTTAGGCACAGATGCAAGAATCCTTCAAAAAAAAGTACAGGGAGTACTGTAGGTCCAAGGAAACTAAGGATGAGATATTTCGGATAAATCTAGGGTCTGATGAATCCATAGAAGACTATGAAGAGAGAGGTTTTAGTTAAAATAAAAGAGAGCCAACTATACTCTTGATCTCGGATCACTTAAACTAGTACTTCTCTAAGGCATCAGGGAGGAGGTGATAGAAACCCTCAATATGTTATCAGGAGGATATATCTACCAACCTCCTTATGAAACAATCAAAATTATCTTTAGGAACCATTCTAGGGCAGCTAGGAAAAAAGGCAAAGCTAGCCAAAGTAAAATCAATTCCCCTTCCTCTTCCACCTCTATCAAACATGAGATTGGAAATATCTTAGAGGACTTCAAGAGTAACATGTTGCACACATTTTATTTGCAAATAGACACAATTAAGGTCAAAAGGAAGCAAGAGGAATCATAAATAGTCTTGACTATATTTTTCCCTAGATGTACCAAAAAACACCTTGGAAATGGATGTACACTAGATGTCATAGAGGTTTTCTTATTCTGTGAGGAGGATCATGGCACAGAAAAGTGTCTCTCCTTACTTGGACTCAAATTTTTATATCAATGTGGGGAAGTAGGACCACAGCAACTCTATTTCATCAACCAGAGAAGGCCTCAAGGCCCTAGATCATATCAACAGGGTATGCAAGGTGCACCTTAATCTTACTATCAAAATAATCAGAATGCACCCATGCAACCTTGGTACACCCCCACTTCTCCATGCTAGCCTACACCTTCTACCTGGCCTTACAACCTTCCATATCATCCTCAGCCTATGAACCTATTATCACTCCACCGGATCTCCAAACGCTGAGACGGATACCAGCAAAGGTAACCACATATCACTTTGGCCTAGTAGCTAGCCCTACTAGGTAGGAGAGGGCTCTCTCCATGATATCACAACCAAATTTACTGGATAATGAATATTTTAGGCTAGGTATATTAGACTCTAAGGTTTTGATTGATTTATTTTGGGTGCTCGATGGTGAATTGGGTCAAGGAAGAACTAGGTCAGGGCATTAAGGATCAGAATTGTAGAGATCTGATGGGGTAAGGTAGGCACACAATTTATAAAATTTAGGTATCTTGATGAGTGTGAGAGACTTATATGGTTTCAAAAAGAGCATGGAAATCATGAATTATTTTCTATCAGAAGAAATTGAAACACAATTGTAATAATTCCTCCAAAACATATCATAAAATAATGAATTCTGCTTATCAAACTTAGGAATCAATCACATTGATATATGGACATGAATATGGAAAGCATAGTACATTCAAACATATGAAAACATAAGAGGAAACATTGCTAAAACACATACCACATGAATCCCACCAAAATAGCTGCAACTCTCTCTATTAGTGCCTGCCAAAAATCACTGATTACACTAGCGTTCAAAGATAAATTACACAACATACAACCCTTGAAATGATAAATAAAATGAAATATATAGACCAAAACAACTTCTTACACTCTCAGGGGTTGAATCAATGACTTGTGGATATTTTTCTCCAAAATCCTCAACTGGAATCCTAATGACTATGGAGGTCAACAAACTCTCCCTATCTTGACGAAATTTATTCACTTGACCCAAAAATACATTTTTACTTGATGTTTCTACCCATAGTAACTATAAAATACATAATTAAATTTGATTTACACATTTAAATCAGTAAAAATTCATGGAATTCATCAACCAACTGAGAAAAAGTCAAATTTTGAAGATAATAGGAAACTAGAAAAAGTGCAATGTGAGTGCAAAAAGAGTAGCATGCGCTTGAGAAAAGCGCAGTGTGGCCTTCAAGCTGACTTTTGACTGCCTTACTAAAGTCAAAATTGATCTCAAGATAGATCATTGGAAATTTTTTCCTGTATAGCTATCCAAAATGTCCTTAAGCCCTGAAAATCATGAAGTTAAGCCCCTAAAAAACTACTTCTTCCAAAACTGCTCAGAAAGTGCAACGTGTGGCTGAAAACACTGGCGGAAAGGTGTTATTTATGGTTTTTTTTGGATTTTCCACCTATCAGAAGATCATATTTTTTATTGACATGAGTCAAAATGTGATTCATAGTCCATTATATATCCATCCCAATTGAGTTTTCATAATTTGGAGGCCTCCATACAAAGCACAATGTGGCCCACGCTGCACTTTTTGCAGGGTGACCGTGCCAAAAATTGCCAAATTTACGGGTTTTGTGGAACAATAGTCCTAAAATATAGAATTATAAACCACTAACAATGAATAAATTTGAAATAACGAAAGATTTTTTGGTTCTTTGGCATGTTAGGAATGAAAACCTCCTCTGAGTTTCCAATATGCTTCTCTGATTGTCCACAATAGTCTCTGCAAAAAGGTGACTTAAATAGGGCATTGCACATTCAGAAAAATAAGTTGTGAAGATGTGAATGGATCTATCATTATATAATACCTGTGTAACATATGAATAATTTTATTTTATGTTGATATCCTAGGAATAAAAACCTCATCCAGTTTTCAAAAATTCATCTTTGTTTGGCCACAATATGTTCTGCAAAAGGATGACTAAATAGGACATTTCTGGAAAATGTACCTTCAAGGATTTTTTCAAATTTTCCAAATTTTATCCAAATTTCCTCAAAATTTCTCTAGAGATGCCAAATAAGGTGTTTTATGCTATCATGGATGTATTAATAAGTAGGTCCAACTTACCCTTCTCCTTTTGACAAATTAGGGTTTCCTTGGTACTGTGATTTCAAGTAGGGTTTGTACTGCTCAATGTCTAGGTTCATGCCTTTGAACCATTACTCACCATGGTTTGGTGTCCCTATAGCATGATATATGGTATCTACTAAGAATATGAAATCAACACCTGCAATGATGGCTTTTTATCCTTTCGAAGTGGTGGCAAACATACCTGTGAGAAGCTCATGAAAACCTACCTCCTCCACTCTTTGAAAAAATCCTAAACAATTGACATCTTCAAAGAACTTTCTAATGAATGATGAGGAGGTGATTTCATTATATTTTGAAGGGTTCAAACCTCAATATCTTTCCACCTTTTTGTATTTTCTTTTCCGTGATGGTGATGAATCAACTTCCATGATGAAACCCTAGATGATAGGAGGGAAAAACAGGGAAGGGAGTAAAGGTATAAAATGAGAGAGTTAAGGAAGGGGGATGGGAGTAGGAAAATTTAGGGAGATGAGAAGGGATGTTAGGTATCTTAGGGAAGTGGAGGGAGATTAAAAGGATGAGTTAATAGGGCTAGGGAGTTTTTACATGGGCCTATACTCTTGGCTGCCAGAAAAATGTAGCGAGTAGGGATAGGGTTTGGGGATAGGTCTTAGGGAATGAAAGTGAGAGGGGCTTATGGTTTTAGGAATTTATGTAGGAAGTTAGGGTATGTAGGATAAGGATTATATGGTTTACAAATTAGAAAAACATAGTCTTCAAGAAAATCGTAGCGTAGAAAGAAATTGAAAAATTTTCCACCATAGGAATAAAGACATTGAGTGAAAGAGGGTGTGAAGTGGCTAAACTTACTTGTTTTACCCTTGTGAAATAATTTTCTGAGCTTGGAGACCTTATGAAACTATTTAGAAGCCTCTTAAGACAAAGTGTAGCACCTCTGCAAAAAGTGCAGTGTGAGATTGCAGACCACTTTTGGATGCCTTCCTAAACTCAAAATTGAGCTCATGATAACGCATTAGAAAGATATCTCTGTCTTCTACACAATGGAACCCTCAAGGACTTAAACTGATCAAGTATATCCCCTCAAAAATTAATTCTCCCAAGACTGGTAAAAAAATGCAGCATAGATGAGGAAAAATGTAGCATGAGATTGAAGACCACTTTTGGAGGCCTTGGTGAACTCAATATTGAGCTCAAGATATCTCATTGGAAATATATTTCTGTCTAAGTATCATTTGAGTCATCAATAAGGTCATTTGGACAATATATGACATATAAATGGAATTTTTCCCAAGAGTACTCCAAAAGTATGGAAACTCTCATGTAGCAACTATATTTTGGGCATTTATTTAGAACATTGAATATTTTTGAGACCTTGAACTACATATTTTAAGAACATGAAGTACTTATTACATATAGAAACATAAAATTATATTTTTGAAATCAAAATTTATTGAAGAAAATTTGGCTATTAGAGCTCTGATTTCCTAATTTTATGCATGAAAAGAGAGTTTTGGTGACTTTGAAACCCTAATGACCTAATGGAGACATGAAACTAAATGAAATCATGGTGATGATGAATGAAATGATGATGAAAATCTTTGAATGATGATACAATTAGCTGAGTGATGACACGTACTAGCAACTTAAATTTTTTTGGAAGGAATGGAAAATAGTCCTAAACCTAATACAGAGTGACCAATTTTTTCTTGAAGACCTAATGAAATGAAATTTTTTTGGGTATGTGACCCTAAAAAAACATGATAAGGGTCCATTTTATCACTGGTAACATAATGCAAAGACTGCCACTAACAAAACGAACTATTTTAGTAGTATGTTCTTCAACAACCTCAATGGAACAATCCATCTGAAGGGTGGAGGCCTCAACATAATAAGCGATCTACTCTAATGCCCAGTCGAAACTAAACCTCATCTTACTCATGATGCTCCACCCAAGTTGCCTCAGATGCCTGCAAATCCCAATCTAAACCTGAACAACAGACAGACACATCAGGTTTATAGTGGAGAGACATTCTATCCAGCTTATATTGTGGAGATATAGGAGATTAATCTCAGGTCGAGAAGAGTACTCCCAGACAACCACCCTCCATATCCACCATTAGAGGTTGATGAGGAAAAGGAATAAATTAACACTCAGATCCAGCAACCTCATTTTCTCGAGCGCTTGATCCATTCCAATTAGCACACCCGAGAGTATAATGAACTTCTAGGAGAACTGAAAAATATGTATGTAAAGATACCGCTTCTCCATGCCATTAAGGATGTCCCTATTTACAATAGGCTCATCCAAGAAAAGTGATTCAAGAAACCTAGGGGAAAGAAGAAAGATACCCCACCATCAATGTAGTAGGATAGTTGTCTGACTTAATGTTGGGAAGGGTGATCTTTCCAAAGTACCTATACCCTGGTAGTCTAGTTGTATATGTGCACATATATGGTGTCATAGTCCCCAATAATCTGATTGATCTAGGGGCTGCCATCAATGTCATGACCAAGGAAAATACGTTGAAACTCAACCTCCAAGGATCTTTGAGGAAAAACACAAAATTTCTGGAACTTGCAAATCAGTCCACAGTAACTCTAGAAGGAATTGTTGAGGATGTTGTGGTTTCAATTGACTCTTGGGAGTATCCTACAGATTTCCTGGTTTTGCAACCAAAAACCAAGTTCAATAGATATCCTCTCATCTTAGGGAGACCTTAGTTAGCCATTGTATATGCTCATGTCAACTGTTGGGCCGGAAACATGACTATTAAAAATAGGCCCTTGTTTAAATAGTCGGTATTATATCCTCCAGCCCATCCTTCCATTGATCATGATCTACCTATATGGTTGGAGGATGAAGAAGATGAGGTATATAACACTACCTCCATTTGTACCATAGATGATGTTCTTAGAGGGGAATATCTTGATGAATATGAACTCATAGACCATGTCATTCAAAACCAATCCCTCACTAGCAGTCTACTTGAAAACCTAGTGAAATAATCCAAAAGCCAACCTTGGATGGAATTTCACTCAGTTGATTCAACCTTTGAAACCACCATGACTATAGAGTTTGGCCCATTCAGATCTCTGAAAATAAAATCAAACCTCTCAAATGAAGAAGAAAATAAGATATGCCAACTTCTAAAATAAAGCCTAGATGCATTTTCCTGGGACTATAAGGACATGAAACAGGTGAATCCTTCAGTATGCAGACATCATATTTACATTAATGAATGATGCAAGCATGTATGACAACCCCAAAGAAGGATGAACCCAAATCTAAAGGAAATATTCAAGGAAGAACTGAAGAAATTTTTGGATGCATGTTTTATTTATCCTATATCATACAATGAGTGGGTATCTCCTCTTGTCCTAGTCCCGAAGAAGAATGGAAAATGGCGAATCTGTGTTGATTATTGGGAACTTAAAAAAGCCACCAAGAAGGAATATTTCCCTTTTCTCTTTTATAGACCAATTCATGGATGGCCTTGAATGAAAGAAGTTATTTTCCTTCTTAGATGGGTTCAGTGGGTATAACCAAATCCAAATCAGTCATGAAGACCAGGATAAGACTACTTTAACCTACCCTTGGGGTACCTTCGCTTACAGATTCATACCCTTTGGGTTGTGCAATGCCCCAACTACCTTCCAAAGATTTGTATTGAGCATTTTATCTGAGCTAGTCCTTGACTCAGTTGAAATCTAAATGGATGATTTCACATCCTATGGGGATGACTTCCAGGAAACTCTCTCCAACTTGGGAAAGTGTTGAGAATTTTCATTAAGATGCATCTCTCCTTAAGCCCATAAAAGTGTGAATTCTTGAAAAGAGTAGGAGTTGTATTAGGACACTCAATCTCCCAAGATGGAATATAGGTGGACCCGAGCAAAATTACTATTATCAAACAGATACCTACTCCTCAAAAGCAGAGAGATGTGAGGAGCCTCTTAGGGTTAGATGGATATTATAGAAGCTTAATCAAATATTTCAGTAAGATGGCTTCACCACTATTTGGTTTATTGGCCAAATATTCTGAGTTTACTTGGAATAGTCTTTGTCAATAAGAGTTTTAGCTCATTAAGGGAAATTTAACTATTGCCCTCATTCTCCAAGGTTCAAATTGGACTCTTCCTTACCACGTCCACACAGATGCATCCAATAAAGTTGTGGGGGAAACATTAGGGAAATTAGAAGAAAAATTACCTTATTTAATCTATTTCATTAGTAAGAACTTGTCTAAGGATGAACTCAATTATACTGTCACAAAGAAGGAGATGTTAGCCATTTTCCATGCTTTAAACAAATTTAGACATTATGTCACTGGGTATTAGACCTTTATACAAACTAACCATGCAACCATCAAATATTTAATGAAAAACCTAGATGTTAATGCTAGGATAATTAAATGGTTGTTACTATTACATCAGTTTGACCTAACCATTGTTGATAAACCTAGAAAGGAGAATGTTGTTGCATATTTTTTTGTCCAGGTTAGCTCTATCTGCAGATGAAGAAGGAATGGTGGATGACTAGTTACCAGATGAACATCTGTTCACTATATCAACACTATCACCATGGTTTGCTAACATAACTAACTACTTGGTTTGTGGAAATATCCCTTCTAATGTCTCATTCAAGGAGAAAATCAAGATCATCAGAAAAAGTGCCCCTTTCACATGGATCAGGGGAAATATCTTCAAGCTAGGCCTTGACCAAACTCCCATAAGATGTGTGAGGGAGGAAGAATATTTTGATATCCTCTATGCATGTCATGATATCCCTTGTGGATGCCACTTTGTTCCAAAAATGATTTCCTTCAAAGTTTTGCGGCAGGATACTATTGGCCTACCCTTCACCAGGATTCTAGAACATAATCTAGTAGGTGAAACTAGTGCCAAAGGATGGGGAAACCTACACAAAGGGATGAGATGAATTTTCACCCTTAGGTGGTTCTTGATCTTGTTAGCTCCCCATAATTTTCTAGATTGATTGAGATACAAATGGACAGGGTAACATCAAACCAAGCTTTGGAATCCAAGGACATAGCCTTCCTGGATTCAGAGAGGGATCTCCCTAGTAGGTGCAAAGATGTGAACTTGTTTGCTGATTAGGGTTGATTTTAGGCTAGATGTTAAGTGTAGGGTATTTTTATTGTTTTTGGTTGGGTATGATGCTCAGATAGATTTAGATAGAAAACAATGAATATTGTTAAGTCATTGGGCAATGGAGTCAAAAAAAGGTCATGAATGAGTTCATTAATGGTTTCAAGAGAATTTGCAGGGAAATTTAAATTGGTTGGTGGATCTTTAAGGTTGTGAAGGATCATGAGATGGACATTAAACTTGGGAAAAACAAGCTAATAAAGGGCAGAAACAAAATCCTTTATATACTTGTAAACTGAGGGAGTTATAAGATTTATAAGCATAGCAAGAGAGTCAAAGGCTTAAGAAAAACCTAATCCATTTGATTTCAGACTGAAAATAGATAATCAACCAAGACAACATTCAGATAAAACATATAAAGACAAAAAATTATTTAATCTTTCATGGATTTTATCATCGAGAGAAGGACAAACATTTAAGTTGCGCAAGTAACTATAACCATAGAAGGAAAAAAAACCCTAACATCCACAGTGACAACTATGAAATTTCCTTGAGACAATTTTAGCTAAGTAAAGCCAAAGAACATGGTTAAGACAGACTTCTTTGACAAACTATAGGCAAAGCTACTTCAAAAGATGATTTCAAGAAAAAATTACTTTCAAGGTAACAATATGCAGGGCTAGACATAAATCATAATTGATACTAACTGATATAAATCATTCAAGAAAATAGACAAGCCAAAAACTTATTAGAGAGCAAGAGATGAATTCCCTAACATATCTTAAGCAGAAGAAAACATTTAGGCAGTGAAGGAAACAAATAGATCTAAGGTGCCATCAACAAGCATATATTAGTCTAAATTTTTTGTCCTACTGCAGCATAGATGGATGGAAAACATATGAGAAACTTATAAAACATTAACAAGAGAAAAATTCACCATCAACCAAGCCTATGGATATTGCAAACAGTCCTTCTCCATCAACAAGTAAATTAGATCATGCATAAGCTCCAAGACATCAATTTCTCATCAAAGGCTTCAAGGGACTATGTATTACTTTATCATAAGTCATCAACATCCAAAAAAATATACAAGAGCCTCATGCTCTATTTATGGAGCACATGAGAAGGTGGAAACCCTAAGAGGCTTCCAGAAACCCTAATTCAACCATAAATGTCATAAATGTGCTTAATGACCATGCAAGGCCCAAGACACATCAGAGATAAGAAAATAAATGAAACACAGCAAAACATAACTCCCCAATCAAATTAGGAGTGTTTTTTCCAAGAAAATATTAAAAACCCAATTTGCCATTAATTAGTGTCTTTTGTTGACTTTTTGGCAAAAAAGCTCTCTGTGCGTAGCTCCATATCATCAAAAATTGGGGTCTATTGCAGTTGAGTTTTGGACCCCTTCTCGACATCGGATTTCGCCTCGTGATGGCTCGTTGGAAATATTGAAGAGTCTAATTTCCAGAAATAATTGATTTGTGCTGAATGGATTCCATTTACATACTTAAAAATCCAATCTCCCATGACTTCTCAACGCACAGCGCCAGGCCTGAAAAGGAGGCAAAAAGGTCATTTGTGAAGTGTTTTTTGACCTTTTGAGGGGGAAAAAATGCTCCAATTGACCTTAAATTTTTTGGGTAGATTTCTGGTGACATGAAAAGCCCAAAAATGTAAAATTTAGCAGTTGAGGATGCCCCAAAAAAGAGTGTAGCGCCTAGGGTGTTACGCTGCTAGGGGCCAAAATTTGGAAAAAACAAAACGTTTCCAGATTTTATTCAAAATTGGTGTGTAGACCCCTCAAGGGGTTTTAGACACCTGCTGAGAAGCATCAGCCAAGATCCCGAGGCTGTCATGAAATTTGGGCCTTTTTAGCTCTTCTAGCTCTAGGAGAGCTTGCTTCAATTTGGCATTGGCAATCATGCTCTTTCTTGCATAGTGTTTGACCATTTTTTTTTGCAAGGAAAGGCCCCTCTTCACCTCTTTGAAATGTTTGTGCTTCTATTTATAATAATAGATGACCCTTTGTGCCCTTTCAAAATCATTTTCCCATTCTTGAAGCTGGGCATCTTTTTCTAGGAGGAGAAATTTTGTATTCATCCCTTGGTCCTCATTATCACTATCCAGATCAACAAAGAGAGGTCCTTGAGAAGCATTTTTTATCCTTTTTCTCCTCTTGACTAGTGCCTTTTTCTCAACACTCTTCATTTTTTCTTTGACTTTTTCCAAAGATTTGGTATTTTGTGAGGGGATGGCCCTTTACCTTTTAAAGGCAACAAACACATCCATTTTCCCTCTGTGATAAGTGCATGAGAGAGGGGCAATTATGGGAGTCTCAAAAGTAATGTTGTCATCAATTTGTCCTTTACTCTACTCTGCTTTTTCTATGTCTTCTTCACTCTGATTTTCTTTGTCTTCTATGGACTAACTTTTTTCAAGACAGTCATGACAAATGTCATGACTGTCATGAATATTTCTTGGAATATCTTGGGCACTTAGATAGATTCCTTACTCATCTGGCTATTCTCCTTCTTCACTTTCTTATTCTTCATTGTTTTCCTCTTCCTCATATTTTTTATCTTCCTCCTCATCATTGTTATCACTGTTTTCATCCTTGTGGCTGCTTTCACTGATGTTATCTTTGTGGTTGCCATCATTGGTTTCATCTTTGTTTTCTCCTTCATAATCTTGTTGCTCTTGGCCATTGCTACTTTCTTCTTGGCCACCTTCCTCTTCCTCATTTTCTTATTCCTCTACATCATCTTCTTTTTCAATGATTTCCTCATGATCATCACTGCTTTCTTCATGATCATGGTTGCTTTCTTTATCATTTTCTTCATTTTCATCCTCTTCTTCTTCATCATCAACTTCTTCTTCACTGTCTTCTCTTTTTTCATCATTATCTGTCTAATATTCTTCCTCACTATTACCTCCTTTTTTCCCTTCACTAGGGCTATTGTCAGCCCCTTCACTTGGTAATTTAGGGGAGGAGGTAATAGGTGAAATTCTTTGTGGAGAAGGAACATGGGGAGATGATGGATGTGTCGAGGTAGATGGTTGTGAAGTGGAAGGAAAGCTCTACTGGATGAAGGCCCGGGGTTCTGCAAACACATCATATGAGATGAAGGTCTCCCAAGATATACCTTGTTTCTCTAGCAGGTATAGGAAAATCATCTTGATCAGGGAGTGATGAAAGAGGCTAGGCATTTGGTGGCCATAGATTTTCCTCTTGACAGTAGAGGGCATTTTATCAATACTCTGGAAGAGGTAATAAGGTAGGTTCATCATCTTGACTTTGGTAAAATGCATCAGCAACCTGATATGATATGAATAGAGCCAGGAGTAACTTCCCTCACATGTGAAAAAATTGATAATCTACCTCATTAATGTTGCATACCTCTCTAGAAAATAAGAAAAAGGAAAAATAGCCTTGTAGTTTTGCTGATAGGTGGGTTTCAAATAAGGCCCATAATAACCCAAGTCCAACTTATTTTGTTTGAACCAAATCTCACCAACGTTTGGTATACCGGTTGCCTTGGAAATGACTTCAAATGAAAGTTAAAATTGGACCCCTTCTAGATTAACTTGGTGGTTTTATAGGATACAAAAAAACAACCTAGTTAAGTCTGGATGATATTCGACTTGCTTGACCTTCTCACAAAAATTGTAGCACCCTATATCCTGGAAGAATGAAAGGATCATATGAGAGGACGTGATTGGAGTGGTGTCTAGGGGCTCAAACCTTTTATCTTTTCCTCCATGATTTTTTGGCTTGGTGGGAGTGTGACTCTCATCACCACTAGTGTGACTATCTCTCTTTGACATGATGGCTGGTCCAAAACAACAGAAGGAACCTTGAATTTTTCTTGAGGGTATATGGAGTAAACAAGTGGTGTAGGTCAAATATTTGCAAAGAGGAAAGCTAAGGTGAAGATATCTTTCAAAGCTTGTACTTGGTGGTGGAGGTCAGGCTTATAGTCACTCAGTCCCCTCTTTGCACAAAAAACCAATTTTTCTTATAAACCCTAGTTCAAAGACATGATTGATTTTTGCATAGTCTAGGGTTTTGGTCAATTTTAACTATGGATGACCTATTTGATAAATAATTCTTGGGAGGAGGAAAAAAAGGTGTTAACCAACCTTGTATCAACTTGCAGAAGTTTCTAGAGGCCGAAAAACTTGATTTTTAAAATCTTTAGCAAACTTTTTGGAGTGTTTCCAGGCACACAGCGCTAGCACGTAGCGTCTGTGTGCAATGCTAGGCCGGTCAGGCTATCGGATCGTATCGCCCGGCAGAACATAGAGTCTCCTAGGCTTCGGTGCTCATTTCTGGGCCTGCGTGCAGCGCCAACCCAGACACATAGTGCTGTGTAATTTTACACTGCCCACCTCGCCTCTATGCGTAGCGCTGGAGTCTAGGGGCATAACACCATGCTCAGCACGTAGTGCCTGTTAATCTCCACAGTTTTCCCGAAAACCAAAATAATTTCTTCTCAATGGCTTCTTCTTCTTGGAAAATGGCAAATGATACATGGGGAAGGTTCAATTGCCTTTTATACTTGATTTGAAAAGTAAATTAAAAAAAAACAAACCCACTTTTGTAAAGTTGGTGTCTCCTACCTTTCAGTGTGCTTTTGACTAATGTTTGTTGTGAACACACTTTAACATTTTTCAGAAAACATGTTTATTTATGCCTTTTCCAATCTTTTTGCAAAACAATATTATTGGCATGGAGGTATTTTGTTGGGAGCCTATAGTTGAGATGCAAAAATCGAGGTTACATTTTTCCTTTTTAGGCCTGTCTTGACAATAATTTATACCCAACTGTTTACCTCAAAAACTCTGTTTTTCTACCCTTTGGAAAAATGGTCTTATTTAAACTTATACCCTTTTTCTTTCTTCTCTTAGTGCAGGTGAAGTAGTGCTATTTTGGCAAAAAATTTAAGGAGGAGGCTTTTGTCCTTGAAATATTTGAGATGGTTCTTTGCTCGTCACCAATGTTTTGTTAATCCACCAAAACAAACCCTGATACTCTTTTACCTATAGGCTTGTTTTTTTCTATCTTGTTTGTGTCTGCCTCCTGGTGATAATTATATCCTATTACCTTGCCTCCTCTTGTTGTTGGTGGTGACCTTGGCTACTCTTTGAAAAATGTGAACAAGGGCAGTTGTCCCTGACAGTGTTTGTGCTCTAAGAAAAGGAGGCTTTCCTTGAATGACCTTGGGTCAAAATGCTTGATTTTATTCCCCTTTGAATGCAACTTCTTTATGCAGGAAGGCATAACATGTTGGGCACCAAATCCATCCTATGACTCAGTGAAACCTTTGGTGACCTAATGGGGACCTTTGGACTTGGATTTTGGATAGGGATTTAGAATTAGGGATCATCAAGTATAAGATAGGACCTGTGATAAGCTTAGTGTGTTTTGAAGACCTAGGATCTAGCATACTTGATTATCCAAAGGGTCTATAGAGACAATCAGTGTCTGATAATATTATGGAAGAGTTAGCAAGATTGTTTGATTGGTAGGTTTTAATAGTAGTAAGGAATCCTGTAGATAAGCAAAACAGAGGATTTGGGCCAAAAGGCAAGACATGGTAAAAACTAGGCAACAATTGGGGTAAAAATAAATGGCTTGAACCCAAATTGGGTTTTCCAGGAGTGGTGGGCTGGTGATGACTAGATAGGAAGATGAAAAAATAGGAAAGTTTTATCTCTAAATAATGAAGGCAGTGAGATTTCTAGAACTCACAATATTTATGAATTTTGTTTCTAGAAATCTAGGGACACTACTTAGTCATCTTCAGATAGTGAAAAATAAAGATGACTAATAGTGGCTCCACTTGGGGAGGGCAGCTCCTTCTCACGAGGTGTCCAAAACTTCAGATTTTCTGGCTTTTTGAAGGCTAGTGCCTCATCCATTGGGCAGATTTTACCTCCTTCACTTGCTGATGCTTGCTTAAAGCTGTAATCTTAGTAATCTGAAAAACTTGATTAACATCAACATCATCTGTACCTACCCAACCTACTTGCCTAACATTTTTTCTTTCTTGGGTGCATTTGAACTAGCAAACCCTTGACATTTTTTTTTCTTTTTGAAAACAAAAATCAAACTATCTAATTGTACCTTTATTTCTTCCAAGAGTTCAAATTAGGCTAATGAACTCTTTTTATTTTCTACCTAATCTACTGATTTTTCAAGATTAAGCTGTTTGAAAAAATTTATTCTCTAGGCTACTGACATGAAATTGAAAACATGGCTAAATCAGGATTAGGCAGTCTGATTTACCATGGGTTGTGGCATAAGAACAAGCTGCACACAAACATTATTTTGCATAAAAGTAAAATAGAAAGATAAGGGTTGTGATCTATCATTTTTTATGCATCCTCATCTTCCTCTTTGGTTATGTTTTGAGCATGTGGAACTAGTATCTTTTCATTCCCTAATCTATCCTTTTTTACAAGTCAAGTTTGAATGATTTAACAAGCTCTCTTTCACTAACTTATCAACAAATAAATTGAAAACATGCTCAACCATGATTAGGCTAGATGACGGAACAAGACTTTTTTTTCAAAAAAAAATAGTGGCATTTAGACTTGCACACTTTCAGCATCACTATTTTTTGGGTATGGGGCTATACCTATCTTTCCACTCCTGCCTTATTTTCCCCTTTTCTATGTTTTAGGTTTTTTTTTTACTTTACATCCTTCCATCAAACAATGGTATGTACAAGGAATGAGAAATTTTAAACTAAGGTTCTTGATAAAATTAATGTTTAAGCATCCTCCCATTTATAGGACCTCCAAAAATTTCAATTCCATCAAGTTCCTTCAAAAATAAAGCATTGTTTCCTCTCACTAAATCAATGATATAGGGACCTTTCCATATATTTTCAAACTTACCATGTTTGCCTTTGTCCTCCCTTCTTGAATCCCATTTTAGAACCCTGTCTCCAATATGGAAATCATTTTCTTTGGTTCTTCTATCAAATATTTTCTTGATATTGTCCAGAATAGCTTGCATCCTTTTGTAAACTTCTTCCCTTGACTGCTACAAATGAATGGTTTGGTTAAGCCTCCTTTGCATGTCATTTTACTCTGATTGAAATTCTTGAAGAAGCTTCATGACTGGGACTCCTAATGAGGTGGGAAAAACTACATCCATGCCATACACTAGTTGATAGGTAGACATACCAATAGATTTCTTGGTGGTTAGTCTATCAGCCCATAGTGCATGCACTAGCTTTCTATGCCATGTTTTTTTATTTTGTTCTAAGAGCTTCTTAATGATGTTTACCAAGCTCTTGTTAGATGACTTAGCTAGTCCATTACCTTGTGGGCAATAAGCAATGGAGTGACCAAGGGTGATGTGATATTTATAGCAAAAGTCCACCATTTTCTTAGATGTAAAGGCAGTAGAATTATCAGTAATGAACTTCTTAGGAAAACCAAACCTGGATAGGATGTTGGTTTCAAGGAGTTTGATGATAAATGAGTCAGTGGCATTTCTAGAAGGGATGGCCTCTATCCACCTGGTGAAATAATCAGTGGCAGTGAGGATCCACTTATGTTGGGCATATGAATTAGGATGGATCTCTCCTATGAAGTCCAAACCTCACTGCTGAAAAGGGGCTTCAACACTGATGGGGTGCAAGGGTAAAGGTAGGAGCTTTCTTTTTCCATCAAAGATTTGGAATTTATGGCAAGTAGTGACTAGTTTGTGAGTATCGGAAAATAAGTAAGGCCAATAGTAGCCATCTCTAAGGATCTTGTTGGTTGTGGTCTTCCAATAGAGGTGACCCCCACATTCTCCATCATGTAATTCATGCATGATTTCCTCTACATCATCTTCAAGAAAACATTTAAGCAGAAAACCAACAAAAGTCTTCCAATATAATACTCCATATAGAATGCAAAAATTTAATGTTTTTTGTTTTAAGAATCTAGCATTAGTTTTTGACAAAGAAGGGGGAGCATTGAGATAAAGAAGCACATAAATAACATCAGCATACCAAGGTGAGTTTAGAAACATTTCTTCAATGTATGGTGTTGTACTTTCTTTAGTTTCTTCTAACATAGCAACCATATTCATGTCTAGAGCTTGGAAATTTGAGTCAGCCATAAGTTTTGCAAGTCCTTGTCCTTTAATCAATTTAGTGGGTCTGATTTCCAAATCATATTCTAAAATGGTAGCAATCCATTTGCCCCTTTTACCATCAGGGTCTTGATTAAGTATATCTTTGACAATTGTGTTTGGGAAAAAGGTTATGATATGTGAATGCAAAATAAAAACTCTAAAATCCTTCAAAGCTTTTATTAAGGCAAAGGCTTGTTTCTCCATAATGTTATACTTTAGAGAGGCATCCCTTAAGGCTTTGTTGAAGAAATCTATGGGCTGCTCTTGCCCCATGATGTTCTTTTGAAACAATATTGCTACCACAGTATGTTCAAAGGCAAAGGAGAAAATGTAAAAGTCCTTGGTGAAGTCATGGTTGATTAAGACTGGTGTTTTTGTGAGTGCTTGTTTTACCAGCTCAAAAGATTGTTTTGCTTCTATATTCCACTTCACTCCTACTTCATTTTTCAACATAGTTGTGATATTTCTTAGGAGTTAAGCAAGGTTAGGAATGAATCTCCTTAGGAATTTTATCTTTCCAATGAAATACTGTAGCTCTTTAATGTTTCTAGGCTAACAGATTTGTAAGATGCCTTCAATTCTTTTGGGGTCTATCTTGATTCCCTCCTCAGAGATGATGTGACCTAAGAGTTTTCCTTCCTAAAGGCCAAACACATTTTTCTTAGGATTTAGGGACAGACCATAATTTCTAATTTTTTCAAAGACTTTTCTCAAGTGGACCAAGTGCTCCTCATCCGTCTTAGAGTAGATAGTGATGTCATCAAGATATATGACTATGAAGTAACCTATGTCTTCTGAAAAAACTATGTCCATTTCCCTTTGGAAAGTAGCCCTTGCATTCATTAAACCAAATGGATTTTTAACATACATAAATGTACCCCAAGGTGTAGTGAAAGCAGTTTTGAGTTGGTCACTTGGAAAGACTAGAACTTGGTTATAACCTGAGAAGCCATCTAGTAATGAGATTCTTTGTGAGCCAAATAATTTTTGGAGTATGTGATCCATTTTAGGCAAGGGGTAATTGTATTTCAAGGAGGCTTTATTCAAATTTCTGAAGTCAATACAAATCCTAATTTCCCTAGTCTTCTTCCTAACTAACACAAGGTTGGACACCCATTCTGAGTATTGGACAGGGACTATGATCCTGATATCGTACATATTTTTGATCTCTTTTTCAATTGAGGGTAACAAAAGGGGGTTTATTATTCTCAACTTTTGTTTAAATGGTTTCTGATTTTCCTTGAGAGGAATTTTATGTTAGATGATTTTGGTGTCATAGGATTTCAAGTCTTCAGACCCCCAAGAAAACACATATTTAAATTTTCTAAAAAGCTCAATGTATTTCTGTTTTGTGTGAGGTGGGAGAGTTTTGTACAGCTTGATTATTTTGGGCTTTTTTATCCCTCCAATGTTACACTCTTCTACATTTGTTTCAGTGGATTCCATCTTGGGTCTTTTAGCTACATCATTAAAATCAAACAACTCTTCTAGTCATGTAAGGCCTCTTGGTAGGGTGTCATATTTGTACTGCAAAACTTCAAATTCTCTTTGATCTGATTTATCAAGTACTTCTGCAACATAAGGGTTCTGAAGGTGGTTTATATCATTATCAAAGGGAAACTCTATTTTGGGAGTTTTATTTTCAGCATAATTATTTCTTTCAAATATCAAACTCTGTTTTGTACTTGCAAAGTCATTTATGGATTGCAGAAAATCATCTATTTGGTCATCATTGTCAAACACTTGCCAATGGTTTAGGTTGTCCGGTATAGTAGGCTTGTTCTTTAATTTGATGAGGCATTGTTTTTCTTCATAAGGTAAAGAGAAATTTTTGGCAGCAAAGGAAAGCTCATTGGCAAGGCAGTTTTGGGCCCTAGGGATGAAAGTGAGCTCATATTTCTCAAAGGTTTTGAGAAGGTCTAGGGAAGTGTTCCTATATTCCCTTAGCCTAGGGTTCTTGGCTGAATATTCTCCCTTAATTTTATTTATGACTAGTTTTGAATCTCCTTGAACCAAGATTTTCTTAGCTTTGAGGTCTTTGAGTAGGTGTAAACCAATAAGGAGAGACTCATATTCTACAATGTTGTTGGTGCATTGGAAATATAGCCTATAGGAATGGCCTTTATTTGTGTTGTGGAACCAAATCCCTGCTCCTGAACCAGCCTTACCACAAGAGACATCAAATCTTATATGCCAAAGGGTGTCAATTTTAGTTTTTTCAATAGTTTGCACTTTGGGACTGCTAGGATTTGGGGTGTCATTTTCTTGGTCAGAGGACTGGCTTGGTTGTTCTAAGGGGATTAGTTCTTTCTCCTTGTCATCTATTTGTTCATCTATGTCATTTTCATTATACAGGATGAAGGATTCAAGGTTTGAGTGAATGGAATAAACTGGTGTGTTATTTGGCCTATCTAAGTTACTCACCATGTATTTCATGTGGGATTCCTGGTATAATCTCCTTGTTTGATTGAAAACTGGGATGGTGGCATAAGTCATGTCCATTTGAAGGCTTCCCTGGAGTTCCCCCCCCCATGATCTAGATAAAATCATGCCATACTTTGGGGGGATGTCAGCCACAAATATATCCATGACTATATTTTTAGTGGGGATTTGTGCCATATTGACACACAGATCCTTGATTAGGCATAGACACTTGACCCTACTGTAATCAAAAGAGTACAAATCTTTGTAGGGCTTTGTGATCTCTAAGCCCAATCTCTCCATCACAACCTTTGGCATGAGGTTGTGTGAGGCACTGGAGTCTAACATAGCATTATGCAGAATTTTATCATGTATGTGCAGACTTACATAGAAAGGAGGGACAAATCCTTCTTGATATTTTCCCTCTACTTCAGGACCAAACAACAATTCCAGTTTATCATCAGTTAATTTTAAAGTATCGGTATCACTCCCTATATTTAAAACATTGAAAATTTGGGATCTATATACCTCTTGGGTTACCAACTCGGTGAGGGGTATGGTTATCTTGATCTTGGCAATCTCCCCCTCAAAACTGAAAGGTGTAGGTGTCTTTATTGCATTTACATCAGTTTTATCAGCCATGAACTTTTCTACACTTTTAATTTGTTGATTCTGATTTAATGGTTTGGAAAGAAATATTTTTTCAGGGCCATTAGTTGAAGTACTAGGGTAGCTTGAATCTTTGTTAGGTTGACTAGTCTTTGGTTTGTTTAGTTCAGTTTTCTTAGCCATAGTATTTGTGTTTTATGCTATCTTTTTAGGGATAGGTTCAGAGAATTTTCTAACAGCAGTGTTTGGCTGATTTGTTTTAGGAATATCTTGACTCTTTTTGCTCCTAAGATCATACTGCCTATGGACTTCCATTATGGCATTCTCAAAACCTAATCTATAGTCTTCGGAATCTTCATATGATTTCTCATGTGATTTTGAAGAAAACATCCTTTGTTCTTCTTCGCTAAGGAATGTGTTATCCTCATCATCTGAACCTATGAAATTTACATGGTCTTCTTCCAACTGCTCAAGCTCTATTTCTTCTCCATATACATAGTTGTCTTGGAAAGGGACTCTCATTTGTTGGTCACTCTCTCTTTGTCTGACCGGAGGAGGGTCTCTTCTAAAATTTTGACTTCTATTCATGTTTTGAAGATTGGCTTGATTTTCCGCAGGAGGTGTTCTCTCATTCAAACTAAATTTTTCCATCATCCTCTCCATTTTCCTAACTATGGAGTAGAGTTTGGTGTCGGAAGAGGAGGGTGCAGGTGTCGTGTCATCTCTATAAGTTACCCTTTTTTCTGATCTCACCCTAGCCCTTTTCTCAATTAAATTGGCCTCTACACTCATAGCCCCATTTTTCATGTCTTCTAGAGTTAGGTAATCTCTCTCCCTTATTTGATATGCCATATCAGTATCAAATCCTTCAATATATTTCACCAAGGCCAAGCCCTGTGGAGGTTTTGTGTGAGGTGGGAGAGCATTGTAAGCACTGTTGAACCTAGTGGAGTAGTCATGAACACTTTCTCTCGGATTTCTCTTAAGATTGTTATACTCAGACATAATTTGGAGGGGGTTCTTCTTGGTTTCCCATTTGTTCACAAAGGTTTGGTATAGAGTAGGGAGATCATGAATGTTGTTGGGAGGTAAGTCTTTAAACCATTTCTTGGGTTCTCCCCTAGTCTCTGAGAAAAAATCCTCATTTTTATGGTTTCTTCTTCTATCTCCATGTAGTCAAAAGCATCATTAATTCTATCTACATGTTTTTTAGCAGTGATGGATTCAGTCCCTAAGAAGTGGGGGATTTTGGACTGATAATCATTTGGAAAAGGTAATAGTGGTTGTTGTAGAGCCAGTGGAGCATACTAGGCTGCCATGATGGGAGGGAAAGGAAACAAAGGCTAATTTACAAGGGGAGGATTTGTGAGAGGTGGAGGAGGATGGAGTGAGGTGGTTTGCACATTGGTGGTATGGATGGGTGTAGCTGAGGTACTTGAACCTGAAGACTGATTCTGAGTAGATTTGAGATGAAAAGGGCTGAAGTGATGGAGAAGTTGAAAATCAGGTGGAGTGGAAGGAGAAGCTTCTCTACTGGAGCTTTGTTGCAAATCTTTGGGCTCAAAGTTAGCTTGGTCAACCCTACTTTGTGACTTGGTCTTGAATAAGTTCTTGGTATGGTGCAAGTCAAATTGAGGATCTTATGGAGCTGTAAGGTGTTCTGGTGCAGAACTTGCTCTATGAATGTTCCTAACAGTGGGTGAGTTTCTAGCTTTAGAAGTTTTCCACAAAATATTTTCTGGGTTATCAACTACGGTAGGAGGATTTGGGTCCGGGTGTGATCTCGTATTGATCCTTTGTGAAGCCAGATCTCTTTATTCACACAAGGTATAACTAGGCCTTAAAAAATATGTTGGACTGCTTTGACACAATCCTAGAACAACCTATGGGACTAGTGGGATGAAAAAGGCCTACTAGAGGCTAGTGGAGTCACCAGGAGGATTTTTTTTTGAAATTTTGAAGATATGTATAGAATGGTCCACCACCAGATTCTTGATAAAAATAAATCTAGGGAGTACTTTTGGGTTTTTGTAGTTTCTTTATGTAGCCTTAAGGTTAATGAGTATCCCCTAGCTAAGTCACCATCTTGCTATGATGGTGAAGTAATTAGTTTCTACTCTGCATATGGGTTGGTTTTTAAGTCAAACTAGGGATGTATATGAGTCTATAAGATTTTTTCAAGCTACTATGAACTCAGTCCCACTGTGATCGCCATTATGTTAGTTGTGAGAGGTGGGATAAGTCCACAAGATATTACTCTTAAGGGATTTTTGAAAGGTTTAGGGAAGTCCAAGTTTGTTTATCACTCAGAGTCCCACCGTGATCTCCATTATGTTAGCTCCCCATAATTTTCTAGATTGATTGAGATACAAATGGATAGGGTAACAACAAACCAAGCTTTGGAATCCAAGGACCTAGCCTTCTTGGATTCGAAGAGGGATCTCTTTAGTAGGTGCAAAGATGTGAACTTGTTTTCTGATTAGGGTTGATTTTAGGCTAGATGTTAAGTGAAGGGTGTTTTGATTGTTTTTGGTTGGGTATGATGCTCAGATAGATTTAGATAGAAAACAAGGAATATTTTTAAGTCATTAGGAAATGGAGTCAAACAAGGTCATGAATGAGTTCATCAATGGTTTCAGGAGCATTTGCAGGGAAATTTAACTTGGTTGGTGGATCTTTAAGGTTGTAAAGGATCATGAGATGGACATTAAACTTGGGAACAACAAGATAATAAAGGGTAGAAATAGAATCCTTTATATACTTGTAAACTGAGGGAGTTAGAATATTTATAATCATATAAAGAGAGTCAAAGGGTTAAGAAAAACCTAATCCATTTGATTTCAGACTGAAAACATATAATCAACCAAGAAAACATTCAGATAAAACATAGAAAGGCAAAAAATTATTTAATCTTTCATGGATTTTATCATCAAGAGCAGGAAAAACATTTAAGTTGCACAAGTAACTATAACCATAGAAGGTTAAAAAACCCTAACATCCACAGTGACAACTATGAAATTTCCTTGAGACAATTTTAGCTAAGTAAATGCAAAGAGAATGGTTAAGACAGACTTCTTTGACAAACTATAGGCAAAGCTGCTTCAAAAGATGATTTCAAGAACATAGTACTTCATAGGTAACAATATGCAGGTCTAGCCATAAATCATAATTGATACTAACTGATCTAAATAATTCAAGAATATAGACAAGCCAAAAACTTATTAGAGAGAAAGAGATGAATTCCCTAGCATATCTTAAGCAGAAGAAAACATTTAGGCAGTGAAGGAAACAAACAAATCTAAGGTGAAATCAACAAGCATATATTTGTCTAAATTTTTTGTCCTACTGCAGCATAGATGGATGGAAAACATATGAGAAACTTAGAAAACATTAACAAGAGAAAAATTAACCATCAACCAAGCCTATGGATCCTGCAAATAGTCCTTCTCCATCAACAAGTAAATCAGATCATGCATAAGCTCCAAGACATCAATTTCTCATCAAAGGCTTCAAGGGACTATGTATTACTTCAGTATAAGTCATTTACATCCAACAAAATATACAAGAGCCTCATGCTCTATTTATGGAGCAAATGAGGAGGTGGAAACCCTAAGAGGCTTCCAAAAACCCTAATTCAACCATAAATGTCATAAATGTGCTTAATGACCATGCAAGGCCCAAGACACATAAGAGATAAGAAAATAAATGAAACACACCAAAACATAGCTCCCCAATAAAATCAAGAGTTTTTTTCCAATAAAATATTAAAAAACCAATTTTCCATTAATTAGTGTCTTTTGTTGACTTTTTAGCAAAAAAGTTGTCTCTATGCGTAGCTCCATATCAGCAAAAATTGGGGTCTGTTGCAACTGAGTTTTGGACCCCTTCCTGACATCGGATTTGGCCCTGTGATGGCTTGTTGGAAAGATTGAAGAGTATGATTTCCATAAATACTTGAGCTGTGATGAATGGATGCCATTTAGCTGCTCAAAAATCCAATCTCACATGACTTCTCAACGCGCACCGCCAGGCCTGAAAAGGAGGCAGAAAGGTCATTGTTTAGGTGTTTTTTGACCTTTTGAGGGGGAAAAAGTGGTCCAATTGACTTGAAATATTTTGGGTAGATTTATGGTGACATGAAAAGCATAAAAATGTAAAATTTAGTATCTAAGGATGCCCCAAAAAATAGCGTAGCGCATGGGGTGTTGTGCTCCTAGGGACCGAAATTTGGAAAAAACAAAAAGTTTCCGGATTTTATTCAAAATTGGTGTGTAGATCCCTCAAGGGGTTTTAGACACCTTTTAAGAAGCATCAACCAAGATCCCAAGGCTGTCATGAACTTTGGGCCTTTTTAGCTCTTCTAGCTCTAGGAGGGCTTGCTTCAATTTGGCTTTGGAAATCATGCTCTTTCTTGCATAGTGTTTGACCATTTTTTTCTGCAAGGCAAGGCCCCTCTTCACCTTTTTGAAATTTTTGTGCACTTTTTTATAATATTAGATGACCCTTTGTGCCCTTTCAAAATCCTTTTCCCATTCTTGAAGCTGGGCATATTTTTCTAGGAGGAGCAATTTCGTATTCATCCCTTGGTCCTCATTATCACTGTCTAGATCAACAAAGAGAGGTCCTTGAGAAGCCTTTCTTATCCTTTTGCTCCTCCTGATTGGTGCCTTTTGCTCAACACTCTTCATTTTTTCTTTTCCTTTGTCCGATGCTTTGTGTTGAGCCAGAATTGTAATCTACGGATAAACTACGCTTCCCTAGACCGGTGTCTAGTCTAGAATAATAGGTGAAGGACTATACTAACATTTCTCCTAATTCAAAATAGATACACAAAGAGGATTTGATGCTTACTTGTTTCAGTAACGTCCAAATGGATCCTTTCTGTCGCTTCCACCACAACTTCAAATTCAAGCGGTTTCAAATAGCTAAATGCTTCCTGCAAGAAAGAACACTGAAACAACAGAAGATGCAATAATATAGATATCTATTCAAGCTATTTAGCTAAATCAGTTAAGCATAAAATACATTCATCAACCAAGATTTTGCAATATGGAAAATCAAAGTAAACATAGATGCATGTAGGAAAAAAAACAAATAGTACTCTTTAATGATGATAGAATGAGAGGTTACAACCTAGTGACTGATTTGTAGTGAGCTTCAAGAAAAGTTCCCAAGTCTCATCACAACATAAGTCTCTCCAGCAATAGCTCCACAAATCAAACTTTCTATTGAAAATTCTCCAGCATTTCCCTACTCACATTCTTCCTTCCAAACACTTAGATCTGTGTTCAATTTATAGATGAACTGCAGGTTGTTTTGTAATTAATAACATTCCAAAAAAAGGCAAGACATGTTTCCATTCATGTAGATGTCAAATGGACACTTGGATCCGAAGCTTGACACATGTGAACCCTTCTAGAAGACACTGGACAAGTGGAGATTCTGGAACAATGAGAATTTCGCTCCTAATGTGACCAACGCACCTTTGAATGTCAGGAAGTGCTTTACAGAGAAGTCTCGAATGGGGCTACCTACATATGCAACGCACTTAGGCCCCTTAGAGACTGCGTTGGTGAGCTCCCACATGTTTAATAATAAGCTTCAAACCAAGGAAAATCCTTTCTTGATGAAAGTCTTGTTTGATTTATGTTTTTTCCTGTCTTAGGGCATATAGAAATTAAGATGATAGGGAATGATAGACCCTTGATCATCAATCTCGGAGATGATGCCCAGTTAACCAGGTCATTGGGAATGGTGCCCAAATTGACCTATAACAATTGCCCCCTAAAGCATGAGATCCAAATAATAAGAACATTTGATTGAGATGATTTACACTATGATGAGCCTAGAAACAAAGTGGAATGGTCACCTGCATCAATATTACAATACGTTACATCATGATATATCCTTTATTGATCATAATTTTTGAGGGTAGGCATTCCCATAGTCAGCACATAAAACAATCTAATAACATGTACATAATTCAGATAGTTGTCTACATTGGAATGTTGCCCATATGTAGACACGCCTATAGATATAGGCCCATGTTTGGATGACAATCTATATGTAAGGTCACCATACAAATGATGTGTACAAAAATCCTAAAATCACAGCTTGGATGGCTGAAACTAGATCCAGGGTCTTCCTATCTCATTCACTCAATAATTTGGGTAGAAGTCTAGCCATGTGAATATATGATTTGTCATCGAACATGGAAAGACATCATTCGATTACCAGCCAATAATGAAAGTTGTTAACAAACGTGAGAGAACCACCATTAATGTCAATGGCCCTCAAGGTACTGCAGTACATTTAGTAAGGCGTGAATAGATGATTTGATGTCGAATGCTAAACAAAATATTTCAGTCAAAACTCTAGAAGAGAGGATCTTGTCGATGCTGTAACAAGCCTCATGGTACTGGAATTTGATGTTTCTAGGTGAACTTCCTGGATATTGATTTGTAGTCGAAAAGAAGTCACCTTATTGAAAAACTAGAGTTACTAATTTCGAAGACAAGGGTATGGCTTGATATAGCAATTTTTAGGGATGATGGTCATGAAAATGAAGGTTTATGAGTATTGTAGATGGATGAGTTCTTAATCACTGGATGAATTCTCTTGAACATATTGGCAACACTGTGATGAGTTGGTATCACTGGCCCAAAACCGAAGTGAAGGTATGATGAACCATAGGTGTGAATGAACCATCAAGATGATTACCCAACCGAAACAGTCATGGACATCGAGTGAAAGAAGTGTCATGTTCAAGAGGGACTTGCTACCAAAAAAAAACTTTGCTTGCTTTTCCCAAATTTTCCCCAGTCATTTGTCGACTAGTACCTCTTTATTTTTTAACAAGCTTGAGGTGGATAACATTTTCTTGATCTATAATTCAACCCTTTGGGTGAAAAAAGAATAAAGTATCGCTATTTAATAATTTAACGAGTCTAGCGATGAATGAAACTTGATTCTTGCCATGATTGACAAGCCTATCACTATTTTATGTTTTAACGAGCTTAACGACAGTGATAGCCTGGTCCTTTTTCATGTTTAGAGAGTCTGAAAAGGAGGACGAAAGAGGACTCCAAAAAATACTTTTTCATAAATTTGTCTCTCATATCTGAAAAGGTGTAAAATAATATCTGAAAGAACCTCTTTGGTCATGTTTAACCAAGGTATTCCTTTTTCGTAAATAATCCATCTCAGTCTGGAAAAGGGTTAAACTTATACTGAGTAGATATCAATTCATTTACTTTAACATGCTCAAAATGACAAGTGCTCAGCAATATTTTCACATTATCGGAGTCTGAAAAGAGCTGAAAGAAGACTCCAGAGGTTCCTTTTTCGTTGTTATAGAAGCTCGAAAAAGAGATAAAAGTGCGCTTCAAATCCTTTTTCATTTTTAACAAAGCTCAAAAAATAAGGAGAAAAAGCATGCTTTATGGTCAAGTCTTTCTTGAAATAAATCTGCATGACTAACCTATTCATCATTTGTATTTCCCTTTCAGAACAACATCAAATGGATTAAAAAATACCTGTTTCATTATAAAAACATAATAAAACTATAGTCATAGCAATAAATTTAACTTGCAAGCAATTAAATGACTATATAAAGCAATTTCACTATTCATTTTTACCATTCCATAGTTACCATTTGCATTTTGGAGCTTTGAACTTGATTTTTCCCCCGAACATCAGTCGTTGATTGTGGTCGTTTTAGTGGACGGATTTCATCGCCGTTTGATACAAGTCATAATAAAAACCCCCTCTTTCTTTCAGTATTCATTTCATTATCATTTCTTGCAATTTTTTAGGGTTTTGAGGCCCCTAGGGTAAATTCTGCCAAAATTGAGGGCAACGCACCCCTGAATGTTGAAACCTGCATTGCATAGCAGGTACAGTGAAGTGTATCTGCATGTGCAATGCACTGTCTCAGCCCAGGGAGTGCGTTCGGCACAATTGAAGTTTTTTGTTTTCATGATGTGTCCAAAATTTGCCTAGTTTTTTGCAATGTATGGTATCTAATGGATCTTATGGTTGATTTTCAGGTTTCCATCAGATTATAATGACAATTACATGGAGATAAAGAGAACATGAAGAACAAGATATGATTGCCTTGAATGATCTAGGTACTGTAAGAGTTTTAAGAGATTGCGGGCTGCTTAAGTACTTTAAGCTTTTGGGAATGAGGCAACAAATAGAACTCCTAGAATTCCTTGTTCGAGCATGGGATCTAGCGATAGATGCATTTCACATAAAAAATCAAGAGTTTTCCATAACAGTTGAGGATATGTATTTTCTCACAGGTTTGTTGAGGAGAGGTTTGCTCGTTTCACTCACAAGATCTACTGTTGAAGGAGAAACAGTGAGGGATTATGTTATGCAGTATTGCTATCTAGGGTCAGAACCTAGAAAATATGGAAAAATAAACATTTGTGATGTTATGGATTTTCCTTTGAGGACCATCCTATTCACGATCGATAAACTAGCTAGCACCGTTACACTCCATGTAACGAATAGATCATATATGCAGTATGCGCTGGAATGTTTAGAGCCAGTAGTTTTCAATTGGTCTAAAGCTGTTCTATCTTAGATAAAGGAACAACTGAATAAAGTAAAGGGAGGAAGGAAGAAAAATTTCAGTTATGGTTCCATCCTTATCTCCTTCACTTTGGAACAGATTCCATTGATGTAGCCACAACATGTAACATTGGATATATCTAGTCCTAGAGATCCTCGAATGCAGAGATGGATAGAACTCATGGGTTGGCATTCAGGCCAATCGACTGTTGTGTTCTCTAATTCATTCTTCGCCTGGTTCAGGTGATAGATCATCACCATCGTTGAGTATGCATATGCAGGCATCGACTTTCGAGGAGATCCAGATCTAGTTTTACCAGAAGGTGCTCAATGGGGTGCAATTGGTAAGATTGATTTTACCATGTTTTTTTATTTTTATAAGGTTTATACAATTTTTTTGTGTTTTAATTTCTTTCCAAGAAAAAAATAATTTTTTTAATCTAATGCAGATATTGGTCGCGTTCAACCAGTAAAGGAACTAGAGCATAAAGCAAATGCACCAACAGAGAGGGTTGTCGGGAGAGCAATCCTTCAGGACCTCGATATGGCTGAGACTATTGTTGAGCTTCGGTAGAACATAGAGGGGTTGACCTTTAGGATTCCAGATTGCCATATCGAAGAGCTTCCCATTCGACTGCAGCGACACACAATTGGGGTTCCTAACTATTGGATGTGGTTGCTCCGTAGGATTTCTAGATCTATAGAATGCTACCCTGAGCACCACTAGTTTAATTATGAATTTTTGCATACATTTTGAGGTCAAATGACTAATGCGTATTGGGCACAAATTTTGTAACAAACCTATAACTATATATATATATATGTTTTTAGATTTTTTCCTATGTTTAATGCGCAATCATATTCAATGATGTGAATGTTTTCTTTACCTATGTCACAAATGTTTGTCTAAAACTTGATTAGCTAATGAATCAGTTAAAGTTTTCAGATTTCTGGAAATGTTTTGATATTGAATAAAATCAAAATGTCTCTCCAAAAGTCAAACTTTTAGGAACAATCTAAGAAGTGTTGGATTTCTAACATAATAAATACTAGTAAGTTGTAGTACCACAAATTGTGAGTCTAACCTAATGATTATGAGGTTAATACCAAATGAAATGGAATCAGAGAGAAGTTCAATCAACGTGCTATACTCAGCGATATTATTCGTCGATCTACTGATACAAATCCCTTGAAAACTCACTAACTCGTCGTTCGGAGCGAAAATGACCCACGCTGCAAAGGATAGATTCTACGTACTACGACTAGCACCATCAGCATATCCAAAAAATGGTTATGAAGATTTAGACATCTACGATGAAATGTTAAGTGGATTACTAATGTCAAGAAAACTCTAAAAGACAAATTAAGATAGTGAATGCAAATCAACAACATATAAACAATATAATACAAAAAATTACTACACTCATGATTAAGCATAGTAATGTTTCAAATAAAACCCATTTATAGGTTGTGCTAATGGAATCCCATCGTAATAAACTAACTCGTAGGCACCCTTAGAAAGAAATCTTTTGACAATATAGGGGCCATGCCATAATGGCTCAAATTTCACTGTACCTATTTTATCAGCTTCCTAGTCATAAAGAAGGACCAATTCGCCCTCTGAGTAGATGTGAGGTTAGAAATTTTTGTCGTATTGCACCTTTATACATCTCTTATGCGCTTTTTTGGACAATTGGGCTTCACAACATGTTTCATCTAGATGGATGAGGTTAAGGAGACACGCTTCTTCTTCTGAGGTGTCAGGTAACAAGTCTATCACGAGTTTTAACTATGATATTTCGCATTGGATTGGCAAGATAGCTTCCAGACCATACACTAATTGAAAAGGAGTAAATCCATTTATGTTTCTCACCGAGGTTCGATATGCCCACAAGGCAGAGTATAGGATCAAGTTCCAGTTCCTTTTATGGAATCCTATCATTCGTTGAAGCATTAGTTTAAGAATTTTGTTAATAGCCTCAACTTTTCCATTTGATTGTGGATAATAAGGAGTAGAATTATCATGTGACAATCCTAACTTGGCTGTCAATTTAGACATCATATGGTTGCGAAAATGCTTCCCATGATCCGTAACTATAGCTTGTGGGACGCCAAACCGTGCAATGACGTGATTGAAGAAAAACAATGCAGTTGTTGGTCCTGTGTTGTTGAATGTAGGCATCGGTTCGGCCCATTTGGTAAAATAGTCGACCGCGACAATAATATAACCATGCCCCCCAGATGAAGGAGGGTTACAGGTCATGAAATCGATACCCCATTTTTTAAATGGTCCAGCAGAGACAACACGATGCATTGGCGATGGCAGTTTGTGGATTTTACTGTCATAGATATGGCATGCATGACAACTTCTGACTGCAAGGATATAATATCGAAAAATAGTAGGCCAAAAGTAACTGGCATGGAGTATCTTCTGTGCGGTAGCATAACCAGATAAATTTCCACCACAAGCCCCAGCATGGAAATCATTTAATACTTTTTCGGCCTCCTCATGAGTGAGGCACCTCCTTAAAATGGTTTCGACACGACGACGATAAAGTGTATTGCCGACGATTAGATAATCTTTGGCTTGGTATCAAATACGTCAGTGATCAGAGTGAGATATTAGTTCGAAAATTTTGGGTTTGGAGATAAATGATGAAATCCTCATACCAAGGATTATATAATATGATCAGAAACAAAGACTCGTTTGGAATAGATGGTTCCAACGTAGTTGCAGTACTATCATAGGGAAGGTCACAAAGAAGCCTAGCCAAAACTAAAGACTTCTTTGACTTGGATTTGATGAATTCCAAATCAAATTCCTGTAAAATGACAATCCATTTTGAATATTCCCCCACCAGAAATTGATGTGATAAGATGTAATTCATGGGGTTGCAATTCGAATTTTTTTTTTTTTTTCAAAGCAGGATATAATGGCGAAATATTTGGACAGCTTGAACAACTGCCAAGGCAATCTTTTCTATGTATGAGTACTTAACTTCTGTATCATTGAGATTACAACTTAAATAATAGATCGGATGTTCAATTCCATCTTCTACTTGGACCAAAACCATAGCGATGGTCGTTTCAGCCGCGATGATATATAGGAAATATTCATTTTGATAATTTGGAGGATACATTAATGATGCTCAGACAAGATGGTCCTTGAAAACATCAAAAAAATCTTGCACAACTTTGTCCTAATGAAAGGGAACCCGTTTTTTCAATAATCGAGTAAATCCTTCAGCCATTTCAGCATAGTTTGGAATGAAAATTCTCAGGAAGTTAGCCTTTCCTTGAAGTTTCTATATCTGAAGTAAGTTTGATGGTGCAGGCAAATCAAGAATAGCCTATAGCTTTAATGGGTGTATTCAAATTCCTTCTTTTGAGACTACGAATCTGAGCAATCAACCAAAACCAACACAAAACATACATTCGTGCAGATTGAGGCATATCTTGTAGTGTCGGCATCGTAACAAAATTGCTCTCAAATGAATCAAGTGATCAGTTTGTTTTCGTGAATGCACTGGTAAATCATCTAGATATGGTTGAAAAATGTGCTTGATTTTGTTGAAATAATAATCCATTACTCTCTGAAAAGTTTCCCCAACGCTCTTTAAACCAAATAGAAGTTTCCTATATGCGAAAGTGCCCGAGGGACAGATGAATGTTGTCTTATGTTGGTCATCTGGGTGGATATTGATTTGATTGTAGCCGGAAAATCCATCCAGAAAGAAAATATTTCACATCCAGCACAATCATCAATAATCTGGTTGATAAAGGGTGTAGGATAGTTGTCTTTTGTACAAGCATGATTAACATCCTGATAATTGACGCACACTCTAATGGTTCCTTGTTTTTTCATAAAAGGAACGATATTGGAAACCCACTCAGTTAGCAGAACAGGGTATATGAAACCAGCATGAAAAAGATTTTCAAATTTTTCTTTGATGGCAGCGGCTTTCTTCGAATGAACAAGACGAAGCCATTGACGCACTGGTTTGATATCAGGATACATATTAATAGAGTGTTCAACTATACTAGTATCTATGCATGGAATTTCCTTGTAAGACCAAGCGAATACGTCACTAAATTCACGAAAAAGAGAGCGATATGAATCAAGTTCTGATGGAGAAAAATATACACCAACATGAATATTTTATAAAATGCTAGGTTTAGTTGAAATATCGATAGAAATTGTTTCTTAAATATTTGATAAATTTCGCTCGGATTAAATTGCATTAATCGGAAAAGAATTTGAAAAGAAATTTTGAATGGATGGGTGATATAGTTCACTGAGATTATTTTCTTCGTAACAAGGAAGATGGGAATGATGATGATAATCTTCCCATGGTTATCCTTCTACCATCATTGCTTCCAAAATATTTTCATCTGTCAAAAATTTTGAGGAAAATGGATCAGATGGAGTACCAAAATCTAATGAACGATCAACCCAAACACTTGGTGATGCTGATTTTGGATTTGTCACCCAAGCCAATAGATTGATTGCTATTGTAGCTCAATAGGGCTGAGTGGTAAAACATCATCCAACGTAGAAATATCAGAATCACCCATACTCTTCCTTAAGCCAGATAGAGTGGAAGAGATCATGTAGCAGGTCTCTATGCTTGCAATTTCTGTCGACATCATGGGAGATGATAATGCAAAGGTTCCCATAAGAGTGGAATCCTTTAACAGTCCTAAAACAATGTTCTAGATTTATAGTTGGGGTAAGTGAATATACGGAATGCTTCCAGTTACCTACGAAGTAGAGAAAAAAAATGATAATTGATTAATGACTGTAATAGTCCCTTTATGAGGAAAGGCAACCATTCTAAAATATGTAGAAACAATAGTAGTCATCACATATACCCATGGTAATCCGAGTAAAATATTATAGTCAAGGGGTTCGTCAACAACCTCAACATCAATACTTACTATTTTTCCCCCTAATTCAACTTGCAGGTTATTAATAATACCACAAGGTTTATATGTTCTTCCATAAAAATCCTTCAACGTCATTAAGTATTGCAATAATCGTGGTGAGCCAAGTGACTTCCAACAATTTAGAGACATAATGCACGTAGATTCTCCCTCATCAATAATAGTGCGATGAACAAGGTGATTGAGAACATTTACTTGGATGGAGAATGCCAATTCTGCTGGTAGCTACGGCACATAGCCCGTATGATTAAAGACGACAAGATTAGAATCAGTTGGATCAATTCCACCAATGGCCGACAATAAAGCCTACTTCCGGGAGGGAAAATTATATAATAACTAAAGAGCAGACATAGTTGAAGGGGATTGAGCCAAATATTCAACTATATTATAATTTTGTGCAGCTCTTGCCCGAGGATTATATGTCGATTTATCAATTACTCCCTTTGGTGGCTTAATCGTCAATTCAGGAATAACAGGAGGTGGTAATGATTCATTAGATGTATTTGTTGTCGAGGTAGTAGGTTGATCAGTGGCCAGACTACCATAGTCTTTATTCTGCGTCAACACCAAAATATCTTGTGAAGGTTTTGTAGTGGATAACATTAACACTTGGGAACTAGGAGTTGGATCCGTAGCAACAAAATTTGTGTTTATATTTGGAAATGGGTCTGCCAACACAGCTGATGCATGAGAAGTCTTGATGATTTTTGAGAATTTAGCACGGTGAGGAAAATCCCTAACAAAATTCTCCTTGTTACAGATTATGCATGGATAATGAGGTTTCTGTGGTCCTGACGGTTGATCAGATGATCGTTCCTGCGGGTTATAATTTTTCCTTTTCTTTGATTTCCCCTTTTTCTTACCTCCTAGTTGCTTATCACTTTTTCCTTTGTCAAATGAGATGGCGTTGATTTCAGAAGTAGGATTAGGATAAGATGTAGTAGTGTTGTGTGTATTTATAGTGCCTATCAAGCCGTCTCCGGCATGAGAGTCCTTTATTTGAGGAGGAACATTGAAATTAGATTGCAACACATTTGGTATTTTCTCATAGAGCGTGCCCGACTGAGTATAAATCAAGTCTAAATACTGGGAATGAGCGATGACTTGCTCTTCTGTGATGACGCCACCTTTAGCAGCATCCTTTGTTATGGATGGCAACAAGGATTTTATGAACCATTCAACAAGGAGCTGATCAGGAACGAATGTCTTAACCATTCGTCAACGATGACGCCACTCATGAATATGATCTGAAATGTGAGTAGCATTACTCTATTTAAAGTTGGTCAAGAGTTTCATTCCAGTTTCATATCTGATTGGTAACTGGAAATGGGTCAAAAAGATAGTATCCAAGGCAGTGAAATTGTCGAATGAAGCTCTACGTAATTCAATGTACCATTTAGCTGTCGGACATGTGAGCGTTCTCTGGAAAATACGTAATCAAACAAAATCATCATTTAGGGAATTTTATGAACACCATAAATGATAAGTCATAACATGAGTTGATGGGTCTTCTCTAGGGTTTCCATTGAATTTAGGAATGTCGGAGGGTAATTTATGTGGTATGACTGACCACCAAAAATCATAATTGATAGGATCATTGGTTAATCGGTTTAAATCTGGTAATTCCAAGGTTGCAACAAAAGGAAATTGTCTATTAAGGTCAGGTTGAGCATAGCCAAGATAAGACGAAATTGCCTAGGCAACAGGTCTTTGAGCACCAGCATATGGGATTTCATGTTGGTAACCCAGATAGGGGTTGTTTTGCATGGCAAACACTTGAGAGTTCTTTTGACCAAAACCAGGATATGTTACTTGTTGATATGAAGTTTGAGGAGTTTTCACCTGTGGCTGCCAAGGGGTCTGTCCACCAATGTTATAACCCAAATTAGTTTAAGTTGGATTCGGTTGATATGTATAACCAGATTGTGTTTGTGAAATCCCATAAAATGGTGGATCATATTGTGAATAAATGATTCCTGATACAGGTTGTTGTAAATTAACCAAAGGATTTTGAGTCTGTGGACCCAAAATTTGATGGTATTGAGTTGAACAACTCACCTGATAAGTTTGATGTACAAGATTTTGATGTTGTAGCAGGGGTACAGATGTATTAACAAGTGGCATTGAAGTTGGTGTAACAGGTTGAATTGGTTGATACGATTGGACAAATATTTGTGGTTGGATAGGCAGAGTGGGTGTTGTGTAACCAGCTTCAAAAATAGAAGAAAAGAGATATCAACGCCTTAGAAATAAGCCACTTCGAGGGGGAAACCTCCAATACATTACATAAATGCACAATTCTTGGATGATACAATTTACAAAACCTCCTTTCTATATATAGGAGTCCATGGGGTCATAATGTAATCCTAGTGGGCCACAATGTAATCCTAGCCGACCTAACAATAATAATTTAAGGGCACAATAATAACAAAATGGGGGTTACAAGGGTACAATAATAACAATAAGGGGGTTGCACTAACAATAATAAGGGACTATACTATTGATATAGGGACCTAACATGCCCCTCTCCTTCAAAAAAGTGTTGTCCTCAACGCTTGAGTAGCTCTGGGTGCTTCTGTATAAAATTCTCATCCTCCCATGTAGAATCTTCAGTGGGTAGGTTCTTCCACTTGATGAGATACTCTGAAATTGATCGATTCCGTAGTTGTCGAGTTCTTGTTTCCATGACCGCTTCTGGTTCCAATATGATTTTTCCTTCCTCATCAAGTTCGGGCAATATTGTTTGAACTGGAAGATTTTCTCCTATAACCTTCTTTAAGCATGAAACATGGAAAACTGGATGTACTCGCGAAGAAGCAGGAAGCTCCAATTTGTATGCCATAGTACCAATCTTTTGCAACACCTTGTAAGGACCATAGTACTTTGGCGATAATTTATTATCCTTCTTTGCTTGCTTGAAGGACATTTGTTTGTATGGTTGTAGCCGTAAAAATACCCAATCTCCTACATCAAAACTTCTCTCGCTACGATGTTGATCTGCCTGTTGTTTCATTCGATTTTGTGCCAAATTCGGGTTATCCTTTAAGAGTTGGAGAACTTCTTGTTGATGCTCGATGTGATCTTCCACTGCTTGAACCTTTGAATTTTCTCTTAAAGATGATGTGATGGATGGTGGATGATATCCATAAAGTGCCATAAATGGGGTCATTTTTGCTGCGGTATGGAAGGAAGTGTTATACCACCATTCAGCGAGAGGTAACCACTTGACCCATTGTGTTTGTTTATCGGATACAAAACAACGAAGATATCCTTCCAAACATTTATTTACTATCTCAGTTTGACCATCAGATTGAGGATGATAAGATGAGCTATGAGCTAATTGAGTACCCAAACAAGAAAATAACTCTGTCCAAAAATTTCCAGTAAAAATGGGATCTCTGTCGCTCACAATAGCCCTTGGGCTTCCATGTAGCTTTTGAATTCTGTCCATAAATGTAGTAGCAACTGTACTTGCTTTAAATGGATGAGATAATGCACAAAAGTGTGCATACTTGGTAAGTCTATCAGCTACCACCATGATGACACTCTTTCCTTCGGACTTAGGTAAACCTGTGATAAAATCCATTGAAATCTCCTCCCAACGTTGACTTGGAATGGATAAAGGTTGCAGAAGTCCTGGGGTCTTAATTGTTTCCACTTTATTCTGCTGGCAAACCAAACATTCCGCCACAAACTTTTGAATATCAGATTTAAGGCCATCCCAAAAAAGTTCTTTCTTCACCCTGTGGTAAGTTTTTAAAAATCCCGAGTGTCCTCCTAAAGGAGAAGTGTGCAATTCCAGAAGAATCTTTTGTTTTAGACGGGAATTCTTACAAAGATATAAGCGATCTTTGTACCATAAGGAATCATTTTTCCAACTAAATGTATCAGATGTACTAGGATCTTGCTGCAACTTTTGGATGAGTGTCCATACATCTTTGTCCTTGTTCCATTCATCTCTTGCTTGAGTTATCCAATCTGGTTGGATAATAGAAATGGCACAAAGCAATGCTTCCACCTCTTCATTCTTTCTTGAGAGTGCATCTGCAACAACATTAAGCTTTCCTTTTTTGTATATTATTTCAAAGTCATAACCCAACATCTTTGTGACCCATTTTTACTGCTCTTCTGAAGATAGTCTTTGTTCCAAAAAGTGTTTAAGACTATCATGATCAGTTTTTACCTTGAAGTGTCTTCCCATTAGGTATGTTCGCCATTTATTTAGTGCATGCAGTATTGCTAACATTTCCTTCTCATAAATAGGTTTCTGTAAATACTTTCCTTTGATTGGATGACTTTCAAAAGCAATGGGTCTTCCTTCCTGCATTAAAACTGCACCAATTCCATTTCTGAGGCATCACATTCCAAAATAAAGGTTTTTGTGAAGTCTGGCGTAGCTAAGACCGGTGCTAGGCACATTTCCTCTTTAAGATGTTCAAAGGCCTTAGTTGCTTCAGGAGTCCATGAAAATGCATCTTTCTTCAATAATGTTGTTATAGGTGTTGCTATTCTCCCATAATTCTTAAAAAATTTGCGATAATACCCTGTTAACCCGAGAAATCCTCGCAACTTCTTTATGTTTGTGGGGACTTTCCATTCCTTAATGGCTTTAATTTTGTTAGGGTCTACCTTAACACCCTCGTGAGATACAATATGACCCAGATATTCCACCTCTTGTACTCCAAAGAAACATTTGGATGTTTTTGCATATAATTGTTTCTCCTGCAATAGTTTGAGCACCCTGTCAACATGTTCAACATGATCCTTCCAAGAACTGCTGTAGATTAGTATATCATCAAAAAATACTAGCACAAATTTTCTAAGGAAGGGTTTGAAAATGGAATTCATCAACCCTTGAAATGTAGAAGGTGCATTGGTAAGGCCGAAAGGCATGACCAAAAATTCATAATGACCCTCATGAGTTCGAAATGCTGTTTTTGGAATATCTTCAGTCTTCATTCTAATTTGATGATATCCTGAACGAAGATCCAAATTGGTAAAATAAATTGCTCCATGTAATTCATCCAATAATTCATCAATCACGGGAATGGGAAATTTGTCTTTAATGGTGAGCTTATTGAGCTCCCTATAATCTGGACACATTCGCCATGATCCATCCTTCTTGTGTACCAATACTACAGGAGCAGAGAAAGAACCTTGACTAGGTTGAATTATACCCGCCTCTAACATTTCTGCAATCATACGTTCAATTTCGCTCTTTTGGAAGTAAGGATATCTATAAGGCCTGATGTTTGGAGGAACACTTCCTGGAATCAAATGAATAGCATGATCATGATCACGAATAGGTGGGAGTCCTTTGGGAGTTTAAAACACCTTGGAATGATTGTCAAGACTTGTTGGAGATCTACAGAAAGAGATGATTTTGATGTCGGGACTTCTAGAGAGCATAATTGTGCAATTACGCCTCGTTGTTCTTTCTTTAGAAGCTTTGTCATGACATTAGAGCTTATTATCCTTCCTGGCTTCCCTTCAATACCCCGTAATTCGACTTCCTTTCCTTCTGAAAAAAATTTCAAGAAAAGTTCTTGAAAATTAAAGCTACCGTCCCCAAAGATTGTAACCATTGTACTCCTAGTACAACATCAGCACCTCCCATAGGAATGGAAAGCATTGGACTAGTCAATACATATTTTCCCCCATGGTTAGCTTGATATTATGGCATTTTCCAGAGAAATTTATAGTTCCTCCATTTGCAACCATCACTTGACATTCTGGTGCTGAGTATAGGAAACAATTTAATTCCTTGGCTACCTTACAATGAATAAAATTATGGGTGCTACCTGAATCAATCAACACTATTACCTTTTTCTTCTTGATTTGTCCTTCTATCTTGAGAGTTTGAGGAGTGGTAATTCCTGCCAGTGCATTACATGATATGGTCGGATTCATTTCTTCCTCTTCTAGGGCCGGTTCCTGGTGTATATCCTCTTCTTTTTCATTTTCTTCTTCTTCTTCACAATCTATGTAAAATAATTTATTTTCAGCACACTTATGACCTTTAGTGTATTTGCTATCACAACTGTAGCAAAGCCCTTTTGCTCTTTTTTCTTCCAATTGTTGTGGTGTCAACCTCGTAGGTTGTGGAAATCTAGGCGTAGCAACACTTCCTTCTTTATAGAATTGAGTGGTAGGCTTCCTTGTCGCCATAATTTTACATTCAACTTTTCTTGCCAACCCGAATGCCTTCTCCAATGAATCAGGTTCCAAAACGCGAACTTCATGTTGGATGTTATCCTTTAAAGTGCCTATGAAGAGATCAATCCTGTGTTCCTCTGGAATATCAGTTACTCTTATATTCAATTTTTGGAAGTCCTCAATGTGCTGCCCCACTAAACCCTTTTGTTTGAGATTTATCAATTGGCTAAAGAAGGTGTTGCTCTTTGTATCCTCATAATATGCTATCATTTCCTCCATAAAAATTGACCAAGTGACAATTTTTTTACGGGAGCAAAGCCATCGATACCATACAAATGTATTTTGTTCTAAATGTAAAGTTGCAATGCGTACCTTTTGTGTGTTTTGTACATTATGGAGATCAAAATATTGCTCCATCTGTAGTATCCATGTTACAGGATCCTTTCCATCAAACTTCCTTATATCCATTTTTGGAATATGGTGGTTCTTCCCGCCAACATTAGAGTTTATGAAATAACGATTAACATTTATTTTGTTCTCATCATGAGGTTCTTCTACCATCTTTTCACCATTAGGAAACATTTCGTGTATCAACTTGGTCAAATATTCGATGTTTGCTTTTAGATCATTCTTCATGTTTTTCATGTTGTTTTCCATGTTGTCTTTCATGTCATCCATCTTAGCTTCCATGCCAGCTTCCATGCCATCTATCTTAGATTCCACGCCTTTCTTCAAACCATCCATCTTAGTTTCCACGCTTTTCTTCAAAACTTCCATGTCATTTTTTTTTTCTCTTTGCGAGAGCGAAATTTGTTGCACTTGCTCTTGTAATTTTGATATGTCATGTTGCCATTCTTCGTCTTCATGAGTCATAGTAGAGCTTTCCAAAGGCTTAATGGGTGTTGAATTCTTTTTAGGGGGAATTTTATAATCCAATACTGATATGTATTCTACAATATGCCCTTGCAATCAATTCAACTTGATTCTTCAAACAAGACTTATGCAATTTGGAAAAAAAATTACACACCTTTTACTTTCTTTAAGGAGCTCGCTATTGAAATTGAATTATCTCTGTAATTGAAAATCTTCGATATCTAAAATTTATCCCTGTAGTATCCCTATGAAGCTTCTTTCAAATGCCACAGTTTTGACCTGATTTGGATTCTCCAAGACAAAGTTGTGTCCAATCTCCCACAATGACCTAATTCTGGACTGATTCAATAGAGCGAAATTGTACGACTTGCCACGTGTCATTGTTTCGTCCTTTTTCTCTAAAATTGATATCCAAGAAACTACAGTCTGTGTACTTGCAACCAATTTTTACAGAACTCCAATCCAATGCCCAGAGAGAGAGTTATTGAACTTTTCCCACGATCACCTCTTTGAGATGAAATTCAGGAGCCTGAAAAAGCACTACCTTCCACAGATCATATCTCCAAAAATATTGTGAGCCAAGCTCTGAAATTTTTTGATGAATTTCCTCAGGATTTCAGCTTCGCACCATATGAATTTTAGGCTCTGAACCTTCGTAGAAAACATTTTATAGCGAAAATTACACGATGACCTGTTTAGGAGCTTGAAAAATACCTACATTCCACAGATGATATCTCCGAAAATATTGCGAACCAAGCTCTGAAATTTTTAGACAATCTTCCTTAGGATTTCAGCTTCGCCCCCTAAAAATGTCAGCTTTTGAAACTTCGTAGAAAAAACGTTATAGCGAAAATGCCACGATGACCTGTTTGGAGCAGCGAAACCCTAGATTCCCAAGCTCTAATACCAAATGTTGTGTAACCAGCTTCAAAAATAGAAGAAAAGAGATATCAACGCCTTAGAAATAAGCCACTTCGAGGGGGAAACCTCCAATACATTACATAAATGCACAATTCTTGGATGATACAATTTACAAAACCTCCTTTCTATATATAGGAGTCCATGGGGTCATAATGTAATCCTAGTGGGCCACAATGTAATCCTAGCCGACCTAACAATAATAATTTAAGGGCACAATAATAATAAAATGGGGGTTACAAGGGTACAATAATAACTATAAGGGGGTTACACTAACAATAATAAGGGACTATGCTAGTGATATAGGGACCTAACAGTGGGTTTCCATTGACAAACATTCACGTCAACATTAGTTTGACCAAAATTTAACTAAGTACTGTCATATTGGGTGACCATAGGTTGCCCCCCAACATAAGGAGGATAATAATATGGAAAATATTGTTCACCGAATGCTGGGAGACCAGTTGATATGGTATTTAAAGGAATTGACCCATAATGACCGGCTTGATATTGCCCTAATGATGGATTTAATGAATCAAGTTGTTCAGTACTAACTATAGGACTACCAGTTAAAACACCAGATGATGACATTGGCAAAGACCATGAACGTGAAGGTGCACCAGAGAAAGTGTCAGATCGTGATTTGTAACCTGTTGGGACCGAAGGGCCACCGTGAAAATATGAATCTGGTGATTTTGTGAACATCGACAGAGTAGCGAGGGTAGGAGCTAACATAATTGGAACAACAGACCCAACCGAAGATGTTGGTTCAGACATGGTTGTTTGACCAAATGTATACCCTCAAAAATTGACGAGTGATTGAATGGAAATAGGATCAACAAAAGCAGATGGAAACAATTGAGGAAATGACTGGTATAGGTAAAGGTCTCCCCAAAAGTGGGTTTGACTTAAAGGTGTATCAGGTTGAGGGATTTCTTCAATTTCAATTAAACCAGGAGGATGAACTTCACCGTCAGGCCCAAAATATATTTCATACTATTGACTGTGTTAAATAGGAGTTTCAGTGGCTATAGATATTTGTGGAATGACCAAAGGAGGAAAAACTTCCAGCTGTTTAGGATTCAGATATTCTGGAAAATAAGAGACACGATCTAGATCAATGTGTGTTTGAACAACATCGAGTCCAGGAGGTATGGTCTCAACGATTGAATGGATTGTGACCACGGGTAGCTGTGAATACTCCATTTTGACAACAGTAGACGAATCGGGATGTGTGGAAAAAATTTGAGCTAACTCTGGATTAAAAGATGATGTTTCACCAGAGGTATGAATTGTACTTGATTCAGTAGATCGTGATCGCCTTCACCTACCAGAAATAACTTCCGGCGGTAAAGGTGGTTTTAAAGCTAATCTATGCGAATGACGGGGGGTAGGATTGTGTTCTTCCATGATTACTAATTTATTTTATCCAAAAAAAGATTAAAAAAAAGAGAGGGTAATTCTAGGAAAAAAGGTTTACCAGGAAACTGTGAACTGCAGAATACCTCTTGGCGAACCAAGAAGTACGGGCAGGTAATCTCCCCGAATGCTGTGTTCGGTGTATCACAATTTCAAGGCGGCCAACTCGGTTCACTATGGATGGATAGCACATAAAATTTTTCCTCCCAAATATACCTGAACGTATGTGGAGGCCCAAGTTCATATTAGCACTATCTGATGTGAAACCGCATAGTGAGAGCACCCCTTTATAATTATCATATTGTAACACCACCCGATATACCCGAAAGTACGTGGATGAGCTACGATATACTTATGTACGTGGAGTAAGGTAACACTCTCAGAATGTATCACAGACAAGTTAATGATAGCTGCTATGTTTTACGATGTCGTAACACATCTCTAACCTAGACCTCTAAATGTTATCATTAATCCAAAGCGTTGCTAAGTAAATTGAGATTTATTTTATGTTGATCTTGCTTAACAGTTTGCCTTCCAGGTTCACCACGATGATGTATATGAAATTCCTAAAATGCAAGCTAAGAATGATAAACAAACTTTCACTTTCAAATTTTCAATGAAATACCTAGCTACTAAGGGAAGAGAGAAAATAATTTGAGAGCAAACAAATCAATGAACAAAACAAATCAATGAATCTCAAACTAAATGCAAATTTCCTAATGTTCCTTTTGTAAAAAACACACAATCCTACATGCAAATACAAGTTTTTCTTTTCAATTTCTTTAATGTTATGAATGCAGAAAATAAACTAGGTGCACTAGATCAATAATCGAAATGCTTTTTACTTTCCAGAAATGAAAAATACAAACAACAATTTCTCTTTTGAAGGAAAAATGAGGATTTCAACAACAATTTCTCTTATCAAGGAAATGAATATTTTACGACAATTTCCTATCTCGAAACCAAATGATTCTTAATGTGACCATAAAAAGTACTTTGAAATCAACTTGTCAATGATAATGAAAAACTTTTTTAAAAAAAAATTGAACAAATTTTCAGTCAAAGGAGAAGAAATATATAGAGTTATTGGTCAATAGAGCATCAAAATTTTCAGAACAAATCAGAAAAAAAAACTGAAGCAAAGTACAAATTCAGATTCAAGGGGATTTGGTCCTTTCAGGAGCCAACACATTCTCCAAGGGGATACAGTGCTCTGCAATGCAGGATGACAAGGTAGATAGTACTCTACAAAGCACTGTGCCCTGACCAAGGGTACGTTGAGCATAGTAAACAAAGAAAAAGCTATTGTTTGGCTCACTATATTTGCAAATTAAGCTCTGAAAAAGTAGAATATTTATGTGAAATAGCTACTGGGTGGATTTAGAAAGCAAATCAAAGACTAAAACAACTAGAAACAAGAGAAGTTTTCCCCAATGGAGTTGCCAGTTTGTTGGGCCAAAATTGTAATCTACAGATAAACTATGCTTCCCTAGACCGGTGTCTAGTCTAGAACAACAGGTGAAATACTATACTAATGTTTCTCCTAACTCATAACAGATACACAAAGAGGATTGGATGCTTACTTGTTTCAGTCGCTTCCAAATGGCTCCTTTCTGTCGCTTCCACCATAGATTCAAATTCAAGCGGTTTCAAATAGCTGAATGCTTCCTGCAAGAAAGAACACTGAAACAACATAAGATGCAATAATATAGATATCTATTCAAGCTAGTCAGCTAAATCAGTTAAGCATAAACTACATTCATCAACCTATATTTTGCAATATGGAAAATAAAAGTAAACATAGATGCATGTAGGGAAAAACAAGAAGTATTATTTTTTGATAATAGAAGGAGAGGTTACAACCTAGTGACTGATTCATAGTGACCTTCCAGCAAAGTTCCCAAGTCTCATCATAGCATAATTCTCTCTAGCAACAGCTCCACAAATAAAACTCTCTATTGAAAATTCTCCAGCATTTCCCTACTCAAATTCTTCCTTCCAAACACTTAGATCTGTGTTCAATTTATAAACGGACTGTAGGTTGTTTTGTAATCAATAAAATTCCAAAAATAGGCAAGACATGTTTCCATTCATGTAGATGTCAAATGGACACTTGGATCCGAAGCTTGACACATGTGAACCCTTTGAGAAGACACTGGCCAAGTGGAGATTCTAGAACAATGAGAATTTCGCTCCCAATGTGACCAATGCACCTTTGAATGCCAGGAAGTGCTTTGCAGAGCAGCCTTGAATGGGGCTAGCTGCATATGCAACACACTTAGACCGCTTAGAGAATGCATTGGTGAGCTCGCAAATGTTTAATAATAAGCTTCAAAACATGGAAAATCCTTGCTTGATGAAAGTCTTGTTTGATTTATATGGTTTCCTGTCTTAGGGAATATAGCAACTGAGATGATAGGGAATGATGACCCTTGATCATCGGTCCTGGAGATGATGCCCAGTTAACCAGGTCATTGGGAATGGTGCTCAAATTGACATATAAGACTTTGGTATTATGTGAGGGGATGGCCATTTTCCTTTTAGAGGCAGAAAACACGTCCCTTTTCCCTCTATGATAAGTGCATGAGAGAGGGGAAATTATGGGAGTCTCAAAGGAAGTTGTCATCAATTTGTCCTTTACTCTACTCTGCTTTTTCTATGTCTTCTTCACTCTGATTTTCTTTGTCTTCTATGGATTGATTTTTGTCAAGATAGTCATGACAGCTGTCATGACTGTCATGACTCTTTCTTGGACTATCTTGGGCACTTAGATAGTTTCCTTCCTCATCTGGTTGTTCTCCTTCTTCATTGTCTTCTTCTTCACTCTTTTCCTCTTCCTCATCTTTGTTATCTTCCTCCTCATCATTGTTATCACTATTTTCATCCTTGTGGCTACTTTCACTGATGTTATCTTTGTGGCTACCATCACTGGTTTCATCTTTGTTTTCTCCTTCATCATCTTGTTGCTCTTGGCCATTGCTGCTTTCTGCTTGGCCACCTTCCTCTTCCTCATTTTCTTCTTCCTCTACATCATCTTCTTTTTAAATTCTTTCCTCATGATCATCACTTCTTTCTTCATGATCATGGCTTCTTTCTTCATCATTTTCTTCATTTTCATCCTCTGCTTCTTCTTCATCAACTTCTTCTTCACTTTCCTCTCCTTGTTCATCATTATTTGTCTCATCTTCTTCCTCACTATTGCCTCCTATTTTCCCTTCACTAGGGCTACTGTTAGCCCCTTCCCTTGGTAATTTAGGGGAGGAGGTAATAGGTGAAATTATTTGTGGAGAAGTAACATGGGGAGATGATGAATGTGTGGAGGTAGATGGTTTTGAAGTGGAAGGCAAGCTCTGCTGGATGAAGGCCCGGGGGTTTGCAAACACATCATGTGAGATGAAGGTCTCCCAAGATATACCTTTTTTCTCTAGCTGGTATAGGACAATCATGTTGATTAGGAAGTGATGAAAGAGGCTAGCATTTGGTGGTCATAGCTTTTCCTATTGAAAGAAGAGACCATTTTATCAATACTCCGGAAGAGGTAAAGGTAGGTTCATCATCTTGACTTTGGTAAAATGCATCAGCAACCTGATATGATATGAATAGAACCCGGACTACCTTCCCTCACATGTGAAAAAACTGATAATCTAATTCATTAATGTTGCATACCTCTCTAGCAAATAAGAAAAAGGAAAAATAGTCTTGCATTTTTGCTGATAGGTTGGTTTCAAATAAGGCCCATAATAACCCAAATCCAACTTCCTTTGTTTGAACCAAAGCTCACCAACGTCTGGTATACTGATTTCCTTGGAAATGATTTCAGATGAAAGCTCAAATTGGACCCCTGCTAGATTAACTTAGTGGTTTTGTAGGCTACAAGAAAACAACCTAGTTAATTTTGGATGATATTCGACTTGCTTGACCTTCTCACAAAAATTGTAGCACCCTACATCCTGGAAGCATGAGAGGATCATAGGAGAGGTAGTGATTGGAGTGGTGTCTAGGGGCTCAAACCTTTTATCTTTTCCTCCATGATGTTTTGGCTTGGTGGGAGTGTGACTCTCATCACCAATGGTGTGAATATCTCTCTCTGACATGATGGCTGGTCCAAAATAGTAGAAGGAACCTTGAATTTTTCTTGAGGGTATATGGAGTAAACAAGTGGTGTAGGTCAATTTTTTTCAAATAGGAAAGCTAAGGTGAAGACAGATTTCAAAGCTTGTACTTGGTGGTGGAGGTCAGGCTTATAGTCACTCAGTCCCCTCTTTGCACAAAAAACCAATTTTTCTTATAAACCCTAGTTCAAAGACATAACAATTGATTTTTGCATAGTCTAGGGTTTTGGTCAATTTTAACTATGGATGACCTCTTTGATAAATAATGCTTGGGAGGAGGAAAAAAGTGTTAACCAACCTTGTATCAACTTGCAGAATTTTTTAGAGGCCGAAAAAATTGATTTTGAAAGTCTTTGGAGAATTTTTTGGAGTGTTGCCAGGGGCGCAGCGCCAGTGCGTATCCGGTCGGGCTGTTAGAGCATAGCGCTAGGCAGAACAGGGAGTCTCCTGGGTGCTGGTGGTCATTTTTGGGCCTGCGCACAATGCCAACCTAGGCACGTAGCTCCAACCTATGAGCACGTAGTGCAGTGTAATTTTACATTGCCCGCCCCGCCTCTGTGTGTAGCATCAGAGGCTAGAGGCGTAGAACCGTGCTCAACGCGTAGCACCTGTTAATTTCCATAGTTTGCCAGAAAACCAAAAAAATTTCTTATCAACGACTTCTTCTTCTCATAAAATGGAAAATGATGCATGGGGAAGGTTCAATTAGCTTTTATACTTGATTTGAAAAGTAAATTAAAAAAAACCAAACCCGCTTTTATAAATTTGGTGTCTCCTACCTTTCAGTGTGCTTTTGACTAATGTTTGTTGTGAACACACTTTAACATTTTTTGGAAAATAGTTTATTTATTCCTTTGCCAATATTTTTATAGAACAATATTTTTGGCATGGAGGTCCTTTGTTGGGAGCCTATCGTTGAGATGCAAAAATCGAGGTTACATTTTGCCTTTTTAGGCCTATCTTGAGAATAATTTATACCCAAATTTTTACTTCAAAAACTCTGTTTTTCTACCCTTTGGAAAAATGTTCTTCTTTAAACTGATACCCTTTGTCTTTCTTCTCTTAGTGCAGGTGAACTAGTGCTATTTTGGAAAAAAAACTTAAGGAGGAGGCTTCCGTCATTGAAATCTCTGAGATGGTTCTTTGCTCGTCACCAATGTTTTGTTAATCCACCAAAACAAACCCTGATATTCTTTTACCTATAGGCCTGTTGTTTTTTGTCTTGTTTTTGTCTGTGCCCTGGTGATAATTACGTCCTATTACCTCGCCTCCTCTTGTTGCTGGTGGTCACCTTGGCTTCTCTTTGAAAAATGTGAACAAGGGCAGTTTTCCCTTGTAGTGTTTGTGCTCTAAGTCAAGGAGGCTTTCCTTGAATGACCTTGGGTCAAAATGCTTGATTTTATTCCCCTTTGAATGCAACTTCTTTATGCATGAAGGCATAACTTGTTGGGCACCAAATCCATCCTATGACTCAGGGAAACCTTTGGTGACCTAATGGGGACCTTTGGACTTGGATTTGGATAGGGATTTAGACTTAGGGATCACCAAGTATAAGATAGGACTTGTGATAAGCTTAGTGTGTTTTGAAGACTTAGGATCTGGCATACTTGATTATCCAGAGGGTCTGTAGAGACATTCAGTGTTTGAGAATATTATGGAAGAGTTAGCAAGATTATTTGATTGGTAGGTTTGAATAGTAGTAGGGAATCATGTATCTAAGAAAAATAGAGGATTGGGCCAAAAGGAAAGACATGGTAAAAAATGGGTGATAGTTGGCATAAAATAAATGACTTGAACCCAGATTGGGTTTTCCAAGAGTGGTGGGCTGGTGATGACTAGATAGGAAGATGAAAAAATAGAAAATTTGTATCTCAGAATAATGAAGGTAGTGAGATTTCTAGAACTCACAATATTTATGAATTTTGTTTCTAGAAATCTAGGGACACTACTTAGTCATCTTCAGATAGTGAGAAATATAGATGACTAACAGATCCATTTGAAAAATAGGGCATGTACTTCATTGGACCTATTGATCCACCATCTAGACAAAAAAGGTATATCATAGTTTGTACTGACTACCTAAAAAGGTGGGTTGAAACAAAAGTTGTGAAGATAGCAACTGAGGAGAAAGTATCAAAATCTATGAGGGAGAATGTGTTGTACAACTTTGGATACCCCATACAAGTAGTCATTGATCAAGGGGCCCAATTCACATCTCATCTCATTGAGAATTTTATGAGGAGGCACAAGATAAAGTATAATAATTCTACTGCCTACCACACTTAAGCGAATGGTCAAGTGGAAGTGACCAATAGAGCCTTAGAGAATATCCTCACCAAGGTTGTGAGCAAAAGCAAAAAATATTGGGCAGAAAATTGTAGAATCTACTTGGGCCTACAAAACTAGTTTGAAAACATCAACATGATTCACTCCTTATGACCTAGTCTATGGCAAGAAAGCTATGCTTTCAGTTGAATTTGAATTCAACACCTTAAGAATGGAAAATGAGCTAGACCTAGATCTATCAAATTACCAAAAAGATAGGTTTTTGAAATTAAATGGATTGGATGAGTTCAAGATGCAAGCACTCCTTCAAACAAAGGTAATTCAGTTGCAAAGGAAGGTCAGGCATGATAATAACATTAAGGAAAAGACCTTTCAAGAAGGATATTGGGCATTGTTTTATGAATCAAGGTTTAAGAACTTCAAAGGAAAACTGATGACAAGATGGTTGGGACCCTACAAAGTGAAAAAAATGTTATGATAATGGAAGTTCAGATCAAAACCATAGATGAGGAAGGAATTCCAATAATTTTCAATGGTTATAGGCTTAAGGTTTACAAGAAGCCCCTATGTAGGGCATAATTTATAAATTCCATAAACATGGAGGTGTATGTCATGGGAAACTCCATAGTTTCCAATGTCTCCTAGAGAAAAAAGATAAAAAAATATAAAGAGGCATGGGTGAAAACGTCTCTAAGGCACCCTAGGCCAACTCCAGGGTTTAAAACCTCCATGGGTAGTCCTGGAGCAAGAAAAAAGAAAGAAAAAGAAAAAATAGAGAATAAAATATCCTTAGGTGAAAACATCTCTGAGTTTCCCAAGGCAAGCTTATGGGTTGAAAACCTCTATGGAAGCACGCCACCTGTATTAAAAAAAGAAAAAAGAAAAAAAGAAAAGGATAAATAAGAAAAATACCCATGCACTTAAGTGTTTTTATTTTTTTCAAGTTATTGATTAAAGATGGGTTTTGGGATCCAAAGGACCAATTTCTCTTCATTCTCCCTTCTCCTATGATTTCACACTCCATAAGCCACTCCATCATACATCCCTTCATCCATTTCACCCATCATATAGGAAAAAATTTCATTCAGGCAGCTACAACATTCCTTTAGCACTATAGGAAACTCCTGTAAATGCTACATGAAACTTATTTATGAAGGAAAAATACCTCTCATGGATTTATGAACTTCAATAAGGGCATGATAATTAATTTTTTTCTATACCCACCATTCCCAAATGTTAGGTCCCTTTATTACTAGTATAGTCCCTTATTTTTGTTAGTGTAACCCCCTTATTGTTATTAGTGTATCCCTGTAACCCCAATATTGTTATTATTGTGCCCTTAAATTATTATTGTTAGGTTGGCTAGGATTACATTGTGGCCCCATGGACTCTTATATATAGAAAGGAGGTTTTGTAATTTGCATCATCCAAGAATTTTTCATTCAAGTAATGTATTGGAGGTTTCCTCCTCGAAGTGGCTTATTTATAAGGTGTTTATATCTCTTTTCTTCTATTTTTGGAGCTGGTTTCACAACATTTGGTATCAGAGCTTTCGATTCTAGGGTTTCGCTACTCCAAATTGGTTATCGTGGCATTTTTGCTATAACTGTTTTTCTATGAAGGTTCAGATGCTGAAATTTTTAGAGTGCGAAGCAAAAATCCTGAGGAACAACGTCACAACATTTTAGAGCTTGGTTCGAAATATTTTCAAAGATATGATCTATGGAAGTTAGGGATTTTTGTAAGCTCGTGAATTTCACTTAAAAATTTCATCGCGAAATTTTCTCTATAACGTTGTTTCTATGAAGGCTTAAAAGCTAAAAGTTTTAGAGAACAAATCCAAAATCCGGAGGAATATCTTCGCAAAATTTCAAAGCTTGGTTCACAATATTTTCGGTGATATGAGCTGTGGAAGTTAGGTCTTGTTCAGGCTCCCAAATTTCATCTCAAAGAGGTGATCGTGGGACAATATTCATAATTCTCTCTCTGAGCATCGGATTGGAATTCTGTAAAACGTTACGGGAAGTGAACGGACTATAGTTTTTTTTCTATAAATTTCAGAGCCAAAGGAGCAAACACTGACAGGTGGCAAGTTGTACAAGTTCGCTCTACTAAACCAGTCCATAATTAGGTCATTGTGGGAGATTGGACATAACATTGCCTTGAAGAATCCAAATCAAGTAATACCTATGGCATTTGAAATAAGCTTCAAAGGACTACTAAAGGGCTGAATTTTAGATATTGAGGATTTTCAAGTATAGAGATAAGTCAATTTCAATATCGAGCTCCTAAAAAAGAGGTAAAAGGTGTGTATTTGTTTTTTCCCGAATTGAATAAGTCTTGTTTGAAGAATCAATTTGAATTGATTCCAAGGGCATATTGTAGAATAGATATCAGTATTGGATTCTAAAATGGCCCATAAAAATAATTCAACACCCATTAAACCTTTATAAGGCTCTACTATGACTCATGAAGATGAAGAATGGCAACATGACATATCAAAATTACAAGAGCAAGTGCAACAAATTTCGTTCTCGCAAAGACCAACAAAAAATGGCATGAAAGTTTTGAAGAAAGGCATGGAAACTAAGATGGATGGTTTGAATAAAGGTGTGGAATCTAGGATGGATGGTTTGAATAATTTCATGGAAGCTAATATGGATGGCGTGGAATCTAGCATGGAATCTAAGATGGATGACATAGAAGCTAAGATGGAAAACATGAAGAATGATCTAAAAGCAGACATGGAAGGTTTGAAAAAGTTAATATAAGAAATGTTTCCTAATGGTGAAAAGATAGTAGAGGAAACTCATGATGAGAACAAAATAAATGTTAATCATGATTTCATAAACTCTAATGTTGGAGGGAAGAACCACCATATTCCAAAAATGGATATGAGGAAGTTTGATGGAAAGGATCCTGTAACATGGATACTATAGATGAAGTAATATTTTGATCTCAATAATGTGAAAAACACACAAAAGGTATGCATTTCAACTTTACATTTAGAAAAAAATACATTTGTATGGTATCAATGGATTTGCTCCCGTATTATGAGGATACAAAGAGCAACACTTTCTTTAGCCAATTGATAAATCTCAAACAAAAGTGTTCAGTGGGGGAGCACATTGAGGACTTCCAAAAATTGAATATAAGAGTAAATAATATTCTAGAGGAACACAGGATTGATATATTCATAGGTACTTTAAAGGATAACATCCAACATGAAGTTCACGTTTTGGAACCTGATTCATTGGAGAAGGCATTCAGGTTGGCAAGAAAAATTGAATGTAAAATTATGGCAACAAGGAAGCCTACCACTCACTTCTATAAATATTGAAGTGTTGCTACTCCTAGATTTCCAAAACCTACAAGGTTGACACCAAAACAATTGGAAGAAAAAAGAGCAAAAGGGCTTTACTACAGTTTTGATAGCAAATACACAAAAGTTCATAAGTGTGCTGACAAGAAATTATTTTAAATAGATTGTGAAGAGGAAGAAGAAAATGAACAATAATCTTCAAAAGAAGAGGATATGCACTAGGAGCCAGCCCTAGAAGAGGAAGAAATGAGTCTGACCATATCGTGTAATGAATTGGCAGGAATTACCACTCCTAAAACTCTCAAGATAGAAGGGCATATCAGAAAGAAAAAGGTAATAGTGTTGATTGATTCAGGTAGTATCCATAATTTTATTCATTGTAAGGTAGCCAAGGAATTGAATTGTTTCCTATACCTAGCACCAGAATGGCAAGTGATGGTTGCAAATGGAGGAACTATAAATTGATCTAGAAAATGCCATAATATCAAGCTAACCATGGGGAATATGTATTTAATGGTCCAATTCTTTCCATTCCTATGGGATGTGATGATGTTGTACTAGGAGTACAATGGTTACAATCTTTGGGGATGGTAGCTTTTAATTTTCAAGAACTTTTCTTGATTTTTTTTTAGAAGGAAAGGAATTCAAATTACGGGGTATTGCAGGGAAGTCGGGAAAGATAATAAGCTCTAATGTCATGAAAAAGCTTCTAAAGAAAGAACAACGAGGCATAATTGCACAGTTATGCTCACCAGAAGTTCCAACATCAAAATCATATATTTCTGTAGATCTCCAAAAATTCCTGGACAATCATTCCAAGGTGTTTGAAACTCCCAAAGGACTCCCACCTATTCGTGATCATGATCATGCTATTCATTTGATTCTAGGAAGTTTTCCTCCAAACATGAGGCCTTATAGATATCCTTATGTCCAAAAGAGTGAAATTGAACATATGATTGCAGAAATGTTAGAGGCAGGTATAATTCAACCTAGTAAAAGTTCTTTCTCTACTCCTTTAGTATTGGTACACAAGAAGGATGGATCATGGCACATGTGTCCAGATTATAGGGAGCTCAATAAGCTCACCATTAAAGATAAATTTCCCATTCCTGTGATGGATGAATTATTGGATGAATTACATGGAGCAATTTATTTTACCAATTTGAATCTCCGTTCAGGATATCATCAAATTAGAATGAAGATTGAAGATATTCCGAAAAAAACATTTTGAACTCATGAAGGTCATTATGAATTTTTGGTAATCCATTTTGGCCTTACCAATGCACCTTCTACATTTCAAGGGTTGATGAATTCCATTTTCAAACCCTTCCTTGGAAATTTTGTGTTAGTGTTTTTTGATGATATACTAATCTACGGCAGGTCTTGGAAGGATCATGTTCAACATGTTGACAGGGTGCTCAAACTATTGCAAGAGAAACAATTATATGCAAAAACATCCAAATGTTTCTTTATAGTATAAGAGGTGGAATATCTGGGTCATATTGTAGCTCATGAGGGTGTTAAGGTAGACCCTAACAGAATTAATGCCATTAAAGAATGGAAAGTCCCCACAACCATAAAGCAGTTGCGAGGATTTCTCGGGTTAACAGGGAATTATCGCAAGTTTGTTAAGAATTATGGGAGAATAGCAGCACCTATAACAACATTATTGAATAAAGATGCATTTTCATGGACTCTTGAAGCAACTAAGGCCTTTGAACATCTTAAAGAGGCAATGTGCATAGCACCGGTCTTAGCTACGCCAGACTTCACAAAAACCTTTATTGTGGAATTTGATGCCTCAGGAAATGGAATTGGTGTTGTTTTAATGCAACAAGGAAGACCCATTTCTTTTGAAAGTCATCCAATCAAATGAAAGTATTTATAGAAACCTATTTATGAGAAGGAAATGTTAGCAATAATGCATGTGCTAAAGAAATTGTGAACTTACCTAATGGGAAGACACTTCAAGGTAAAAAATGATCATGATAGTCTTAAACACTTTTTTGAACAAAGACTATCTTCAGAAGAGAAGAAAAAATGGGTCACAAATATGTGGGGTTATGACTTTGAAATAATATACAGAAAAGGGAAGCTAAATGTTATTGCAGATGCACTCTCAAGAAAGAATGAAGAGGTGGAAGCATTTCTTTGTGCCATTTATATTATCCAAGCAGATTGGATAACCGAAGAAAGAGATGAATGGAAGAAGGATGAAGAAGTGTGGACACTCATTCAAAATTTGCAGCAAGATCCTAGTACATCTGATACATTTAGTTGGAAAAATGATTCCTTATGGTACAAAGATCGCTTATATCTTTGTAAGAATTCCCAACTAAAACAAAATATTATTTTGGAATTGCATGCTTCTCCTTTACGAGAACACTCAAGATTTTAAAAAACTCACCACAGGGTGAAGAAAGAATTTTTTTGGGATGGCCTTAAATCTGATATTCAAAAGTTTGTGGCAGAATGTTTGGTTTGCCAGCAGAATAAAGTTGAGACAATTAAGACCCAGGGTCTTCTACAACCTTTATCCATTCCAAATCAATGTTGGGAGGAGATTTTGATGGATTTTATCACAGGTTTACCTAAGTCCGAAGGAAAGAGTGTCATCATGGTGGTAATTTATAGACTTACCAAGTATGCACACTTTTGTGCATTATCTCATCCATTTAAAGTAACCACAGTTTCTACTACATTTATGGACACAATTCAAAAGCTACATGAAAAACCAAGGGTTATTGTGAGCGACAGAGATCCCATTTTTACTGGAAAATATGGAATCATTCAAATGTTGTTAGAGGTGTTGCTATTCTCCCATAATTCATAACAAACTTTGGATAATACCCTGTTAACCCTAGAAATCCTTGCAACTACTTTATGGTTGTGAGGACTTTCCATTCCTTAATGGCTTTAATTTTGTTAGGGTCTACCTTAACACCCTCGTGAGATACAATATGACCCAGATATTCCACCTCTTGTACTCCAAAGAAACATTTGGATGTTTTTGCATATAATTGTTTCTCCTGCAATAGTTTGAGCACCCTGTCAACCTGTTGAACATGATCCTTCCAGGAACTGTTGTAGATTAGTATATCATCAAAAAAATACTAGCACAAATTTTCTAAGGAAGTGTTTGAAAATGGAATTCATCAACCCTTGAAATGTAGAAGGTGCATTGGTGAGGCCAAAAGACATGACCAAAAATTCATAATGAATCTCATGACTTTGAAATGTTGTTTTCGGAATATCTTCAGTCTTCATTCTAATTATATGATATCTTGAACGAAGATCCAACTTGGTAAAATAAATTTCTCCATGTAATTCATCTAATAATTCATCAATCATAGGAATGGGAAATTTATTTTTAATGGTGAGATTATTGAGCTCCCTATAATCCAGACATATGCGCCATGATCCATCCTTCTTGTGTACCAATACTATAGGAGTAGAGAAACAACTTTGACTAGGTTGAATTATACCTGCCTCTAACATTTCTGCAATCATATGTTCAATTTCGCTCTTTTGGACGTAAGGATATCTATAAGGCCTAATGTTTGGAGGAATACTTCCTGGAATCAAATGAATAGCATGATCATGATCACGAATAGGTGGGAGTCCTTTGGGAGTTTCAAACACCTTGGAATGATTGTCCAATAATTTTTGGAGATCTGTAGAAATAGATGATTTTGATGTTGGAACTTCTAGTGAGCATAATTGTGCAATTACGCCTCGTTGTTCTTTCTTTAGAAGCTTTGTCATGACATTAGATCTTATTATGTTTCCTGTCTTCCCTACAATACATCATAATTCGACTTCATTTCCTTCTGAAAAAATTTTCAAGAAAAGTTCTTGAAAATTAAAAGCTATCGTCCCCAAAGATTGTAACCATTGTACTCCTAGTAGAACATCGCACATCCCATAGGAATGGAAAGCATTGGACTATTCAATACATATTCCCCCACGGTTAACTTTATATTATGGCATTTTCTAGAGCAATTTATAGTTCCTCAATTTTCAACCATCACTTGACAATTTGGTGTTGGGTATAGGAAACAATTCAATTCCTTGGCTACCTTACAATGAATAAAATTATGGGTACTACCTGAATCAATCAACACTATTACCTTTTTCTTCTTGATATGTCCTTCTATCTTGAGAGTTTGAGGAGTGGTAATTCCCGCCAATGTATTACATGATATGGTCAGACTCATTTCTTCCCCTTCTAGGGTTGGTTCCTGATGTATATCCTTTTATTTTGAAGATTCTTGTTCATTTTCTTCTTCCTCTTCACAATCTATGTACAATAATTTATTCTCAGCACACTTATGAACTTTACTGTATTTTCTATCACAACTGTAGTAAGGCCCTTTTTCTCTTTTTTCTTCCAAATATTGTGGTGTCAACCTTGTAGGTTGTGGAAATCTAGGAGTAGCAACACTTCCATCTTTAGGGAAGTGAGTGGTAGGCTTCCTTGTCGCCATAATTTTATATTCAATTTTTCTTGCCAACCTGAATGCCTCCTCCAATGAATCAGGTTCCAAAACATGAACTTCATGTTGGATTTTATCCTTTAAAGTACCTATGAAGAGATCAATCCTTTGTTCCTCTGGAATACCAGTTACCCTTATATTCAATTTTTGGAAGTCTTCAATGTGCTCCCCCACTGAACACTTGTGTTTGAGATTTATCAATTGGGCCAAAGAAAGTGTTGCTCTTCATATCCTCCTAATGTGCTATCATTTCCTCCGTAAAATTGACCAAGTGACAATTTTTTTACGGGAGCAAAGCCATCAATATCATACAAATTTATTTTATTCTAAATGTAAAGTTGCAATGTGTACCTTTTGTGTGTGTTTCCACATTATTGAGATCAAAATATTGCTCCATCTGTGGTATCCATGCTACAGGATCATTTCCATCAAACTTCCTCATATCCATTTTTGGAATATGGTGGTTCTTCCCTTCAACATCAGAGTTTATGAAATCACGATTAACATTTATTTTGTTCTCATCATGAGTTTCCTCTACTATCTTTTCACCGTTACGAAAAATTTCTTGTATAAACTTTCTCAAACCTTCCATTTCTTCTTTTATATTATTCTTCATGTTTTCCATCTTAGCTTCCATGTCATCCATCGTAGATTCCATGCGAGCTTCCATGCCATCCTGTAATGTTCCCATTTTAGCACATGGCTAAATGGAACATTAAAATTTTGCTTTTATCATATTGAAGCTAAATAAATGGGTAAAAGGATCCATTCTTATTAAATACATGAATAAAATCACTCGTGATGTGAAATTTATCATTAGAGTAGCTTCATTTTGCACCCTCAAGTGTGAAAAGGGGAAAATGCATGAATACAAGGTCATGTTTGACCAAGTCAACAACGCTGCCATAGGAGTGGATCACTTTATGAGACAATGCAATGTGAATGAGAAAGAGGATATTTGGTGGAGGAAACCCTAATGGATGGGGCCCATGGAGAGAGAGCTTTCACTTTTTAAAAGGGAGGGAAAGGAAACCATTGCTTCTGATGATTGTATTATTCATTTCATTGTCTATTCACAAAATTGTGCATTCTCTATTGTTTAGCAAGAATTTCCAGGAGGAATTCCTGTTTAGGATTCTTTCACCCTATTGAGAGGCCTCTTGAGGGATTGCTTAGATTTTCCTCACATCCAGGCTTGAGGCCAAGCATCCTCCATCAAGAAAATGTTATTTCTGTAGCAGATTAATGTTGTGTTGTTGGGTGTTGCAGTGAGGGTTCACTACATCACCTCCATAAACTATTTGCAGATGAGGAGCCTCTATTTCCTTTGAGATATCAAATTGGAGATATTTCGGAGCTTATTGAAGAATTTGGCATCAAGGCCAAGCATTTCTCTTCACCAACAATGAAGTCCCTTCTCTAGACTGCCTTATTTCTGAGTGTGTTTGTAGTGGAGACTTGCTCCACATGTTTGGAGGGTTAGATCTCAGGTGAGAGGATCAGCCTTTCATTCTAGATATCCATTGGAGGAGATCATGTTATTTATTGTAGCATCTTCAGTATTCTCCATTTTTTTCTAGTTCTTGAGTTGCTACAGCTACCCAGCAAATCTGACATTTCTGCAGACTTTCCATTTTGATTATATTTCAACGAATCCCTTTGAGGATTGTGTATTGTATGTTTTCAGGGGTTGATATCTTGCTCCCCCTTCTTTATTTGAGCTATTATTGTCACATATATGTATTATTGACATTTTGCAGAAGTTCCTCCTCATCGATTGTGCAGTCATAGCCAGGGATTTCCTTGCATAACAGTATTTATTCATTTTCATGTATATGTTTCATTGAGGCTACATTGCCTAGCTTGAGAGTTCATTTCCTCAAGATCTTGTATAAATTTGTTGCTGCTATAATCTAATGTAATGGTTATGTGGATATTTTGGAATTTTGGGTTTTAATGCATTCACTACTATGTTCTAGCTCATGTTTATGTATTTTTGATCTCCACATTGGTAATATATTGAGATATTCCCAATAGTGTAGCTGTTATTAATTTGGGAACATTACAGTGGTATCAAAGCATGATCTCTGGCTTAGCCTATGAGTCTTAGCCAAAGAAGATCAAGATGATGAAGAAGATGAGTTTACTCTCATATATTTTTAGATCCAGAGAGAACCTCTCTAAGGAGGTCAAGAAGAATGAGAAAGGAGAAATAGAAGGACCATGCACTTCCTATTCCCAGAGAAGAGAAGGCATGAAGCATGAAGAACACTTGGAATTAGAAATTCTAAGTGAGTACCTGGCTGAATACCGAGCTAAACCTAGAGCCTTCCAAGAGACTCTAGTTTTTCCATAATTTATTCAGTAGAAAGAAGAAAGAAGACCCCACAGCTATGGGATGATGAGAGCCAATAAATTTCTATTGTCCACATTTGATGGATCACTCACATATGCAGCAGAGGTTTGGGTAGAGAAGCTAGAGGCTTTCTTCCTGCTACATCCTATAGTAGACAGAGAGGTTGTAGAAGTTATAATGCTACACCTTGAAGGTGAAGCAAATAATTGGTGGATAAACCATCTAAGCCATACAAGGTTTTCTACTCTTGTTGATTTTTCTCAAAGATTTGTCGGGAGGTTTAAAAAAAGGAGGGAGGAGCCCACACCACGAGTTATTGAGGCATGTACCAGTGCTATTGAGACCATGGAAGAACAACCTTCATCTTCAACAGTTTGGGAGGCCAACACTTATGAGGAGGGAAATCTTGTAGCCGTGCAAGGATCTTCCACATTTCATCAAGGTATGATTGAAAATATATCTCTTGTCATTACAGAAAACACTTTGGATGGGCCTATATCATTGCATGAAGTTGATCTAGAGCATCATAATAGCACTGCGTTGAGAAATTATGGAGAAAGGAGGAATCGTTCCTCATGTGAGCATTCAGAGAGCAACTTCATTCAGGAAGCCATGAAGGAAGCAGTGAGAAGGAGTAGACATATGGGGATAAGAAACTCTTTCTCCTCTCTATATGACACTCTCTTAATGAGCATGCCACAACTCAAAGAGAGACTTCTACTAGCAGCAGATTCAAGGCCTCTTTGGTTTTGGAAGGACATGCATGAAGAGGAGATCTCCCAGAGAGATTTCAGTAGAGGTGCACTCCCACACATCATGGAGTGCAATATTATTCATTAGTTTGAGGAGGTACTTCCCTTCTCACGGGAAAATATAGTAGATGTAGGAAATATTCGGATGGATAACATCTCTCATGACTATGTTGGACATTCCTTGAGCCATGCACATCATGATGGGAGGTTTTTTCCTACCACCTATTTGGATCTTCATAGGGTCAAATTGATCCTCAGGAAGATTTCATTTCAAAATCCCATAAAGCACAGCAATATGATTTGGGATGATGGTAGCCCTCATGGGAGGAGTAGTGAGATGGAGGGTAGAAGAAGACATCCACAATTGGTTGAGTGGATGTGGATGGTGAGCAAGAAGCTGGTAAGCTACTTGCAGATTTATGATACCAGGCAGCAGGAGGCTTGGCTACGCTGGTTACTCTTGAAGGAGTTTGGCCATCACTTGGCATACTCTGTTTCCAAGGGTATGAGGATGGAAGGGATGTGGCAAGATGTTGGAATCATGGAGCAGTAAAGAGTATGGGTGCATAGTGATGATACATCACTCATATCATTCACTATGTCTTCATCACATATCTTGCATGATGAGAGCATGAGGAAGCAGCAAGGACATTTGTTGCTGGGGTTATTCTTGGGAGAGCAAGAAAATATTTGCTCTCATTTCTTGTATGATATTTTAGGAGTAGGATATGGCACTATCATGGTGCCAAGGGGTTGCTCCTTGACCTTTGATGATCAGGAATTACTTCCACCTTGGGAGAGATTCCATATTTACAACAACATTATTGGAGGGTTGAGGGTTGCCCATCAATGCTGGAGAAGCTGAGGGCAACAACGCTGTGCCACCTAGAGATTATCTAGTACCTCATGCAGAGGAAGGAGGAGCTCTTGCTATAGATAGAGGGATTATTGCATATTTGCAAGGAAGTTCCCATGATCTCATGGATGGAGATCAAGGCTAAATTCATGTGCCATTGTTGAAGAGGTGTGGAACCATGGAGACACAAGGAGAAGATAGAGAGGATGACCATCATAATGAGATAAGGATCACACATCCCTGTCTATTGTATGAGGTTGATGCACCTAAGAGGTGATTGGATTGCGCAGTGGAAGCATGGACATATTTTTTCATTCATATATGCAGTCACCTCCTGATGACGATGTCTCATTGCATGGAGACATTTTGCCGAGGAGACCACTAGATCAGAAGATGATGAGAGATTCTTCACATGTTGAGGCACCGTTCATTAATTTCAGAGGAGTGGAGACCTTGGGGGATAACTTCACGGCGCTGAGAGTCTTGGGTAGACTCAAGGAGGAGAGAGCCATTCTCTCAACATCATTTCCACCCACCCTAATTTCAGATTCTACGCTATGGAAGAAGAAACAGGGGAGGGATAACATCCTTCCAACTTACATCTTTAGCATGGGGGATGTCAAAGAAAGACATGACCATATGACAGATGTCCTTCATGAGGAATCATCAGCACTGTCACTATGGAGGATAGATCCATGTTGGAGCTCTGGGTTGTTGGTGGAGTATTCCGAGGATCATTTTTTTTGCATGATATTGACAGATCAGCATGTGAGGAGATACAGAGATCATGTGTAGATGGAGGAGATACATAAATATTTGGAGGAGTTAGCACAACCACCTCTTTTATCTTTGAGGATGAGAGGGACTCATTTTCTAGCCATTCCATTTGAATGAGAAAAACTTATGGTAAGGTTATTCTTTATTTTTATGATGACTTATATATTCATACCTTAGCCATATATGTACAAGATGTTGCTCCAAGGAGGGGAATTATTTTCTCTAGACCCCATGGTCTACTTGAGGCCATGAGCACTATTAGTGACCACTCCCTAGGAGGACTTGGGGAGGAAATTTATTTTGGAGGACATACTCACTTTGCACCATACATCATGCACTTTATCCATACATTTGAAGAGAGTAGAATAGCAAGCAAGTTGTTGAGAGACCACACTTTTTGTCATACTCTTTTGCAGTTGAGGGTCAAACTGCATTGGTTACAATTGAGGGACCATTTTCCTTCTCCCTTTCCACACATGACAACAAGCATGGTTCTCATTATGGTTCATTATGTTGCTGTTGTCTTTGTATTTTTTGAGAGCATGATTGGGGGAATGACACATTGGTTGGATGTGTCCCTTCGAGGAGAGAACTCACACATTATTTGCATTACATGTTCTAATGGGAACATGAGAGGACATGTGGCCACTACAGAAAAACACTTGTTTCCATTTGAGGTGGGCCATATGCTTTATTGGATGTCATATGATGATGAATTCCAACTCATCACATATGAGATGGATTGGGACAACATGTTTCATAACGCTGGAGAAGAGATCCTTGGAGGTCTAGTCTTCATTTTGCCACTTGAAGGCAACATTGTTGCAGCCCAATATCATCATATACTCTACACTTATCCTAAGTGGAGAGGAGGACAGCGTGGGGTAGGCTATTTTTTCTACTAAGATCAGATTTTCAGCCCACCTACATTGGAGGAGCCAAAGGTGGAAGATGGATGATTGCTTGGGGGGATGGAGGATCTACATGAGGGAGATGTTCCTCAACATATTTCCGACTCCATGCCTTGGGTGGAGATTCTTCAGTTCTATCCTTTCATTTTCTTGAGTACAAGCAACATTTGGGAGGGAAGGACTGTAATGTTCCGATTTTAGCACATGGATAAATGGAACATTAAAATTTTGCTTTTATCATATTACAACTAAATAAATGGGTAAAAGGACCCATTCTTATTAAATACATGAATAAAATCTCTCATGATGTGAAAGAGATCATCAAATTAGCTTCATTTTTCACCCTCAAGTTTGAAAAGGGGCAAATGCATGAAGACAAGGTCATGTTTGACCAAGTCAACAGCGTTGCCATAGGAGGAGTGGATCACTTTATGAGACAGTGCAGTGTGAATGAGGAAGAGGATATTTGGTGGAGTAAACCCTAATGGATGGGACCCATGGAGAGAGAGCTTTCACTTTGTTACAGGTCAAAATACCTCCTCATCAACTTAGAGGAGAAGATAAATATGGAAGGAATACAAAGACCTAAACTAAACCTATTTCTGCCAAGGTAACGCTTCACTATAACAACACAAGAGAATTATAACGCACCTGATCAGTGAATAGGCCACGTTAGTGGCTAGGGAAACTCTCTATTTACACTAGAGGGCAGCATTACCTGTGTTTTATGTTTGAAACGGGAAAAACCCGCGAATAATGATTTGAATCTCCAGTTTTTTCTCACGAGAGAGTCAGTACAAAAAGGAAACTGCAAAGCACTAATCTCTTATTGGGCCTTGCCATAAACAATTGAACTCTCAAATAAGGCAAAAGCATGGAGGTTGAGGAAACATCTTGGTTTTTTCTATTCAGAACTGGTGGAAAGAGAAGGGCAATGATTTCTCTCTCCATCTCCTATAAAATGGAGTTGAAGGCTCTTGGTTCAAGGTCGAAGGATTGTCAAAGTTTTGAATACTTGTGAAGTAGAGATCATTGTTGTAGTGTGAAGGTCAAAGGTCAAAGAGGTTCATTGAGAACTTGTTAATCAAGACATCACCACTTTGAGAGATAGAGAGATTGGGAGGCTGAGGAGTGCTTGGTACAACCGATGGTTGTAATCCTCCTTTTTAAAAATCAATAGAACTGTATCTGTTTTATCCATTCTATGCGTTGATATTTTCATTATTATTTAATCACTTATATAGCATGAGATGAATGGCTTAGATGTGCATAGTTTAAATGTTTATTATAAATTGGCTTAATTGATAGGAAATATATGTTATGGTAGAGATTACACGGGTGCTTTAATTGATTGCAGGGCCAAGATTTGGAGCTAGTGAAGGAGAACACTTGCTTCGCTACCTAGTTCTCTCCAAGGGACTTCGAGATCATTAAATAGGTAATCTTCCATCTTATTCTATCAAGTTGTTTTAAGTTAATATGAATATACATGTGCCATCTTTGTGAACTATACATCTAATCTTACTATCTGCCTCAGGCACCGAAAAGCCCTAAGAGGGATATTCGATAACCAACAACCCAAGCATTTTACCCTATAGCAGAATTGGCGACTCCATTGGGGAGTTTCCCCATAGTTTCTAGACTATTTCTTTCCTCCTTTCTTCTTTTCTCTGTTCAAAGACCCTTCTGACCAGTATTTATGCCAAGTAGACATTTCAAAAGCTCGCAGACTTCAATCCTGTTTCTATTTGACCATCTAAAGAACTTTACCCTGGCTAACGCTATCTCTGTTTGTTTTCCAGTGCGTTATAACGCTAGATCTACTTAAATATAGTGCGTTAGTCTCTGGATTAACGCTTTCTTTACTCAGAGACAGTGCGTTACTCAGCCAAAATTTGTTGTTCACCCCAATGATTGTGTTTTGGTTGCAGAGTTTTTTGGCCATCAGTATCTCTCCTTGACTAAATCCCTGTGATTGTTTACTAAGCTGGCATTTCTGTTTGTTTGCTCTTGTTTGAAAATTTAGTGTCAAAAGCATTTAATTTTTAGAGAAGAATTTTTTTTTAGTTTTTCTGCATCTAACTGAGTTAATTCTGAAAGTTTCAGTTCATAGATTGTTAAGAAGAGGTAGATATAAGTCTTAATATTTAAATATTGAACTGTGTTATTTGAATGTTAGTGCATGGATGTTGAAAAGAAACCTCTCCTTGTAGAAATACTCTTCATCAAATTGAATATTTAAAGCATATTTTTTCATGGTTTCTTGAGTCAGAGTCTCATTACATTTCATATGTCCACTCCCCCTCCGCAAGACTAATAATCAAGTACACTAAGAATCAAGCGATAATAAAATCAATCACATTAATTTTTTTGAGCTCACACCAACAGTAGTTCAAGCTAGGATCTTGGGTTAGGAAAAGTGAGAAAATCACCCAAGATCTCAAAACTTGAAACTAGAGTCATTAACGAGCTAAATCCTACTACACTCATATTATCAAGACCGTTCCTTTACCAGAGCTCAGTGCGAGACAACACTTGGGTGCACAAGAAGGTAGCTCGCCTTCGACTGCATCTGGTGGGTGTGTTATATATTGGGGTTCCCTTCGGGGATGTCGAAACTAGATCGGGGATCTAGGTATTCTACCCATATAGCATGCTATCCTTGACCGTGGACCCCCCTGATGATGTCTGTGATTTGAGGTATCTTTAGTGGCCATAATTTTTAGGGACTTACACAAGGTGACTGGGACGGGCTGTCCTGGTACCTAAAACAGACAGACCCACTCTGTCTTCGGTCTTTAGGAGGGTACTCATCTTCACAAGAGTGCTTACATCTATCATCTGAGGTTCGGGCGAAGCTCTAGAGTGACCATAACTTTAATTTCGACCAACCCTCTCTGTATACTATTGTGATACTGGATTTCATCACCAGCAAATGGTAGTACTTAGACAGGGCACCCTATTCTGGCACCATCACCAGTTCACCACCATCCTCCCCACCGATTGTCAGTTCTATGCCATCACTTGGTAACCATAGTAGTCAACATATACCTAATCCCAACCCTACGGTCATCACAACTATCATTAGCTTGTTGAATCCTTTGAGATCTACTCCTACCGTGACCACGTTGGGACCCACGGTTGCTCCTCCCACGAGTGTGACTACTTCGGTTCCTTTTAGCAACCCTTTCAGTTGGAACCCTTTGCTGAGTTCAAACCCCTTGGCCACTATACTAGGGGGAAGTGTCACTAGCACACAGGTAGCAGGGAACATTTCACTTCCCCTACAATCCGTAGGACAAGCGGGAAAACGTATTGTTAATACTATTCCCTTAAGTGGTTGAAATATAGGTGTAGGGTCTATGTCGTTGCCAAACTATGCATGTAATAGCATGCCTCTGGGAAACTCTATTGCATCCATATGGACTAGCCTACCCCAACCTCCATTTGGAATGCAAGGGCACTTTTATACCGGGGGAAACCAACCATTCACCCCGCAATACAATATGCCCTATGGACAGAAACCATATATTCCTACCCGTCCACCTATAGGAAATTTTTATGAAAGTCCTACTTATCCTCCTGGTAACACATTGATGGGCGGACCCTATGGTCTAAACAGTCAGCCCATACTTCCTTGGTTAGACTCGCGGGCAAATCCACAATTGCCATTTTTGGCAGCTCTGGATATCCCAGAAATCCATAAACTGACTAATGATCCCATCAATCACAACCCGCTCTGGCCTCCAGTACCACACAATATTCCTTTTGACATCCCAAAGTTCGATGGGAAACAAGGGGACGACCCAGCTGCACACATCACTACCTTTCATCTATGGTCTATATCTAATTCCATGGTGGATGATAGTGTCCGGCTTCGATTTTTTCCCCGCACCCTTCCAGGCAATGCCGCCAAGTGGTATATTGAATTTCCACGTGCCGCCATAAACACTTTTGGCGCTTTAGCAACGGAGTTTCTAAAGAACTTCCAATTACCAATCAGATTTGAAACCGCAACGGAACTGTTAACCTTGTTGCGCCAAGACACCACCACCCATATCTCCGATCACATTCATGAATGGAGACGTAGGAGGAGGCTAGTCAAAGCGCCAATCCTGGATCATCTCTTAGATAATTGGTTTTGTAAGTCTCTCTTACCCCACATCTCTAAAGACATTGGCCTTTTTGGTGCAGTTACAAAAGATCAATGCATTCGTCATGCCCAAAATTTAGATTTAATCTATTCAAAATATGGCATGCTATATGATTTGCTCCCCAATGCCCCTAGTAACCCAAATCCTCCAGCTACTCAGAAAACCGAAGCCCATGCTGACGGTCTCGTTGGCGCACTCTCTAGTGTAGGCACAAAAAATTCTCACGGGCAAGCCTCCCATCCATCCTTGGCTACCACTGCCCCTCACCAAACGACTACTCTTCCTACTGCTGAGGTAAATTCTGTGCAAACTTCACAAAAACCTAGTGGGAAAAATAAGAAGAACAAGAAAAAGACATCTTCTTCGGAAGAGCAATCAGAAAATTAGAATAACCCTAATTAGAAAAACGATGCCAAAAATGGCAAAGGGAAGGATAAACCCATGAAATTTCCTTGCAAGATCTGTGTGGAGGACCACTTGACATAAAAATGTCCTCGGCTGCAGGAATGCACCGATTTTATCACAAACAAGGATTCTGGGTGAACACCTATCGTTCTTCATAATCCTTTCCCTCATCAACTACAACAACATCAACACATGGTTGAAAACCCACCACTACCCCAGTAATGGGGTAATGGTGGTTCACATCCTTTTGGTGAAGGGCCATCCACCATTTATGGCATTGAGAGTGTTTAAATTCAAACACGAGCCAAGCTATATGGAAATCCTATCATAGATGCTCAAGAACCTGGTACCAGTTCAAATCCACCTCCACCTAATGATTTTCATATCGAACGGCCTACTGTTGACCCGGTGATTTGTCCCCCCAAAGGGACACTTCGACGCACGACTCATAACACCTCTACACGTGCAGCCCAAAACTACAACATCATAGAAATTTGGCATAGGCAACGTCAGCTATGTCTGCTCTTGAAGTATTGCAAACTTTTCCAGCACAAAGGAAAGCCTTGATTTTGGCCATTGGTGGAATAGACCCCCAGGATTCCATGCTAGCTATCTTTGATATGGAAAAATATAAACCTCGCCTCTCACACCAAATTTCATTCCAGGTGTAGGTTGTGTCAAAAGGGAGACCAATCCATCGCACTGTCATAGACGAAGGTGCTTCGACCTGCGTTATGTCACAAGCTTGCTGGCTCAATTTAGGTTCCCCTTCCTTAACACTGTCGTTGAATTCCCTCAAAGCTTTCGATGGCCACACGTTCCTCCCAAAAGGATACCTTGCTAGCTTTCCCATCACTCTTGGTGGGAAAACAGTAACCATGGATGTTGAAGTCGTAGAGCGCCATCTCAACTATAATCTATTGCTTGGTCGCAGTTGGTCTTATGCCATGACTGCCATTGTTTCTTCGGTCTTCCAAATCATCCTATTTCCATTGGATAGGAAAATAGTCATAGTGGATCAGTTATCCTACTGCACCCCTGATTATGCCACATTACCAAGTAGCACTGTACCCCTAATAGGAGGCTTTCCTGACTCTTACGTCAGTATCGGTACCATTCTTCTGAAGGCATCCTCCCTACTGGGTTGTTTTCCTCTCCTGCCGCCACCGATCCCAAACATGATTGCAATGATATTCGCCACTTTGGATGGCTCTATCGACTCATGGATCCTTTCGGCACCTTCAGACATTGATTCCTACAGAGATCAGATGCCGCTCTCACCAGCTGAGTTGGCCTACCAAGTCATCCAAATTACATCTGAACCCTCCATTGCTATGGTTTTTACCAAATGTACAAACCTCCCGCCCCTCACAGTTCTCTCTAAGGATCTCCTCAATGAAGTCTTGCCTACAAAAGAAGCTATTCGAGAGATCATGTCTCTAAAAGAACGACCTTGGGGAGAGTTTCACCATCGCGCTTCGATGATTGACTCGGAGGCGATAAAAATAGAAATCCCATCCTTTGACCAACCTGATATAGTTCCCTCCCCTTATATGACTATTCAAACTATCGATTCAAAAGGGAACATGGGTAATATTTCTAAGACAATGCTCATTGATATCTCTATCAAAACGGGCATCGTGGAAAATATTCAGATTGGGGCCGATTGAAATCCTGAGGAAATTTCATGCTTCACATCCATTTTCAAGGAATTTCGTGATGTGTTTTCTTGGTCTTATAATGAAATTCCTAGCATAGATACATCCATAGTCGAGCACGAAATCAATATTTATGACAATGCAAAAATAAATCGGCAATGACTCAAACCTGTCCACCCACGTAAAGCACCCGCCATCAAAATGGAGGAAGAAAAAATTTTAAATTCTTGTTTCATCTATCCTGTTCCTTTGACGGAATGGGTTTCCAATCCGGTTCCCGTCGATAAAAAACAAGGCACCATTCAAGTTTGTGTTGAAAATCATGATCTGAACGCCTCTTGTCCCAAAGACAATTATCCTACACCATTCATAGATTATATTCTTGACGATTGTGCTGGATGTGAATCTTTTTCCTTCATGGATGGATTCTTGAGCTATAACCATATTGCAATTAAAAAAGATGACTAGCATAAAACAACCTTCATATATCCTTGGGGCACATTTGCGTATCGTAAACTCCCATTCGGTCTGAAGAATGCTGGAGAAACTTTTCAGTGGGCTATGGACTACGCTTTTCACGACATTTGACATATTGTACAGGCTTACTTGGATGACCTTCTGGCCCATTCCAAGAAACGACCTGATCACCTTGCTCATCTGAAATAAATTTTTTCTAGGTGTAGATTCTACAATATACATCTGAATCTTCATAAGTGCGTATTTATCATCGATTCTGGACGTCTATTAGGTTTCATTGTCTCCAAGCAAGGGATTAGGGTTGATATCGATAAAGTTAAGGTGATTTTTGAATTGCCGACACCACAATCCATCCTTCAACTCCAACATTTGCAAGGGAAGGAAAACTTTTTACGTCGATTCATCGTTAAATATGTCGATATGACGAAAGGCTTTATGCGATTATTGAAGAAAGGAACACTATACTTGTGGGATGACCAAGCTCAATGGTCATTTGATGCTTTAAAATATGCACTTGTTTCAGCCCCACTCCTTAGTGCCCCCGACTACTCACGCGACTTTCTCCTCTACTTGGCAACCTCACCATCCTCACTTGGAATGGTTCTGGTTCAAGTTCACAATGACGACAGTGAACATGTGATATACTATTTTTCAAAAGGTCTAATCGGACCTGAACTACGTTATTCACATATGGAGAAACTTTCTCTGGCAGTAGTTTTTTCCATCACCCGACTCCGACACTATATATTGCTGCGACAGACTACGGTTATTGCTTCGGAGAACCCCATGCGACACATCCTGTATCGACAAATTATTGGAGGAAAATATTCCAAATGGATCATAATCCTCCAAAAATTTGATTTGGTCTTGACAGCTGCCAAAGAAAAGAAATCCCTCATCTTCATTGAATTATTATCGGACCTTCCCAGAATCGACCCAGGAGAAGTAGCTCATGATCCATTTCCTGATGAATCTGTATACTTGGTCGATTCTTCGGACCCATGGTATGGAGACATTTTTGTCTACCTATAAACCCAATGCTTCCGCCCAACTCTCACATCTAACGACTGTCATCATATCCGCCACCATGCAAAGCACTACCTCGTTCTGAATGATACGCTATATCGCTGTGGCATTGATACTATTCTACGGTGTTGTCTCACTTTTGATGAGGCAGAATGCGTTTTGAATGATTGCCACGCAGGGGCATGTGGTGGTCACCTTTCGGGCATAGCTACTGCCCAAAAAATCCTGCGCGTTGGTTACTATTGGCCCACTTTGTTTAAAGACTGCATTGCAGCAGTCCAGAAGTGCCATCCATGTCAAATTTTCACAAAGAAAATGTGTGCTCACCTTGCCCCCCTTCATTCGGTTATCTCCATTGGTCCTTTTTATAAATGAGGAATTGACTTCGTCACCTGTAATCCCACCTTGAAAAATGGACACAACTACATCGTGGTTGTGGTCGACTATTTTATGAAATGGGCAGAAGCCATTCCCACTTTTAAGGCCGATGGTGAAATTGCCGCTCTCTTCCTGTTCAATCAGGTAATCTGTCGGTTCGGCATACCCCTATCTATTTTCATAGATCATGGATCCCACTTTCAGAATCATATGATGACCGAATTAACATCCATGCTAGGTTTCTATCAAGATCAATCTTCGTCTTATTATCCTCAAGCTAATGGTCAAGTCGAATCCGTAAATGGCATCCTCAAAACCATGATTCGTCGACTAGTCAGAAATCATAAAACCACATGGCATCAGAATTTTTATTCTGCGTTATGGGCATACCGAACGTCAGTAAAAACTGCCACAGGCTTCACGCCATTCCAACTTGCTTTAGGCCTGGAGGCAGTACTTCCAATCAAGTGCAAAATTCCATCACTCAAACTCACGGTTGAACTCTTGCCTGGCACCACTGCCACAGAAGAGCGCTTGCTCTCACTCGATAATTTGGATGAAACTCATCGAGATGATACACTAGCACTCGAAGCTTACCAGTGCCGAGTCAAAGCTCAATACGACAAATCTATCAAGCCTCATTCTTTCCAAGAGGGCGATCTTGTTCTACTCTATGATCAGAAACATGACCTCTTGGGGGCAGGAAAACTCCAACCATTATGGCTTGGTCCTTAGATCATCACTAAAGTCCTTTCAAAAGGATCTTAGGAACTTCATGACTGTAATGGAATCCCACTTGCGGAGCCTCGCAACAGGCTCTATCTAAAGAAGTATTTTGCCTAGCTTCGCACTAGGCATATGCTTTGTAATTTTATGTATATAAGTTTTGCCTATTGTTTTGATGTTTTCGGATTTTTTTTTTTTGGTTTTTGAGGTGATTTTATCGTGTATAATATTTTTCTTTCACACAGATGTTGTCATCCTCCTTATCATACGTCGGATATGTGGATGGTGCTAGTCATCACACTAGATGCATTGCTTCAGCTGCTTGGGTTCTCTATACTCCTAAGTCAAAACTTCTTGGTTCTGGGGGAATTTTCCTAGGTAGTGCCACCAATAACGTTGCCGAGTACATGTCAGTGATCCAACTCCTCACGGAGGCGGTGTCTCGTGACATCTCAAGTTTAGTGTTCAGGTTAGATTCCCAACTCGTCATTATGTAGTTAAACAATCATTACCATGTTTTTCATCTAGTCTTGTTACGTTATTTTTTAAGGGTGTGACTTTTAGAACGTCAATTTCAAACAATCACATTTGAGCACGTTCCTAGAGAATTTAATGCATTAGCCGATTCTTTGGAAAACTATGTGTTAGATTGGCATTTCTCACATTTATTATAAAATAATTACACATGATCATATATATTTTCATCCCATTGAAAAATACATAAAAAATGACAAAATCACCAAAAATTATGTATATATATATATATATATATATATATATATGTCGTGTCCAGTACAATAGTTACATCAAAAAATATTCCAAAACTTGGGTGCTTTACAAAAATTTGGCTATACTAAGCCACGCTCTGACACTAACACATCTGCTCTGCCAGCTAGGCCTAATGATAATGGTAACATACAATTGCTTTGGCTATCCTCCTCAGAGGCACCAGGTATCTCTTCGGCATGCCTATAGTATGCCTCTGCAAACAAACTAGAACCTCCCACATAGGAAGGGGTGGTATGCTCATACTCAAACCCTCCAGGTTTCTAGAGAGTTCATGTAAAACCTGGGCATCATCATCCTTGGCAGCTTCCGCATCCTCTACTGGTGTGCTAGCCCCGAGTAGATGCAGTCCTCGTTGTTCATAGTGAGGGGCCCCAACCGGACGAGCAGGTGCCACATACGTGTCAAGAAAACAACGCTTCATGTCAAAAAAAAAATTTCACCCTATTTCAACCAAAAAAAAAATTGCATAAACATTCAAAAGACAAAAAACAAAGTACTTCCTTGAAATACACTGATCATTTCCTTCTTACCATCGAGTCCCCACTAGGTACCAGGGGGTAGTGCTAACTCTAGATCGCCTATGAAGTTCATCCCTGCATAGGGATAATCCTCAATCATAATAATTTGGGAGTTCAACGAGTCAAAAGAACCATCATCAAAACAATGGTAGACGAGACCCTCTCCAGTTCACGGAAGCAAGGCTACCCACCGAGCCTGCCTCGGCTCACATGGGCCTAATGGTGGTGTAATGATCCTGGGCCTCATCAATGGTACCCACTCTAGTAAGAAAGAGACAATCAGTGTACTATACCCAAACTCTCTCTAGGTATGGGTCGTACATGCGGTAAGCTCTGCTTGGACCCGATGGACAACTCCGTCACACCAGTCAAAAACCTGAGGCTGCATACAGTCCAAGGCTAGTAGCATCTGGGCCTTGGTGGCCACATGCTGACTCTTGGCACCTACCAAGTAAAAAATCATACATAATATATACCTCAGTGGTCTCAAAGTCACCTGTTCGATCAATACCCAATTGCTCACAGCCTAAGTGTCATGTATGCAATGCTTAAGAATCAGATCAGCAGTGGAACGTGGGTCAGCTTTGGACCCTGTCAAGTTGGGCCTTGGTCTAAGACATGATAGGTTGGTCAAAAATTACACATCATCCTTTTTTATTGCAAGCTCATTGCGCCCAATCCGAAAGACATAGTGCCGCTCATCCCATTGCTGGATTAGCCACCTGAGGAGGTCCTCTTGACCCCTCATCAGTTCTAAGGGGGCATATTTTAGCAATACACATCTGCGGAGAGCCATCAAGCCTGCAGAATCCATCATCATCTCTCGTTCTTCCCGTTCATGTTCTCTCTCTCGCTAGATACTCATGATTAACAGTTGAATACCTGCAAATGCAACATTTTCAACCGATTAAAAATTGCCTGGAACACTTCAAAACGATGGGAAATGAGTTGCTAAAAAACGTGGTCTGCCTAACGCTGGCCTTAGTGTGAAACATAGCATGCTAATGCGGCATCCCTTGACGAGAAGTGCACTTAACGCGGCTCTAACACTACTAGCCCATGTTAGCCACAAATATTTTTTAGGGCCTCACAAGTTTTCCATTTTGAGCCAGTAAAACTTAACAAAAAGACAATTAAATGATAGCAGGAGGTTCTTGCTCTTACCTGGATCTCACGGGAAGGAAACCCATTGCTCGGATTGACCGCAATCATCAGCTGAATATTTCACCCCTTTTCACCCCAGAGCTCCTTCACAGCACTCAAAACAGTGAAAATGAAGGTCTTCTGACCTTCTTATAGCCAATTCTGGGGCATGACTCTCTTAAGCTAGTCGGAAAAAGTCGTGAATTCTTGCTGCATATGTGTCACAACTATTGAGATTTGTTACTGATGTTTTGATGAGTGATCAAGATTCATATGCAGACATACACATGTTTGGTCGAGCATTCCTTTTACGGTATTTTTCTTGCTCGTTAATCCGAAAAACCTCGAGTTTCCTTCTTCAGACTCGTTAAACTTATACGAAGTTGATGTCGAGCGTTATTTTTATGGTCTTTTTCTTACTTTTTAATTCGAAAAACCTGGAGTTCTCTTCTTCAGACTCCTTAAAACTGATATGAAGAAGCACTGAGCTTTCTTTTTAGGGAAATTTTTCTCGCTCATAAAACTGAAAAAACCCCGAGTTGACTTTTTCGGGCTCCCAAAACTACCATGACCGAGAGTAAGGAGCCATTATTTTCCTCTTTTTCAAAGCTCTTTAAACAAAAAAAGTAACCGAGTTTTCCCTGCGTGACTCGTTAAAATTTCACGGAGGGTACCGAGTTTTTCTTTGTTGGACTCGTTAAAATTTCACAAAGAGTACTGAGTTTACTTCATCTCCTCATACTCATAAAAAAATGAGGTAGACGTCCATCGAACATAGATTTCTCACTTTTCCGGCTTCAATGGACTAACTCGTGCAAAATGAACTGTTTTGGGCTTACTAGTCTCCCTTTGTCGTGCCCAGTTATCAAAACATGACAAAGGTACCCCATATAGTTGTCTTTTACAACATTTTTCAGACTCTCTAAACATGAAAAATTCACCAATTTTACTCGTCTGGATTCAACCTAATCAGACGGGGCACATAGTTGTCTTTTACGATATTTTTCAGACTCTATAAATATGAAAAATTCACTGAGTTTACTCATTTGGACTTGTTAAACCTAATCAGACGGGGAAAAATTTGGACAAAATGGATACTACCTCTGTTATATTTTAGAAAGGTCGATTTGGCATCAAAAATATTCAACATGGCACTTCCCAGAAAACTCTTTTGCAGTTAGCCAAACCCTACCATCTTTGAGTATTAGGCTTCATCTCCCAATATCCCTACACCGGTAAAATCCTAACACGCTCTTTGGTGTTAATTAAGCCTCAGCTACCTAGTACCTTGTTACAGTGCCTTCTATTGTTCAAGTAGATCTTGATATCTACTGCTCCTCTTATCAACCAAACCGCTCATTATTCCAGAAATTATTTGTCGTCAGACATTGCCATTTGCTCTTCATTATCTCCATCACAAACAAAATCATTTGGTTTATGTTTCATGTTGACTGATGTAGGACGCCTCAGTGCCTACCTTTCAAAAGATCTCTTCCTATTGAATTCAACATCTTATCTAGGAAGTTGATCCAGAAATCCATCAGTACCCGGATACTTGTAGAAATCAGTGGCAGGTAGTCTTGCGTTTGATTAGGAGTCTTCATCATTGGCTCTTGATTGAATGATTCTACGAGTGTTCGACTTCAACTCTTTTTATTCACACTCGCTAGATTGTACTGTGCATCTTAGGGACCATCATCATTATCGGTGGCCACCTTCGCATCTGTTAATAGTTTTCATTATCGACTGGTAATCAGACGATTTCTCACATGTTCGATGACAGCTCCTTCATTCACATGTTGAGAAATATGCAGTTTAAGTGAATCGGCAGTCAAGACCTTGGGGCAAAGGTTACATCATTAAAGTTGTGTTCCCTTCCCCAAGTTGTGATATTGTTTATGGAGACAGCTTCTTTAGCCTGATCCTGTTATGACAGACACTTTCACATTGTGCTTATTGGTGGACAAATTCTTCATATCTCTATTCTAGAGAAATCATGTTGTTTAAGCTACTTAGCATGGGAATGCCCGACTCAAGGCAGATACTATATTTTCTGACATATGTTGTTGTTTCAAGTTTTCCTCAGTCTTTCAATCTCTTTATCTCTACTACACACATTGTAAAGTATTTCGGCCATCGTCTTCGTCTCTGACCTCACACTTTAGGGGGCATCTGTTACAGGTCAAAATACCTCATCATCAGCTTAGAGGAGAAGATAAATATGGAAGGAATACAAAGACCTAAACTAAACCTATTTTTGCCAAGGTAACGCCTCACTATAACAACACGAGCGTTATAACGCAGCTGATTAGTGAATAGGCCGCATTAGTGGCTAGGGCAACGCTCTGTTTACACTAGAGAGCAGCATTACCTGTGTTTTGAGTTTGGAACGGGAAAAACCCGCGGAGAATGATTTGAATTTCCAGCTTTTTCTCACAAGAGAGTCAGTACAAAAAGGAAACTGCAAAGCACTAATCTCTTATTGGGCCTTGCCATAAACAACTGAACTCTCAAAGAAGGCAAAAGCATGGAAGTTGAGGAAACATCTTGGTTTTTTCTATTCAGAACTAGTGGAAAGAGAAGGGCAATGATTGCTCTCTCCATCTCCTATAAAATGGAGTTGAAGGCTCTTGGTTCAAGGTCGAAGGATTGTCAAAGTTTTTGAATACTTGTGAAGTAGAGATCATTGTTGTAGTGTGAAGGTCAAAGATCAAAGAGGTTCATTGAGAACTTGTTGGTCAAGACATCACCACTTTGAGAGATAGAGAGATTGGAAGGCTGAGGAGGGCTTGGTACAACCAACGGTTGTAATCCTCCTTTTTATAAATCAATAGAACTGTATCTGTTTTGTCCATTCTATGCATTGATATTGTCATTATTATTTAATCACTTATATAGCATGAGATGAATGGCTTAGATGTGCATAGTTTAAATGTTTATTATATATTGGCTTAATTGATAGGAAATATATGTTATGGTAGAGATTACACGGGTGCTTTAATTGATTGCAGGGCCAAGATTTGGAGCTGGTGAAGGAGAATTCCTGCTTCGCTGCCTAGTGCTCTCCAAGGGACTCTAAGATCATTAAAGAGGTAATCTTCCATCTTATTCTATCAAGTTGTTTTAAGTTAATATGAGCATGTATGTGCCATCTTTGTGAACTATACAACTAATCTTATTGTCTGCCTTGGGCACCGGAAAGCCCTGAGAGGGATATTTGATAACCAACAACCCAAGCATTTTACCCTATAAAAGGAGGGCAAGGCAACCATTTTTTCTGATGCTTATATTATTCATTTCATTGTCTATTCAGACAATTGTGCATTCTCTGTTGTTTAGCAAGAATTGCTGGGAGGAATTCCTGTTTAGGATTATTTCACCTTCTTGATGTTAGGTAAACATGACTCGGGGTAGAGTCAATGTGGACTAGGGTAAACAGTGGTGGTTTTGGGGCACATGGTTTTGTGCACCCATAGTTTTCAGCCTATGGTATTGCATGTAATGGAGCCTATAAAAGGCTGGGAAGACTTCATTGTAAGGTAGGCCTGGAGGTGAGCGGTGAAGGCTCACTTGGCTGGATTGGCCAGGGTTTTGGCCAATGCTAATGAAATTTCATTAGGGTTTTTCCCGGTTAAACATTTGTGTTTATGTTAATGATTTGTTGCTGACCTTTTATGTTTATTTCTCCTGCAATTCTTTATTGTTTTCGCCGTTTTACTCCTAAAAAATTGGTATCTGAGGCCATGAAGATCCGAAACTGAATGAGCTTCAAGTTTAATGATTTTTCTATATCTAGAGTTTGTCGTGTGCAAAGCTTACCGTGTGAAATTTTTTTCTCCTGGACAGATATACGTAAAAGGACAAATCTATTTGTGAAGGTGTTAGATCTGAATAGATCTACGTGTGAACATGATCGTGCATAGATCTATGTAAGAGGAGGACGGGTCTGCATAAAATCTGGTTCGATCTGCTTATGGATATGTCAGATCTGATGTTTGAAGATCTAGATTTGCATGTGAAGAAGGCAGATCTGGTGTGGATCTACCATTGATAAAGAAGATCGATGAGTGGAATTGGTTAGTGAAAATGCCGCCATTCGAGTGGGAGCAATGGCGGTTCACTGTGCTGGATGCGTTTCATATCTGCTTGCAGCTAGATATCATGACCCGAATGCTGAGACGGGATGGACCCAGTTGCCCGCGTCAACCAAGTTCATGGCAATAGAACATATGAAGGAAGAGGTATCAGACAAGGCCAAGGATTGATCCCTAGACCTGGGCGTCGTTGGAAATCACTGGATGGGCGCCTTCTTATGTGTTGGCGGTGTGACTCTCAGCGATGAACAGAAGTCTGGTTAGGACAGCCACTTTCGCATGCAAGCGGCAGCGAGGAATCTGCGTTGTGAGCTAGAGCGAGCCATGAATCGCTGAAACCTGGCTGGACGATGCAGTTGCCCCAAATTCTGCTCGGTGAGATGGATTCTTTTTATATGGACATTGATGTCATTCGACAGATTGATGTACAACTATGATGTCCTCTTTGGAGAGGATATCATGTATGAATGTAGAGAATGGTCATACAAAGACCAGCAACAATGAAACAAAAATTTTTTTTTTTATAATAATGGAGTTAATTTTTACATGTAAATGGGCATACCGTCGTAAGACCCGTATATATAAGAATTCTGGTAATTCACTGCAAAGTCTCTAAGCGTACCTGTGTGATAGGGGGATGCCAATTAACACTACCTCGGGTAAAAATTTGAGGGGGAAGAGCTAGAGTGAGCGGGGTTGTCTCACTTAGCAAAGTTTGGCCGGATTTAGTCAAGAAGCCCCAAGTCAAGTTTAAGGGGAATCGTTAGGTAAACATGACTCGGGGTAGAGTCAATGTGATCCAGGGAAAACAAGTGGTGGTTTTGGGGCACATGGCTTTGTGCACCATGTTTTCTCAGCCTATGGTATTGCATGTAATGGAGCCTATAAAAGGCCGGGAAGACTTACTGTAAGGGGAGGCCTAGAGGTGAGCGGTGAAGGCTCACTTGGCCTACTGGCTGTGTTTTGGCCAATGCTAATGAAATTTCATTAGGATGGGTTTTCCCCGGAGTTTGGGGTTTTTCCCGGTTAAATATTTGTGTTTATGTTAATGATTTGTTGCTGACCTTTTATGTTTATTTCTCTGGGTAAATTATTTATTGTTTTCGTTGTTTTACTCCTAACACTTGAGAGGTCTCTTGATGGATTGCTCAGATTTTCCTCACATCCAGGCTTGAGGCCAAGCATCCTCCATCAATACAACGTTATTTCTACAGCATAGTAATGTTGTGTTGTTGTGTGTTGCAGTGAGGGTTCACTACATCACCTCCATCAGCTATTTTAAAAAGAGGAGCCTCTCTTTCCTTTGAGATATCAGATTTGAGATATTACAGAGCTTATTGCAGACTTTGGCATCAAGGCCAAGAATTTCTCTTCACCAAGACTGTAGTCCCTTCTCTAGACTGCGTTATTTCTAAGTGTGTTTGCAGTGGAGACTTGATCCACATGTTTGGAGGGTTAGATCTTAGGTGAGAGAATCAGCGTTTCATTCTAGAGATCCATTGGAGGAGATCTTGTTATTGATTGTAGCATTTTCATTCTTCTCTATTTGTTTCCAGTTCTTGAGTTGTTGCAACTAGCCAACAACTCGAGCATTTCTGCAGATTTTCCATTTTGAGCATATTTCGGCCAATCCCTTTGAGGATTGTGTATTGTATGTTTTCAGGGGTTTAGATCTTGCTCCCCCTTCTTTATTTGAGCTATTATTGTCATATGTATGTATTATTGACATTTTGCAGCGGTTCCTCTTCATGGATTGAGCATTCATAGCCAGGGCTTCTCTTGCATAACAGTGTTTATTCATTTTCATGTATATGTTTCAATGAGGCTGCATTGCCTAGCTTGAGAGTTCATTTCCTCAAGATCTTGTATACATTTGTTGCTGCTATAATATAATACAATGGTTATGTGGATATTCCAGCATTTTGGGTTTTAATGCATTCATTGCTATTTTCTAGCTCATTTTTATGTATTTCTGATCTCCACATTGGTAATATCTTGAGATATTCCCATTAGTGTAGCTGTTATTAATTTGGGAACATTACACATCCATATTAGCTTCCATGTCATTCTTCAAACCTTCCATCTTATATTCCATGCCTTTCTTCAAACCATCCATCTTAGTTTCCACGCCTTTCTTCAAAATTTCCATGTCATTTTTTGTTGTTCTTTGGAAAGCAAAATTTGTTTCACTTACTCTTGTAATTTTTATATGTCATCTTGCCATTCTTCATCTTCATGAGTCATAGTAGAGCCTTTCAAAGGCTTAATGGGTGTTGAATTATTTTTAGGGGCCATTTTAGAATCCAATACTGATATATATTCTATAATATGCCCTTGGAATCAATTCAACTTGATTCTTCAAACAATACTGATGCAATTTGGAAAAAAAAAATACACACCTTTTACTTGCTTTTGAGGAGCTTGATATTAAAATTAACTTATCTCTATACCTGAATATCCTCAATATCTAAAATTAGGCCCTGTATTATTCCTCTAAAGCTTCTTTCAAATGCCATAGGTCTTACTTGATTTGGATTCTTCGATGATACAAATTACAAAATCTCTTTTCTATATATAGGAGTCCATGAGGCCACAATGTAATCCTAGTGGGGCGACAATGTAATCCTAGCCGACCTAACAATAATAATTTAAGGGCACAATAATAACAATAAGGGGGTTACACTAACAAAAATAAGGGACTATACTGGTAATATAGGGACCTAAAATTCCCCTCTCCTTCAAAAAAGTGTTGTCCTCAATGCTTGAGTAGCTCTTGGTGCTTCTGTATAAAATTCCCATCCTCCCATTTAGAATCTTCAGTGGGTAAGTTCTTCCACTTGATGAGATACTCTAAAATTAATCGATTTCATAGTTGTCGAGTTCTTGTTTCCGTGACCGCTTCAGGTTTCAATATGATTTTTCCTTCCTCATCAAGTTCTGGAAATATTGTTTGAACTGTAAGATTTTCACCTATAACCTTCTTTAAGCATGAAACATGGAAAACTAGATGCACTCGTGAAGAAGCAGGAAGCTCCAATTTGTATGCCATAGTACCAATCTTTTGCAACACCTTGTAAGGACCATAGTACTTTGGCAATAATTTATAATCCTTCTTAGCTTGCTTGAGGGAAATTTTTTTGTATGGATGTAGCCGTAAAAAATACCTAGTCTCCTACATTTGTTTCCCTATCTAAACCCTATGTTGCACCTTTAGCAGCTAAATCATTGGAAACTTGGCATGGGACCCCTTTCAATTGCATATCCTCCACTCCATTCATTCCATGACTTCCTCCATAGCCTCCATGAACCATATCCCTCCATTTGTAAGAAAATTTAAGTAATAAGAGGTAAGAAACATGTTGTTATATGTATCAGAAAGTTTCTTGCAGAAACTATGAGTGGCACAATAAGGCCAAAAGATGAAGGAAAGTTGATGATCATGACTATAGAAGACCAACAGCAGACTGCAAAAGGGAAAGCGCATCAACCATGGCATCTGAAGACCTCCGTGAAACACTTTCAAAAGAAAAAAAAATAAAAGGTTAAGAAGCTAGGTCAGAAAAGACAAGAAAATCACTCATAAAAATTTGCTCACTCAGAAAACAAATAAAAAAATGAAGACACAACAAAGAAAATACAAAACCTGCCACCACCAGTTCCAGCCCCTTAAGCACCTCACCAGCACCAGGTAAGCTCAGTTATGGTCCCTCACCTCTCGCTATGCATCCATAATGACCAAAATGGTTGAATGTCAAGTTTTAGAAATTTAAAAGGAGAAAAGGTGGCTAGTTAACTTGGCCACCTTCGTAAAGTGTAACTAGAGGAAAAGTGAAAGTTCATGCCACCTTGGCAAGTCAATTAAAGTAAAGAGAGAGTGGATGGGTATTAAGAGAGTGATCACGAGGCTTAGAAATGATTAATTGAACTGGGACCAATGATATCAAAGAGGAAAACTCATGTTAAGTACGAGTCACCTCAACGCTCCAAATTTAGTTTAAAATCCAATAAAGGTAAGATTTTTCTCATTTTCACCATTGTGTTGAGAATGTTGAAGAGAAAAAAGAGTAGGAGAGCAGTGGAAGCCATCAAAAGAGCATCATTGAGGTTTGAGCTTGAATGCACCATCTTGCTACAGGAAATAAATTTTTACTACAGACAACTTCAGAAGCCGGTCAACAAGGGTTTAAAAGGCAACACAGAGTCACCTGTGGGTGATTTTGCTTCTCAGGGCCTCCATATCTCAAATAAAAATAGTATAGGACCAAGGTACGTGATTTCCATCCTCCAACACTAAAATTTCTCCATGTAATTCACACTCAACAAAGTAAATTTGACAGTTAAAAGGTAAAAGAAAATTTTCTTGCATTTTGTTTCAAGATATCCATCTCTAAGACATAACTCTCAAACCTCTCACCACCTTCATATTACAGCCATTAAAGTGGGAGGGGGATTCAATATAAGAGAGCCTACTGACATTAAGAGAATTAGGCAACACCCTCAAGTTCTATTGAAAGGTTCTAATGAAGACATAGCTAAGGAATTTGCAGTGGCTCTACAGTCACATTCAGAAGAAAGAGTCACCACTGTGGTTAGAGGCCTAACCATCACACTATATCCTAAACTCATAAGCAGAGCTAAAAATTTTCCCTTAGGAGTCAAATGGGTTAAGGAAACAATTCCTAGTACTACAGCCAAAAAAAAATTCTTTATACTACAAGAGGAGTACATTGAAGACAAAAATGGAGCTAGGAGAGAAGGTATTCCATACCCCTGGGATGAAGTACTCTTCCACATCATGAAATTTATTTCTTGTGAAGGAAAATTTAGTGTGTTATATGGGTATCATTTCAGATTGTTAAATGAACTTAGGTTTCAAGGATAACACCCACTTGAACAAATATTAAGCATCCCTCACTTCCTCCTAAAATCCATAACTGACATGAGCCATAAAGTGAGGCAAATAAAATATCAGCACTTGGCCCATCATGGCCTCATAAAAATAATTTTAAATGATGCTTTGAGAAGGTTGAACCTACCTATGTCCTGGCCTTATGTTGAGGAGGTAAATCCCCTCTGCGGACAGAGGCAATCCTACTAGCCTAGATCGGGTCTAGCAACAATAAGGTCACACAATGACATTGGTTCCTAGCTACAAAAATACAAAGATCACGATAAGTAGCCTACATCAAATCCCACATAGTTGTCGTTGAAGAAAAGATTATATTTCCCGTCGCTCGCTTGACAGATCACAATCCTTCCATTTGACACATTCAAACACCTATACACATGCAAGGAAATGATGACATACAACGTAAAATCTAAATCATGTAACTATCTATCAGTCAGAGAGGATATAATTCATTTCATTACGTAAATAAATGAACACATGAATGGAACCAAAATCACTATCGCTTATATTATAAATTACAAAAGGGATATTACAACCAAATTCTCTAACGCTATGATCTTCCTTCGGCAGGGCTTGCAGCGGAGCATGTCTCAACAAAGCCTGTCGGGAATCTAGACGAATCTCTCTCTCTTACGGGATTCTATTTGGCTTAGCTCTCAATGGTTACCCAACTATAGTTTCCTTCCTACAAGTTTAGCTAGCTTGCTAATGGAGAGAGAAAGATTTTATAGATGGAAGAAAGGAAGTTCGGATCCCTATAATCATGGGATAGGCCCTATCTCTTAGGAAGGTTCCATGACAGGTGGAAAACCACTTTCTATACATGGAGATTCGGAGCCAAACCACTCAACTCCTTTTAATGATTCATTTAGGAGTTTGTTAGAATCAAACTTCTGCCATTTATTTTTAAAAACCATCCCTTAATAAGCTTGGCATGAGTGAAACATAGGGACAGAGTGCCAGTTGGTGCGCCCTCTAGTGTGGATTTCCCCCATTGGTGCGAGGGATGAACTGGCTAGTCGCGCCAAGGCTAAAACATCTATTTTTAGGGTTTTTCAAAGGAAATTTTCTTCAGTAAAATGTTTGTCCTTATGCAAGAGGATGCCATGAAGGTGGTTTCAGGTCATTTTATTGTTCACAGGTCATGAGAATAGTCCTCCAAGTTACAGGATGAGGGATTGTAGGGATGGTGACAAAATGTTGTGTAACAGATGCCCCCTAAAGCATGAGGTCCGAGAGAGAGGGAGGGGTGAAATGCTTTATGAGAACACGCCCAAATAAAAACAATATCGTCGGAAGACCTAAAAATACAAGTACAAATGATATCTCTGATATATGATATGTGGTGTGGGCGCCACCATCCATAATAGAGTGTACAATAACCAGGATCCAAGGTATTAATGCAGCCATCCATTAAAGAATGATCAACAAGTAGACTCAGGTATGTTTGCAGCCATCCAGTCAAATGAGTCATGTAAATAATCATGATAATCCACAAAAATCCACAACATGGATTTCATCAGACAAAATCCAAGGTCTTGCGCTCCATTTCGACCTGAACAAAGTACAAGTCCAAGCATGTGAATAAGTGAGTTGAAGTCGAACATGCCAAAACATCGTCTAATTACCAGCCAATAATGAAAGTCGTTAACAGATGCAAGAGGAACCACCAATAATGAGGATGGCCCTTAAGGTAGTATAGGTACAAACCATGGAATGTGAACAGTGAGATGGCATCAAACACCTGTAGAATCATACGATCGAAGGACAATAATGAAAACCTTGCATCGAATGCCAAGAACTTGCCATGGAGGCATGCAGGCTCCAAGGTATCGGAAAGGAGTCTCTAGACCAACTTCCTAGATAATGAGTTGAAGTCGACAAGAAGTGACCTTGATCTAAGGTGGGCCATAGTGTTTCCCACATCATCGAGGCTAGACAGAGGGACATAATTTTTGATAATCAAGATCATTAAAGAATCAGAGGGAGGTTGAAAACTATAGAGGCCAAATTCTCTTGAACATATCAGCAGCATGAAAATGGATTTGGCAGTATTTGACATCAAAGGATATAAGGTCATGATGACATGGCAAAGAATAGATGAGTGGTCAAAAGAGATTACCCAAACCCATGGAGGCAAGCAGAAAACAAGATGAGATGTCCCCAACCCGACACGAATGCAGACTAGTGCCATGTTCAAGAGCGACATACTACTGGCACGATGGTGATACTGGTTCCATTTTCCCCCACCATTTCTGGCGAGTACCCCAATTATTTTTTGGAAACAAGCTTGAAGGGGATAGCATATGCTTGCGATATAAGTTTATCCTTCGGAAAAATCCAACCTAGTACATTTAACGAGCCCTAGGAAGGAGGAACTCGAGTATCGTCATTACGACAGAGTCCAATGTCATCAGTTTTTAATGAGTCTGACAAAGGAAGAACTCAGCGTCTTTTCATGTTTAGAGAGTTTGAAAAGACAGCAGAAAAGAAAACTCCAAAATTCCCTTTTCATAGATAGTCCCATAGATCCGAAAAGCTAGAAAACTATATCTGAGAGAACCTCCTAGTCTCGATAGGCTAGGGTATTCCTTTTTTGTAAATAATCTATCCCAGCTTGAAAAAGGGGTAAACATATACTGGGTAGATATCACTTCGCAGCCATTTAACGAGTTCAAAATGACAATCTTCTTGGCAATCTTTTCAATTTTAGGGAGTCAGAAAAGAGCTGAAAGGTGACTCCTCCTAGAGGAATGAGTGGTATAAAGGGTAGCAACTAGTTCCAGTGATGGTGGAACTACTCAGAACAAGATAAAGGTCAAGAGGCTGGCTAACAAGACCACTCATCACAGCGGTTCCTCAGGAATGGGTAAAAAAACCAAGTGAAGGCATATGATCGGCCAAGAAAATAGTGACGGTGGAATGAAAAAAAAAAAACCAAGGCTCATCTGGAAAAATAGGCTGATAAAATGGAAATCACGAGAGGTAAAATGGGAATGGTTTTATTTTTACATGAGCTTGAAATCAGGAAACTCTGCTTCAAGTTGGTTTCATTTTTACACAAGCTTGAAACAAAGATAAACTATGCTTGAAACTAGTTTCATTTTTACACAAGCTTGAAATGGAAACAAACTATGCTTGAAAAATTAAGCATTCCCCCAACATGGTGACTCAATTCGAGGTACATGCCCCCCAAGATTCAGTACATGCACCTGAGTAAACAGATGGAGGGAGTGAAGATTCAAGTTATGAGATCAAGAGAAAGACTCGACTGGTATTTTACGAGATCTAAACAAAGATTCGAATTGAACAGGAACATGTTTCATTGTTTTAACGAGGTTGACACATTAAAATAACTATCCTCATAAGAGCTTGTTTCATTTTTTAAGGAGCTTGACACAAGAAAATGAACTCTTCTCTGACGACCTTGTTTCATTTTTTAAGGAGCTTGACATAAGAAAACTAACTCTGCTCCGACGACCTTGTTTCATTTTTTAAGTAGCTTGACACAAGAAAATGAACTCTTCTCCGATGAGCTTGTTTCATTTTTTAAGGAGCTTGACACAAGAAAATTAACTGTGCTCCAATGAGCTTGTTTCATTTTCTAAGGAGCTTGACACAAGAAAATAAACTCTGCTCCAACAGACCTCATCATAATGAATAAGAAGTCATAGCTTCCAAGGGTTTCCCGTTCGATGGAAGGAAAACATCTTGGAAGTATGGACCTAGTGCGCCCAACACTCGATGTACAGCGGAACTATCACTGAATACGGGCACAAGACAAGTAGCCACATAATCGACATGCGATGGGGATGACACAACCAGTGGATAAATATCCAACAGGGATGATGGTGGACTAGCTGCCACATCATGACCAAAGAACGCAAGCTGATCGATGGTCACGATCTGACCTTGGTGTGGAAAACACATCACACGAAAGAGGGAGGATACAAGCACTCCCATGGCATAAGTATAATCGCAGCCCAAGAGTAAATTAAAGTCCAAGGGCCCAGGAACAACCATCACATCCATATGGATAGTTTTCCCTCCCAAAGTAATAGGCAACTTCAGAAGGATCCCTAACAGTTGACTGGTTACTCTGTTAAACGCCAAAATATTCTGTGTAATAAGCATAAGCGGTGGTGAACCGAAAGCTTGCCAAGTAGTTGAGGATAAAATACTAACAGATGCGCCTTCATCTATAATGGTGCTGGGTACGACCAGATGTGAGCCCTGTACCGTGATCTCAAAGGGCACATAAGAAGGAAGGCAATAACCTGTGAATTGACCCCAATCAAAGGAAGCTACCAAAATACTTAGAGGGGCTACCATAAAATTGATATGGTCTTCCCCTGGTGTTATGGGAGAAGAAGGAGCATCCTCCACGACCTCCATCATGGATTCGGGAGGGGTATCCTTCGGGACCTCCATCACGGGAGGTGGAGGAGTGACTTCTTGAGGTATAGGGGCAGGAGAATCTTTCTCAAAGTCCAAATAATCTGAAGAAACAAGAAGAACATGATGGATGTGAGATCCACTCTCAAAGGAAAAGACCTGGTTATCCGTAGATGGGGCCAGCTCAACCGATCCCATGACCAATGGTTGGTCAGGGATGGATTCATGATTTTGAATTTCTGGGGGAGCGGGATCAAGCAAGGATGACTCTTGACTGATCATTGAATCAATTGGTGAATGAATCAAAGAAATCTGTTTGTAACCAGCCGGAAGGCAAGGTGCAGAAACAGTCGAGTCGTTCAAAACTCTCTTGGCTTCATCCATATACAGACAAAGGTGAATGGCATGGTGCCCTTCACACAACTTGCAAGGATTGACAAGCTTACCCTGCTTCTTAGGAGCTTTACCAGCACTAGTTGAAGATGTGCCCCCAACATGACTCCCTGAAGTTAAAGAAAATGGTGAATGGCCATCAGACCATACTTCGAGCACCTTGGGAATGCTAGGGAAATCCCGAAGAAGATGGTTTCCCTGGCACAACATGTAAGGGAACTTGAATTTCCAAGGAGGGTTGGGAGTTTTTCAAAATTAGATGTTTTAGGAGAAACAACTGCAGAATTAGCCTCTCGCTTATCTAACTTCTTCTTCTTAGTATTCTTCTTCTTCCTCTTAGCCACCTGGGTACTAGAATTCAAACTTTCACCAGGTGAAGTAGAAGATGAGGATGAAGAAATAGGCAAAGAAGGGGAGAGGTCCACCTTCGAATCAACATGGCATTTCTCAGGCGGAGGAGTGGATGGTATGGCAGCCGGAACACTTGAGACCACAGAGGTTAAAAAAAACAAAACAGGTAACCCAACATTTAAACCAGGGAGGGATAATGTGGCCAGATAAGGAGCACCAATATTTCCTAAAGCAGGAAAAGGACTAGGACTCCCTTCAAAGGGGACTCCTTGATTGGAAAACTCTAGAAAAGTTGCCATCGGAAACAACCTTAAAATAAAACACTAAGGACAAAAATTTTGACCAGGAATATTTCATGGGCGATTAATTTTTAAGACATTGAAACCAAACTCTGTTGTTTCATATTTTAAGAGTCAAGAAACAGGAAAAAGGTGACTCTATCACTTTTAGGTTGGACAAGAGCTTGAAAGGAAAAGAGCTCGATGATATTTTCAGTTAAAAGAATCAACAAAGATCAAAGTGACTTCTCTGGTAATCTAGGAAAATGGGTGTACCAGATATCCGTGAACTGCCATATACACCTTGGTAAAAATGAAATAGAAATCAACCAAGGACTTGACGTACATGCAGGTAATCTCCCCAAATGCTATGTCCGTTGTATCATGGGTAAAATATGGTAGACTCGGCTTCCTACGGATAAAGGATTGCAACCTAATGGGGTCTCCCTTTATATATGCGACGGTACGGAGAGCAAAAGTCCATACTAGCATTGTCTAAAGCCAAATGGCGAACAATAGCTACTAGGTTTAACGACAACGAAACACGTCACTAGCCTAGACCTCTAAATAGTCTGTTAATGTTTCAAAGTTGCCTTAGGTTAATTCAGTAAATTTTAAATTTAATCTTCAATTTACGTTTCAATTTTCAGGCCCTATAGAATGTTGGATCTCAATAAAAACTCTAACTGCAAACTACACACCACAAAACATGTGTTCAATGAAGAGCTATCTACGGGAGAGTTGAGAGCTTTTTAAATGACAACAAAACTAAAGGCACAAAAACATCCACTATTGTTTCCAATGCAAGCTAATGAAACTAGAAAACTTCTCTCTTAGAGTTATATAACACTAGTAATGCAAAAGAGCTTTCAATTTTCACTAGGCTAATCAAAATTCAAAGAAATTTGTTTTTGTATTTTTCAATATTTTAGAGGAAATGAACTAAATGAATGAAAAAACTAATTAAGAAACAAATTCGAGAAATGACAGTGAGAGAGTTGAAAAAAAAAAGTTCACTCAATACAAACGCACGCAATCAAGACCTAAACTGATGACGAAATCCCTCAAATCAAAGAAGAATCTCGAAAAATACTCACACAGACTGTGTAATCTAGGCTTGGAATGAGATAAAGTGAAACTTGAGTGAAAGAGAGAACAATCACTCAACTAACACAATGATAGAATGGAATCCAGCAAAACAAATGCAAAGAAGTGAAAACGAAATTGACTAGGAAAGCAAGGACCAAAAACTCCCACGGGAGGCTCAACACATTGTAGCACCTAGAAGCCCTAGGGCTAGAATGAAAAACTGATAGTAAAAGGAAAACAACCATAGGAAAAGGGAAAAAAACAGTCAAAAATGACTTCAAGGCACTCAATCAATTAGAAAAATGACACCAGGACCAAAAATCAAGCTTAGAGAGCCTAGAAGCAAGAAAACCCTAACACCAAACAGAGTTGGCATGCCTGTTTGGCTGTAATCTGAGCCAAAAAAGTGTTGGCGCGGGGGCTTGACTAGCAACAAATGCCAGTTGGCATGACTGTCAAGCACTAAACCGCGCCAATCGAGCTTACTATGGGAAAAAGATAAAAAAGGACAAACAGATACTGGATCAGGTCTTCTGGGGGCTGAACAAAGGTTTGACACCAAGGGAGGTGAACCAGAAGAGAAAATAAATCAATCAAAAGCCAAAAACAACCAAAAGAGAAAATACTAACTCCAATTGACTCCCCGGCAGAGTCGCTAGTTTTTTGTGGAGGTAAATCCCCTCTGCAGATAGAGGTGATCCCACTAGCCCAGATCGGGTCTAGCAACAATCAGGGCATGCAATGGCATTGGTTCCTAGTTAAAAAAAGACAAAGATTGCGATAAGTAGCCTACCTCAAATCCCACATAGTTGTCTTTTAAGAAAAGCTGATGTTTCCCGTCACTCTCTTGACATATCACAATCCTTCCGTTCAACATGTCCGAACACCAGTACACATGAAAGGAAACGATGACATACAACATAAAATCTAAAGCATGTAAATATAGATCAGTCAGAGAGGATATAATTCATTGCATTACGTAAAGAAATGAACACATGAATGGAACCAAAATCAGAGTCGCTTATATTATAAATGAAGAAAGGGAGATTGCAACCAAATTCTCTGTCACTATGATCTTCCCTCAGCGGGCCTGCAGTGGAGTGTGTCTCAACAAAGCCTATTGGGAATCTGGATGAAGCTCTCTCTCTTACAGGATTCTCTTCGGCCTAGTTCTCAATGGTTACCCACCTATAGTTTCCTTCCTACAAGTTCAACTAGCTTACTAATGGAGAGAGAAAGCTTTTATAGATGGATGAAAGGAAGTTGGGATCCCTATAATCATGGGATAGGCCCTATATCTTAGGAAGGTTCCATGATAGGTGGAAAACCACTTCCTATACATGGAGATACGAAGCCAAACCACTCAACTCCTTTTGATGATTCATTCAGGAGTTTTTTAGAATCAAACTTCCGTCATTTTTGTTTTTAAATCCCTTAATAAGCTTGGCGTAAGTGAAACACAGGGACAGAGTGCCAGTTGGCATGCCCTCTAGTGTGTATTTCCCCCATTGGCGTGAGGGATGAAATGGCTAGTCATGCCAAGGCTAAAACATCTGTTTTTGGGGTTTTTCAGAGGAAATGTTCTTCAGGAGAATGTTTTTCCTTATGCAAGAGGATGTCATGAAGGTGGTTTTAGGTAATTTTACTGTTCACAGGTCACGGGAATAGTTCTCCAATGTACAAAACGAGGGATTGCAGGGATGGTGACAAAATGCCGTGTAACAGATGCCCCCTAAAGCATGAGGTCTGAGAGAGAGGGAGGGGTGAAATGCTTTATGAGAACACGCCCAACTAAAAACACTATTGTCAGAAGACCTGCAAATACAAGTAAAACTAATATTTATGATATATGATATGTGGTATGGGCGTAGCCATCCATAATGGAGTGTACAATAACCGGGATCCAAGGTATGGACGCAACCATCCATTAAAGAAGGATCAATAATTATACTCAGGTATGGTCGCAGCCATCCAGTCAAATGAGTCATGTAGCTAATCATGATAATCCACAAAAATCCACAGCCTAGATTTCATCATACAAAATCCAGGGTCTTGCGCTCCATTTCGACCTGAACAGAGTACAAGTCCGAGAATGTGAATAAGTGAGTTGAAGTCGAACATGCCAGAACATCATCTGATTACCAGCCAATAATGAAAGTCTTTAACAGACGCAAGAGGAACCACCAATAATGAGGATGGCCCTCAAGGTACTTTAGGTACAATCCATGGAATGTGAATAGTGAGTTGGCATTGAACACCTGCAGAATCATCCGATAGAAGGACAATAATGAAAACCTTGCGTCAAATGTGAAGAACTTGCCATGGAGGCATGCAGGCTCCAAGGTACTGGAAAGGAGTCTCTAGACCAACTTCCTGGATAATGAGCTGAAGTCGACAGGAAGTGACCTTGATCAAAGGTGGGCCATAGTGTTTCCCACATCATCGACGCGAGACAAAGGGACATAATTTTTGCGAATCAATATCAGTAGAGAATCAGAGGGAATTTGAAAACTACAGAGGCCAAATTCTCTTGAACATATCGGTGGCATGACACTAGATGTGGAAGTAATTGACATCAAAGGATCTGAGGTCATGATGATGTGGAAAAGAGTAGATGAGGGGTCAAAAGAGATTACCCAAACTCATGGAGGCAAGCAGAAAATGAGATGAGATGTCCCCAACCTGACACGAATGCATACAAGTGCCATGTTCAAGAGCGACATACTTCCAACACGACGGTGATACTGGTTCCATTTCCCCCCACCATTTCCCCCCACCATTTCAATCTTAGGAATTATGAATTCCTACTCGAGGGTTTGAAGGGTGGAGGTTGCTTCTAGCATTTCAGCTAAGAAATTGGTGGAGGATTCATCCTTTCACCTTGCACTTCAATATCAGCCTTTCAGGAGAAGAATATTCATATCCAGCATTGAGGCCATGATTTCATACCTCCATGCAGTAGCAATTCCCCAAGGGATTGTGTAGTCCAGTCTTGTAGATCTGAAGGAGGAAGGAAGTTTTCATTATTTTAGCTGGAAATCCTCCGAGGGACCATCTCCTCAGTTTGGGCATATCATTTCAATAATTTAGGAGCTTAATTGTAGCATATAGAATTAAGCTATAGAGCATCCCTTTATGACGACATATTTTTACTCAGTTGTTGTGTATTCAGCAGCTGCATCTTTTGGAGGAGGTTGGAGGAGACAGATCTTGAGCTTCTAGCTTAAGGATCTAAAGGAGGGATCAACCCTCTATGAATTTAGTTAGTTGTGCCTTATTTCTGCCATCATATATTCATCTCATGAAATAGATCTTCATACCTAGTAGTCATATAGTTGCAGGGCCTAAGAGGGTGATTTTCCAAGATTGTTAGATCTGGAAATCCTTTCTAGGTTATTTTGGGTATTCAACATAGAGCCCAAATCTGAAATATCGACATCATCTGAGCTCCAGAACTTCCATATCTACACTTCTATATTTTTTCAGAAGTTGCAATCCCAAAATTTGTAGCAGGGGAAGCGCAGTATTCCTTCTGGCAGTCCAACAGTTACACAATCCCTCTTGTGGGAGAATTTCAGGGTCATTCTAGGCCATCTCTTTGGCTTGAGTGTCTCATATTTTGAGCACTATTGTACTTTTTTATCCACCTCCATATAATAAAATGGATCAACTATTCTGTTTATTTGTATGGTGTATTTAGATTATATGTTTAAGTTTTTGCAGTCTTATATTGTGTTTTTGAATTACTGCATTCTCCCTTTTGTGATATTACAGTGATATTAGAGCATGATATTTAGCTCAGATTTTGGGAACATCATCTTTAACATCAAAAGAAGAATCATATAATATAGATATATAATGAAGGAGGATTGAAATTTCTCCTCACCTCTCTTTAGATCTATGCAAGATCTCTCCAACGAGGTCAATCAAATGAAAAGAGAAATGAAAAAGGGGGATCCAAGAAGAGTTTAGAAAGAGGAAGGTAGAAGCACTTCCTATCAGCAGCAGAAACAACCAGAGAAGCAAAGAACTCCACATAATTCTACTAGATCCCTTTTGTTTGAGAAGGAAGGTGAATGGTGTGAATATGAAGGAGACTTGGGGTATGAGACCCTAAGTAAATATATGTCCGAGTACAAAGCACAACCTAGAGCACTAAAGGAGAATCTATCTCTAGAACAGTTTCTACAACTCAAAGAAGAAATGAGATTCTGCAAAAACAATAGAAGAAAGAGGCATATATTCTTCTTGCCTACATTTGATGGATCATCCACAAGCACATTGAGGGCTTGTAGGGAAAATTTATCTACATTCTTTTAGCTATACCCAGTAGCAGAAAGAAAGGCTATTGAGACTGCAGCGCTGCACCTTGAGGGTGAAGCCAAGGATTGGTGGTTAAGTCATTTATCACATGCCAAAGTGACTTCTTATGTATATTTCATGCAAAGACTGAAGAAGACGTTTGGTAGAAAGAAACCAGAGACATCTCACATAGCAACACTTCCCATCATTGCGGAGATAGTACATGAAGAGCCCAAATAATATGTCCTCATTATCACTCCAGAAGAGGAGCCTCTACCACCACCACTAGTTGCAGAAGTACTCACATTAGGAGGACGAACACTTGCATATTTGCAAGATGGTCTTGAGCTCTTGAAATTGGGAGCCCCATGTATGATTCATGAGATGCATGAGGAGGAGGAGGCAGATACTAGCGTCAGTACAGTAGAGGAGATGTAGCCATCATCATTAGCAGCAGTTGGAGAGGCCATTGCACCGATTGGAGGAACTCCTATAGATGTGCAAGATATCCCCAAGATTCAGCTTATCCAAGGCTTGCAAAAATTTTAATCACATAATATTTCAGCACCTCATATTAATATTTGTGAGACCATGCCATTAGGGAAATTTCATACCCAAGGATTAGAGCACCTAACTAATTTGGAGTAGCAAATTTTCACTACATAGAGGTCCCTTGACATGATCAAGGAAAAGATGTACAACTATCCCATTTTATCATGGTTGAGCTACACCCAAAACTTTGTGTTGAAGTGTGGAGTTTCAAAAGATGGGAGGAGCACAGTCCTATTCAATACAGTGTTGGACTATGAGTTTAGCATTGTGTATGGCTAGGAGATAGTAGATGTATCAAAATGTATATCTACATCATTTTCACTGAGCAGAAGTGATGAGATGAGGGCCCCATTATTCTTGGAGCATCCCGAAGATAGCTTCACTCATGAAGCACTGGAGGGACAGATGATAGATGGTAGACATCTTATGATGGAGAGTACTTTCCATTGTCAATATGGACTTTTCTTGATGATCCCTTTAGAGCTCAAAGAGGAATGTCTACCTACAACATGTATGGAGCTTTATGGGTTCTATTGGGCCATTGATGAGAGGATCTAATGGAGAAACCTTAAAGGAGGTGCACTTAGACCTATCATGGAGTGTAATGATTATCATATGGAGGAGATTGGTATTCTACCTTGGGTGGATACCAAGATTTAGCATGGTATGATTCATCACCCACATCATCCACATTGGGATGAATGGATATGAATGAGGAGCAAGGGGTTTCCAACCTTATTGCAGATCTATGATACAGGGCAACGAGAAGCATGGTTGCGCTAGTTATTGTTGAGAGAGTTTGGCCATTGCATGATGTATCTTATGTCCTTATATTTACTTTTGTTTAGGATATGTCTCATGTCCATAAATGTACTTTTGTTTGGGATATATATTATGTTCATTTATGTACTTGTGTTTGGGACATGGCATAACTCTCACATGATGTGGCAATGGGGAGCTTGTTTGTATTGTTCTGATGTGACATTCCACATGTCAATTAGTATGTTTTTTCTCCATGACTTGCATCATGATGATGTAAGGTGGCAGCAAGAATCCTTGTTGCTTTGGTTACTTTTGGGAGAGTATGCGCTGATTTGTCCCCATACATTGCATTTTATTGATGGAGGATGGAAATAGGAGGCCTTATAGCATTGGCTTCTCTTTGGGGATTATGGTCCTTGTACGGGGTATGATGATGATGTGATGGGGTAGAAAGAGGCATTGCTACGATGGCTTCTCTTGAGAGAATATGGCCACTACATTTGGTATAATGATGATATGATGTGGCAGCAGGAGGCATTTCTATGGTGGCTTCATTTGAGAGAGTATAGCTCTCATACTTGGATTGATGCTGATTTGGCATGGCAACAAAAATCATTGCTGTGGTGGCTTCTATTGAGAGAGTATGGCTCTCTTACTTGTCTTAATGATTATTTTGCATGACAATAGAAGGATTTTTTGTGGTGGTTGTTATTTTGAGAGTATGGCTTGACATTGTACATGTTCATCCATATGTCTCTACTTCTTATTTTTCACACTGTTGGGATGATGCTTAGATCCAACAAAGCCAACATGGCCAAAGATGGAAGCATGGAGAGATAGAATATACTTCATGTAGCATGGGATGGAAAGATGGTTTATGATGGGGGACTTTCCACTTTGGGAAGATACCACTTCACTTTATGTATCTCATGCATAGAGGAGGATCTTGGAAAGCATATGGTTGCCACTTTGAGTGTAATATTCCCAAATTTTCACATAATTTTTGGAATGTTAGAGTTCTTAATTTTCTTAATGAGTTAAGTAAATAAAATGGAGGAGGGACCCATAATCCTCAAGATGAATAAATATACACTTTTATGTATAAATGTGGATTTATTAAGCCCAAATCTATATAATGGGGTAGAGGAGAAACTACTAATGTGAATGGAGCGGAGATCATGTCTCATTAATGAGATAGATCATGGAGGTTGAAGCAGTCAGCTGAGATTGTGGAGGGCATATAATGTAAGATCATAGAGCATTCATGATGAAGTGATGGAGGAAGTAGTGCAATTAATGCACACATGGTGGAGTGGGTGTACATTGCATGTAGACATGATGGATGACTTTGAGAGACAACGCATTCAAACATGGAGGATTATGTCCACATACACAACGCAGTTTAGAGGTGGGCCAAGGCATGGGAAGGCTCATAAACTATATAAAGGATATGAAGGAAACAATGGAAGGATGATTTTATTATTCATGTAAAGGTTTGTTTAGATCTAGAATTGTCATTTGACATTCCATGATTTCTTTGGCTATTTATCTAATATTGCAAGTGTTGTTTAGCATTGGTTGTTACCGAGTCAAAAACCCACATCTTTCATTGAGTAGCTCTTGAAAGAGTATTGTAATTCATTCATCATTAGGAATTGGTGCCACATTATTTACATTCTTTGCAGAACACCTACCTTCAAGAATTACACAATTTCTAAAGATCAGTTTGGGAGGTGGAGGTTGTCTTTAGTATTTCAGATGGAGAATCGGCGTAGGATTACTCCTTTCACCTTGGGCTTGAAGAGCATAATTCCCAGGGCTTCATTTCAAATATGGAATCAAGACAAACATTATTTACCTCCTATCAGCAACAGTCCCATCAACGATTGCACAGTCCATCGTTGCAGATCCAAAGGAGGAAGGAAGATACTAATATTTCAGCTAGTAATCCTGTGAGGGATCATCCCCTCACCTTTCCATCACCATTTAGATCAGCCTGGAGTTTGTTGCAACATATTTCAGTAGGAATAGAGCCTATCCCTCTTGTATAGTGCAGTTTCTATAGCAGCTTCATATTACAACTTGAAGGAGGAAGAAGAGGAGGCAAGATCTCAATCTCCTAGCTTGTAGATCTGAAGGAGGGATCAACCATCAAATATCAGATCTGTTTGTATAACATATTTCAGCCATATTTGGATCAGATCTGTATAACTCAGCAGTCAAAGGATCAAACCCTAGGAGGGTTATTTTCCAAATTTGTAGATCTAGAAAATCCTTTCTGGGTTATCTTGGGTTCCAATCACATTGGCTAGATGTTGAATCTTGGCATCATCAGAGCTCCTAAGCTCCATAGATCTGCATTTCCTTTTGCATCAGCTTCATATACATTAGCAAAAAAAGGGATAGCACAGTATTTATTCCTGTAATCTCACCAGTTATGCAGTGATAGTTGTATCATGTTTGCAGGGTTATTCTATGCCATCTCTTTGGCTAGATTCCCTCATCTTTTGTACATTGTGTAACTGAATCCTCTCCACATAATAAAAAGAATCAGCTTCTCTATATATTATGATGTTGTATATATATTTATTTTTTATTTAGTTGTAGTTCTTATATTTTGTTTCAGTATTACTTAATTCTCCCTTTAGGGATATTACAGTGGTATCGGGGCATGATCATTCACTCAACTTGTCGACACTTCATCTTTTGCATCAAAAGAAGAAGCAGATAGATGAGATCTATCATGAAGAAGGATTTTAGTTTTTCCAATCCTCTCTTTAGATCCATGCAAAATCTCTCCAAATAGGTCAATAAAATGAAGAGGGAAAGGAAAAATAAGGATCCAAGAAGAATATTTGATGAGGAATGTCCAAGCACTTCCTATCAGCAACAAAGAAGACAAGAGAATCATAGATATCCTTATAGATCTACTATGCCCACTTTCTCGGAAGAGGGTGAAAGGTATAGAAATGAAGAAAGAAGAGAACTTGAGACTCATGAAACTCTCAGTCTATATTTTGAAGAGTACAAAGCACAATATAGAGCATTCAAAGAGAGTCTAGCTCTCGAAGAATTATTCAAATTCAAAGAATAAAGTGGTTCCTATTGCAGCAATAGAAGAAAGAGGCAAAATAGATTTTGTTTGCCTACATTTGATGGATCTTCCTCAAGCACTGTTAAGGCTTGGAGGAAATAGTTAGATGTATTCTTTAGGCTACATCCTGTAGCTGAAAGATAGGTTTTTCATATTGCAGCACTTCATCTTTATGATGAAGCCAATGATTGGTGTTTTGGTCACATGGAGCATGCAAAGGTGGCTAAATATTCGTATTCTTTCACAAGTTGAGAAGGAAGTTTGATGTGAGAAAACCAGAGATGTGTCACAAAGAGGCATTTCCTAGGGAAACAAAGGAGGATGTCATTATTGTCACTCTGGACAAAGGGTCACTACATTCACCACCAACTGCAGAAGTACTTTCATCTAGAGAAGAGACACTTGCAACTTTGCAAGATAGTCTTGAGCTCTTGACAAATAGAGTCCCATGCATGATTTAGGAGATTCATGATGAAGAGGAGGTAGATTCCAGTACTAGTACACTTGGAAAAGTGCAGCCATCACTCTTACCAGCAGTTGGAGACACCATTATCCTTGTTGGAGGAACTCTTGTGGTTCCCACACATCAGCTGATCCAAGGTATGCATACATATTCATCTCATATTGTTTCAATAACTCTTATTGAAACTTATGGGGACGTGCCATCAGGGCCAATGCATAGCCAAGGTTTAGAACAAAATGCTGATTTGAAGCAGCAACATATCATAGCATAGGGGACCCTTGATCTAATCAAGGAGGAAATGAAAATCTATCCCAGTTTTTCATTGATGGAATACATTCAACCCTTTGAGTTGAAGTGTAGAGTTTTAGAAAATGGGATGAGAATGATCCTATGTACAATGACTGGTTATGAGATCAGCATTGTGCATTGCTTTAAGATAGCACATGTATTACCATGCAGATATACAACGTTGTCACTTAGTAGCAGTGATAATGAAGGGGCCCCATTATTCTTAGATCATTCTGAAGGTAGATTCACTTATGAAGCAATGGATGTTAAGATGATAGATGGTAGTCATCTTGAGATGAGGAATCTTTTCTCGTTTCTAGATGACACTTTCTCAATGAGCATCTCAGAGCTCAAAGAGAAACTTCTACCTATAGCAGATCTAGAACCTCACTAGTTTTGGAGGGCCATTGATGAGAATAATGTCTCATTAAGAGGTCTCATTGGAGGTGCACTTAAACATTTCATGGAGTGCAAAGTTCTTCATCAGTTTGGGGAGGATGGTATTCTACAAAGGGAGGATACCATGTTTATGCAGTACGTCATTCATCATCCACATGAGGATGAATGAGTGATTGTTATAGGTCAATTTGGGCACCATTCCCAATGACCTGGTTAACTGGACATCATCTCCAGAACCAATGATCAAGGTTATATCATTCCCTATCATTTCAGTTGCTACATGCCCTAAGATAAGAAACAAGACAAATAAAGCAATACTTTCATCAAGAAAAGGTTTCCATGGTTTGAAGCTTATTATATAACATATGAGAGCTCACCAAAACAGGCTTTAAGTGGCCTATGTGCATTTCATATACAGGTATCCCCATGCAAGGCTGCTCTGCAAAGCACTTCCCAACATTCACAGGTGCGTTGGTCACATTGGGAGCGAAATTCTCATTGTTCCGGAATCTCCACTTGGCTAGTGCCTTCTAGAAGAGTTCACATGTATCAAGCTTCGGATCTAGGTGTCCATTTGACATCTACATTACTGGAAACATGTCTTGCCTATTATTGGAAAGTAATTGATTGCAAAACAACCTACAGTTCACCTATAAATTGAGCACAGATCTGAGTGCTTGAGGAGGAATAATTTGAGTAGAGAAATGTTGGAGAATTTTCAATTGAGAGCTAGATTTGTGTAGCTGCCGTTGGAGAGATTTATACTTTGATGAGGTTTGGGAACGTTGCTAGAAGGTCACTTCAAATCAGTCACTAGGTTGTAACCTCTCCTTCTATCATCAATAAAGAGTATTACTTATTTTTCCCTATATGCATTTGCATTGGCTTTGATTTTCCATTTTTCAATATCTTGGTTGATGTGTATGGTTTATGCTTTACTGATTTTGCTAACTAGCTTGAATAGATATCTATATTATTGCATCATTTGTTGTTTCAGTGTTCTTTCTTGCAGGAAGCATTCAGCCCAAAAAACCCCTTAAATTTGAAGTTGCAACAGAAGCGACATAAGGAGCCATTTGGAAGAAATTGAACAAGTATGCCTCTAGTCTTCTCTGTGTATCTATTCTGAGTTAGGAAAAATAGTCGTATATTCTTTCACCTATTGTTATAGACTAGCACATGTCTAGGGAAGCGTGATTTATCTGTAATTCACAATTCTAGCCCAACAAATTGGCGACTCCACTGGGGATAATTTCTCTTAGTTCTAGGTGTTTAAGCCTTTGATTTGATCTATTTATCCACCTAGTAGTTGTTACACACAAAGATTAAAATTTTTCAGAGCTTAATTTGCAAAGACAGTGAGTTAAACAATAGTATTTTTCTTTGTATACTGCGCCCAACGTACCCTTAGACTGGACATAGTGCTTTGCAGAGCACTATCTCCCTTCCTAGCCTGTGTTGCAGAGCACTGTCTCCCCTTGGAGACTGTGTTGACTCCTGAAAGTACCCAAATTCCTTTGAATTTTCCTTTGCAATTTGCTTTAGTTTTGTTTGTTGTTGTGTTATGAAAACTTTGATCCTCAATTGACCAGTGACTCTATATACTTCTTCTCCTTTGACTGAAAATTTGTTCAATGTTGGTTTAAAAAGTTTTTCTTTATCATTGACAAGTTGATTTCAAATTACTTTTTATGGTCACATTAAGAATCAATTGCTTTCAAAATAGGAAATTGTCGTAAAATCTTCATTTTCTTGATAGGAAAAATTGTTGTTGAAATCCTCATTTTTCCTTCAAAAGAGAAATCGTTGTTTGTATTCTTCGTTTCTCGGAAGTAAAAAGCATTTGAATTATTGATTTAGTGCACCTAGTTTCTTTTATGCATTCATAACATTAAGGAAACTGAAAAGAAAAACTTGCATTTGCATGTATAATAAAGTGTGTTTTGAAAAAGTAACATTAGGAAATATGCATTTAGTTTGTGATTCATTGATTTGTTTTGTTCATTGATTTGTTTGCTCACAAATTATTTTCTCTCTTCCCTTAGTAGCTAGGTTCTTCATTGAAAAAGCTGAAAGTGAAAGTTTGTTTATCATTCTTAGCTTGCATTTTAGGAATTTCATACACATCATCGCGGTGAACCTTTGAAAGGAAAATTGTTAAGCAAGATCAACATAAAATTAATTCCAATTTACTTAACAACACATTGGAACCATAACAATAACATTTAGAAGGTCTAGGCTAGATATGTGTTCCAGCAGCATAAAACATAGCAACTATCGTTAACTTGTCTGCGATACATTCCGAGTGTGATACCTCACTCCACATACGTAAGTATATCGTAGCTCTCTTCCCTTAGTAGCTAGGTTTTTCATTGAAAAAGATGAAAGTGAAAGTTTGTTTATCATTCTTAGCTTGAATTTTAGGAATTTCATACACATCATCGCGGTGAACCTTTGAAAGGCAAATTTTTAAGCAAGATAAACATAAAATTAATTCCAATTTACTTAACAACGCATTGGAACCATAACAATAACATTTAGAAGGTATAGGCTAGAGATGTGTTCCAACATCATAAAACATAGCAACTATCGTTAACTTGTCTGCGATACATTCCAAGTGTGATACCTCACTCCACATACGTAAGTATATCGTAGCTCGTCCACGTAATTTCAGGTATATCAGGTGGTGTTACAGTACGATAAGTATAAAGGGGTTCTCTCACTGTGCGGTCTTGCATTAGACATTGCTAATATGGACTTGGGCCTCCATGTACTTTCGGGTATATTTGGGAGGAAAAATTTTAGGTGCTATCCATCCATAGTGAACCAAGTCGGCCACTTTGAAATTGTGATACACCAAAGAAAACATTAAGGGAGATTACCTACCTGTACTTCTTGGTTCGCTAGGAGGTATTCTGTAGTTCACAGTTTCTTGGTAAACCCTTTTTCCTAGCATTATCCTCTTTTTGTTTATTTGTTTTTTGAGTAAAATAAATCAGTAATCGTGGAAGAAAAAACTCATATCCCTCGTCGTTCGCCTAGATTAAGTTTAAAACCACCTTTACCACCGGAAGTTACTTCTGGTAGGCAAAGGCGACCACAATCTGCCAAATCAAGTAAAATTCGTACCTCTGGAAAAACATCATCTTTTAAACCAGAGTTAGCTCAAATTGTTTCCACACATCTCGGTTCATCTACTGTTGTCAAAAAAGAGTCTTCACAGCTACCTATGGTCACGATCCATTCAAACACTGAGACCATGCCTCTTGGACCTGACATTGTTCAATCACAAATTGATCCAGATCCTGTCTCCTCTTTGCTAGAACATATGAATCCTGAAGTTGAACAACCGGAAGTTGTTCCTACCTTGGTCATCACACAAAGTTATGTATCTATTGAAACTCCTATATTACATAGTCAACCGTCTGAAATAATTTTGGGCCTGACGGTGAAGTTCTTCCTCCTATTTTAATTGCAACTGAAGAAATCCCACAAGATGATACACCTTTAAGTCCAACCCATTTTTGGGGGAACCTTTACCTATACCAGTATTTTCCTTCAATCTCCCGTTGATTTTTGAGGGTATACATTTGGTAAAACAACCATGTCTGAACCAACATCTTTGGTTGGGTCTATTGTTCCAATTACATCATCTCCTACCCTCACTACTCCATCAATGTTCACAACCTCACTAGAGTCATATTTTCATGGTGGCCTTTCGGTCCTAGCAGGTTACAAATCATTGTCTGGCACTTTCTCTAGTGCATCTTCATGATCATGGTCTTTGCCAATGTCATAATCTGGTGTTTTAACTAGTAGTCCTATTGTTAGTACTGAATGACTTGATTCATTACATACATCATCAGGGCAATATCAAGTCGGTCCTTTTGGGTCAATTCCTTTAAGTACCATATCAACTGGACTCCCAACATTTGGAGACAATTATTTTCTGTCTTATTATCCTCCTTATGTTGGGGGGAAACCTTTGGTCACCCAATATGATAGTACTTAATAAATTTTTGGTCAAAATAATGTTGACATGAATGTTTGTCAATGGAATCCCACTCTGCCTATCAAACCACAAATGGTTGTGCACTCGTATCAACTGGTTCAACCTGCTACACCCACTTCATTACCACTTGTTAATAAATCTATACCCTTGTTATAGAATCAAAATATTGTACATCAACCTTATCAGGTGGGTCCTCCAACTCAATATCATCAAATGTTGGGTCTACAGACTCAAAATCCTTTGGTTAATTTACAACAACCTGTTTCAGGAATCATTTATTCACAAGCCGGTGTACCATTTTATGGGATGTCACAAATGAAACCAAGTTATACATATCAACCGAATCCAAGTTATCTTAATTTGGGTTATAACATTGGTGGACAGACCCCTTGGCAGCCCCAAACACAAATGCCTCAAACTTAATTTCAACAAGTATCATATCCAGGTTTTGGTCATCCGAATCCTCAAGTTTTTTCTATGCAAAAAAACCCCTATCTGGGTTACCAGTAGCAGATTCCATATGCTAGTGCTCAAAGGCCTATTTCCCAAGAAATTATATCTTATCCTGGCTATGCTCAACCTAACCTTAATCGACAGTTGCATTTTGTTGCAACCTTGGAATTACTAGATTTAAACCAGTTATCCAATGATGCTATAAATTATTCTCCTTGGTGGCCGATGATACCTCATAAATTACCCTTCGATATTCCTAAATTCAATGGAAACCCTAGAGAAGATCTGTTGACTCATGTCGTGACTTATCATTTATGGCGTTCATCAAATTCCTTGAATGATGATTCTGTTCCATTACGTCTTTTCCAGCGTACGCTTAGAGGTCCGATACTTAAATGGTACATTGAGTTACCTATAGCTTCTTTCGAAAATTTCACTGCTTTAGCTACTATATTTTATACCCATTTCCAGTTACCAATCAGATACAAAACTGGAATGGAACTCTTGAACAACTTCAAACAGACTAATGCTACTCACATTTCTAATCATATTCATGAGTGGCGTTGTTGTCAACGAATGGTTAAGACATTTTTCCCCGATCAGCTCCTTGTTGAATGGTTCATTAAGTCCCTGTTACCATATATAACTGAGGAGGTGGCTAAAGGTGGCATCATCACAGAAGAGAAAGTTATCGCTCGTGCCCAATATTTAGACTTGATTTATATTCAGTCCAACACACTCTATGAAAAAATCCCTAATGTGCCGCGATCTAATTTCAATGTTCATCCTCAAATAAAGGACTCTCATGCCAGAGACGGCTTGATAGGCACTACAAACAAACACCACACTACTGCATCTGATCCTGCTCATACTTCAGAAATTAATGCCATGTCATTTGACAAAGGAAAAAGTGACAAGCAACCAGGAGGTAAGAAAAAGGGGAAATCAAAGAAAAAGAAAACTTCTAACCCGAAGGAAAGATCTTTTGATCAACCATCTAGACCATGAAAAACTCGTTATCCATGCATAATATGTAATGAGTAACACTTTGTTAGGATTTTCCTCACCATGCTGAAGTCTAAAAAATCACCAAGAATTCCCATGCATTAGCTATGTTGACAGACCCATTTCCAAATATGGACACTAATTTGGTTGCTACGGATCCAGCTTCTAGTTCCCAAGTGTTAATTTTATCCACCACAAACACTTCACAAGATATTTTGGTGTCAACGTGGAATAAAGACTATGGTAGTCCAGCCATTGATCAACCTACTGCCTCGACAATGAATCCATCTAATGAATCAATACCACCTAATATTATTCTTGAATTAACAATTAAGCCACCGAAGGGAGTAATTCATAAATCGACGTATAATCCTCGAGCAAGAGCTGCACAAAATTATAATATAGTTGAAGATTTGGCTCAATCCCCTTCATCTATGTCTGCTCTTGAGGTATTACAAAATTTTCCCTCTTATAAATAGGATTTATTGTCGGCCATTGGTAGAATTGATCCGACTGATTCTAATCTTGTCGTCTTTAACCATACGAGCTATGTGCCGCAATTACCAGCAGAATCGGAATTATACATACAACTATATGTTCTCAATCACCTTGTTCATCACACTATTATTGATGAGGGATCATCTATGTGCATTATGTCTCTAAATTGTTGGAAGTCACTTGGCTTGCCGCGATTATCACAATCATCAACGACGTTGAAGGATTTTGATGGAAGAACATATAAACCTTGTGATATTATCAATAACCTTCATGTTGAATTAGGGGGAAAAATAGTGAATATTGATGTCGAGGTTGTTGACAGACCCCTTGACTATAATATTTTACTCGAAAGACCATGGGTATATGCAATGATTGACATTGTTTCTACATAATTTAGAATGATTTCCTTTCCACATAAAGGTACAATCAAAGTCATTAATAAATTATCCTTTTTTTCCTTTGCTTCACAGGTAACTGGAAGTATTTCGTTTGTTCAATTACCCCAACTATAAATTTAGAACATTGTTGTAGGACTCTTAAAGGATTCCACTCTTATGGGAACCTTTGCATTGTCGCTGCCCACGACGTCGACAGAAATTGCAAGCATAGAGACCTGCTACATGAAGTCTTCCACTATATCTGGCTTAAGGGAGAGTATGGGTGATTCTGATATTTCTACATTGGATGATGTTTTATTGCCCAACCCTATTGATTTGGCATAGAAATGAATCTATTTGGATTGGGCGGCAAATCTGAAATCAGCGTTGTTGAGTGTTTGGGTTTATCGTTCTTTATATTTTGGTACTCCATCTGATCCATTTTCCTCAAAGTTTTTGATAGATGAAAATATTTTGGAAGTTATGATGTCAAAAGGAGGACCATGGGAATATTATCATCATCATTCTCATCTTCCTAATTATGAAGAAAACAACCTCAGTGAACTATATCACCCATCCATCAAAACTTTCTTTTCGAATTATTTACCAATTAAAGGAATTGACTCTAAGAGAAATTTATCAAATATTGAAGAAATTATTTCTATCGATATTTCAACCAAACCTAGCATTGTATAAAATATTCATGTATGTGTATCTTGTTCTCCATCAGAACTTGATTCATATCACTCTTTATTTCATGAATCTCATGACGTATTCGCTTGGTCTTACGAGGAAATTCCAGGAATAGATACTAGTATAGTTGAACACATTATTAATAAGTATCTTGATTTCAAATTAGTGCACCAATGACTTCATCCTATTCATCCAAAGAAAGCCACTTCCATCAAAGAAGAAGTTGGAAAACTTTTGCGTGTTAGTTCCATTTACCCTATTCCGTTAACTGAGTGGGTTTCCAATATCGTTCCCGTTATGAAAAAACAAGGAACCATTAGAGTGTGCACAGATTATTGAGATGTTAATCATGCTTGTCCAAAAGAAAACTATCCCACTCCCTTTACCGACCATATTATTGACGATTGTGCTAGATGCAAAGTATTGTCATTCATGGATGGATTTTCCGGTTACAATCAAATCAATATCCACCCAGATGACCAACATACGACAACATTCATCTGTCCTTGGGGCACATTCACATATGGGAAACTACCATTTGGTTTAAAGAACGTTGGCGAAACTTTTCAGAGAGCAATGTATTATGCTTTCAATGACATCAAGCACATTGTTCAACCATATCTAGATGATTTACCAGCACATTCATGAAATCAGATTGATCACCCGATGCATTTGAGAGCCATTTTCTTACGCTGTCAACACTACAAGATACACCTCAATCCACATAAATGTGTGTTTTTTGTTGGTTCTGGTCGATTTATTGGATTCACAGTCTCAAAAGAAGGAATTCAAATAGATCCATTAAAGGTACAAGACATTACTGATTTTTCCTGCACCATCAAACTTACTTTAGATACAGAAACTTCAAGGAAAGGCTAACTTCCTGAGAAGGTTCATTCCAAACTATGCCAAAATGGCTAAAGGATTTACTCGATTATTGAAAAAGGGGATTCCCTTCCATTGGGATCAAATTTTGCAAGCTTCTTTTGATGCTATCAAGGACACTCTTGTCCAAGTGTCATTAATGTATCCTTCTAATTATCAAAATGATTATTTCCTATATACCGTCATGGCTGAAATGACCATCTCTATGGTTTTGGTCCAAGTAGAAGATGTAATTGAACATCTGATCTATTATTTGAGTTGTAATATCAATGATATGGAAGTTAAGTACACATATGTGGAAAATATTTCCTTGCCAGCTAGCTGTTGAAGCTATCCAAATATTTCGCCATTATATCCTGCTCCGAAAAACAACAATAGTTTCGGATTGCAACCCCATGAATTATATCTTATCACGTCAATTGTTGGGTGGAAAATATTTAAAATGGATTGTCATTTTTTAGGAATTTGATTTGGAATTCATCAAATCCAAGTCAAAAGAGTCTTTAGTTTTGGCTGAGCTTCTCTTTGACCTTCCCTCTGATAGTACCGCTACTACGTCGGAACCATTTATTCTAGACGAGTCTCTGTTTTTGATCGGATCATATGATCCTTGGTATGGGGATTTCATGATTTATCTCCAAACCCAAACTTTTTGACCTAGTACCTCTCACTTTGAACAATGACGTATTCAATACCAAGCTAAAGATTATCTGATCGTCGGCGATACACTTTATCGTCGTGGTGTCGTTACCATTTTAAGGAGGTGCCTCACTCATGAGGAGGCCAAAAAATTTAAATGATTATCATGTTGGGGCTTGTGGTGGACACTTATCTAGATATGATACCACGTAGAAGATACTACGCGCTAGTTACTTTTGGCCTACTATTTTTCGAGATTGCATCCTTGTAATCAGAAGTTGTCATGCATGCCAGATTTTTTATCGTAAAATCCACAAACTGCCGACACCAATGCATCTTGTTGTCTCTGCTAGACCATTTAAGAAATGGGGTATTGACTTAATGACCTGTAACCCTCCTTCGTCTAGAGGGCATGGTTATATTAATTTCGCAGTTGACTATTTTACCAAATGAGCTGAAGCGATGCCTACATTTAATAACACAGGACAAACAACTGCATTGTTTTTCTTCAACCATGTTATTGCACGGTTTGGGGTCCCACAGGCTATAGTTAAGGATCATGGGAAGCATTTTCACAACCATATGATGTCTGAATTGACTACCAAGTGACAATTCTCACATAATAATTCTACTCCTTATTATCCAAAATCAAATGGACAAGTTGAGGCTATTAACAAAATTCTTAAATGAATGCTTCAAAGAATGATAGGATTCCGTAAAAGGAACTGGAATTTTATCCTGTACTCTGCTTTGTGGTCGTATCGAACCTCAGTGAGAAATGCAATCAGATTTACTACTTTTCAATTGGTGTATGGTCTATAAGCTATCTTACCAATCTAATGTGAAATATAATCGTTAAAACTCATGTTAGACTTGTTACCTGACACCTTAGAAGAAGAAGCATGTCTCCTTAACCTCATCCATCTAGATGAAACGCGGCGTGAATCCCAATTGGCCAACGAAGTGCATAAGAGATGTATAAAGGTGCAATACGACAAAAATGTCTAGCCTTGCATCTACTCAGAGGGTGACTTGGTCCTTCTTTACGATCAAGAAGCTGATGTAATAGATACAGGGAAATTCGAGCCATTGTGGCATGGACCCTATATTGTCAAAAGAGTTCTTGCTAAAGGTGCCTACAAGTTAGTTGATTACGATGGAATTCCATTGGCACAGCCTAGAAATGGGTTGTATTTGAAACGTTACTATGCTTAATCATGAGCATAGTAAATTTTTGTATTATATTGTATATATGTTTTTGATTTGCATTCACTATCTTAATTTGTTTCTAGATTTTTCTTGACGTTAGTAATCCGCTTTACATTTTATCACATATGTCTGAATCTTCGGAACCATTTGTTGTATATGCTAATGGTGCTAGTTGTAGTACGCATAATCTATCCTCTACGGCGTGGGCCATTTTCTCTCCAAACGATGAGTTAGTGATTTTTCAAGGGAATTGTATTGGTAGATTGACAAACAATATCGCTGAGTATAACGCGTTGATCGAACTTCTCTCTGATGCCATTTCATTTGGTATTAACTGCATAATCATAACGTTAGACTCACAACTCGTGGTATTACAACTTACTAGTGTTTATACTGTTAGAAATCCAACACTTCTTAGATTTTTCCTAAGAGTTCGACTTTTGGAAAGACATTTTGATTTTGTTCAATATCAACACATTCCTAGAAATTTGAACACTTTGACTGATTCATTAGCTAATCAAGTTTTAGGCAGACATTTGTGACATAGGTAAAGAAAATATTCACATCATTGAATAGGATTATGCATTAAACATAGGAAAAACTCTAAAATCATATAGATAGATAGTTATAGGTTTTTACAAAATTTGTGCCTAAGACATATTGGTCATATGACCTCAAAATGTATGCAAAATGTCACAAGTAAACTAGTGGTGCTCATGGTAACATGCTATAGATCTGGAAATCCTATGAAGTAACCACATCCAATGGTTAGGAACCCCAATAGTGTGTCACTACAGGCACATGGGAAGATCTTCGATCTGACAATCTAGAATCTCGAAGGTCAACCCCTCTATGTGTTGCTAAAGCTCAGCAAGAGTCTCAGCCATATCAAGGTCCTGAAGGACCGCTCTCCCGACAACCCTCTCTGCTAGCGCATCTGATTCGTGCTCTAGTTCCTCTATTGGTTGAACGCGACCAATATCTGCATTACATCAAACTTTTAGTTTAGTCTTGGAAATAAATAAAAACACAAAAACATTGTATAAACCTTAGAAAAATAAAAAAACATGGTCAAATCATTCTTACCTATTGCACCCCACTGAGTGCCATCTGGTAATACTAAATTTGGATCTCCTCGGAAATCGATGCCTGCGTATGCGTACTCATCGATGGCAATGATCTGTTGCCAGAACGAGATGAAGAATGTAGTAGAGAACACAATGGTCGATTGGCCTGCATGCCGACCCATGAGTTCTACCCATCTCTTCATTCAAGGATCTCTAGGACTAGATATATCTAGTGTTCCATGTTGTGGCTACATTAGTGGAATCCATTCCAAAGCGAAGGAGATAAGGATTGAACCATAACTGAAATTATTCTTCCTTCCTCCCTTTTATTTTTTTAGTTATTCCTTTATTTGAGATAGAACAACTTCAGACTAGTTGAAGACTGATGGATCTAAACACTCTAGAGCATATTGCATATACGATCTGTTCACTACATGTAGTGTAACAATTCCAACAAGTTTAGTGATCATGAAAAGGATGGTTCTCAAAGGAAAATCCCTAAAATCTTGGATGTTTATTTTCCATATTTGCTAGGTTTTGACCTTGGATAGCAATACTGCATAACATAATCCCTCACTGTCTCTCCTCCTATGGTAGACCCTGTGCGAGAAATGGGAAAACCTCTCCTCAAAAAACCTGTGAGAAAACACACATCCTCAAATATTATGGGAACCACTTTGTTCTTAATGTGAAATGCCTCTATCGCCGGATCCCATGCTCGAACTAAGAACTCCGAGAGTTCTATTTGTTGCCTCATTCCCGACAATTTGAAGTACTTAAGTAGTCCACAATATCTTAGAGTTCTTAAAGTACCCGGATCATTCAAGGAAATCATATCTTGTTTTTCATGTTCTCTTTCCCTCCATGTAATCATCATTATAATATGATGGAAATCTAAAATTCAACCATAATATCCATTAGATTCCATTCATTCCAAAAAACTAGGAAAATTTTGGGCACAACATGAAAATCAAAAACTTGAACTATGCCCAACGCACTACCTGGATTGAGACAATGCATTGCACATACAAGTACCCTTCATTGTACCTTCTATGAAAAGCAGATTTTGATATTCAGGGGTGCGTTGCCCTCATTTTGGGCAGAATTTACCCTAGGGGCCTTAAAACCCTAAAAATATGCAAAGAATGGAAATGAAATGACTACCAAAGGGAAGAGGAGGTTCATGGTACTAACCTGGATCAAAACGGCAATGAAATCCGTCCACAGAAACAACCACAATCAACGACTGAAGTTCGAGGGAAAAATCAGGTTCAGAGCTCCAAAATGCAATTGGTAACTATGAAATGGTAAAAATGAATAGTGAAACTACATTTTTATAGTCATTTAATTGTTTGCAAGTTAAATTTAATGCTATTACTATAGTTTTATTATGTTTTTATCATGAAATTTCTATTTTTAATCCATTTGATGTTGTTCTGAATAGGAAATACAACTGATGAATAGATTAGTCGTGCAGATTTATTCAAAGAATAACTTGACCACAAAGCATACTTTTCCTCCTTATTTTTTGAGCTTTGTTAAAAATGAAAAAGGATTTGAAGCACACTTTTATCTCTTTTTCAAGCTTCGATGACAGTGAAAAAGGAACCCCTAGAGTCTTCTTTTAGCTCTTTTCAGACTCCAATAATGTGAAAAGTTTGCCGAGCACTTGTCTTTTCGAGCTCGTTAAAGTAAATGAATTGATATCTACTCAATATAAGGTTAACCCTTTTCTGGACTAAGATGGATTATTTACGAAAAAGGAATACCTTGGTTAAACATGACGAAAGAGGTTCTCTCAGATATTATTTTACACTTTTTCGGGTCTGAGTGACAAATTTACAAAAAATTACTTTTGGAGTTCTCTTTCATCCTCTTTTTTAGACTCTCTAAATATGAAAAAGGACTAGGCTATCACTGTCATTAAGCTCGTTAAAACATAAAATAGTGACGGGCTTGTTGATCATGGCAAGAATTGAGTTTCAATCATCGCTAGACTCATTAAATTATTAAATAGTGATACTCTATTCGCTCGAAGGGTCGAATTATAGATCAAGAAAATGATATCCTCCTCAAGCTTGTTAAAAAATAAAGAGGTACTGGTCGACAAATGACTAGGGAAAATTTGGGAAAAGTGAGCAAAGTTTCTTTTTGGTAGCAAGTCGCTCTTGAACATGACACTTATTTCACTCCATGTCCATGACTGTTTGGGTTGGGTAATCATCTTGACAATTCATTCACACCTATGGTTCATCATACCTTCACTTTGGTTTTGGGTCAATGCTTCCAACTCATCATAGTGTCGCGGATATGTTCAAGAGAAGTCCTCCAGTGATTAAAAACTCATCCTTATGTAATACTCATAAACCTTCATTTTCATGGCCGTCATCCCTGAAAATTTCTATATCAAGTCATACCCTTGTCTACGAAATCAGTAACTCTAGTTTTGCAATAAGGTAACTTCCTATCGATGACAAATCAATATCCAAGAAGCTAACTTAGAAACATCATATTCCAGTACCATGAGGCTTGTTACAGCATCGACAAGATCCTTGCTTCCAAACCTTTGACCGAAAGATTTTGTTTGGCATTCAACATCAAATCGTCTATTCACGCCTTACGAAATGTATTGCAGTACCTTGAGGGCCATTGAAATTAATGGTGGTTCTCTCTCATTTTTTAATAGCTCACATCATTGGCTGGTAATCAAACGATGTCTTTCCATGTTCGACTACAAATCATATATTCGCATGGCTAGACTTGTACCCAAAAGATAAAGTGAACGAGATAAGAAGACCTTGGATCTAGTTTCAGCCATCTAGGCTGCAATTTTAGGATTGTTGTACACATCATCTGTATGGTGAATTTACATACAGATTGTCATCCAAACATGGGCCTATATATGTAAGCATGTCTGCATCTGGGCAACATTCCAATGAAGACGAATTTCTGAATTATGTACATGTTATTAGATTGTTTTATGTGTTGAACATGGGAATGCCTACCCTCAACAATTATGATCAAAGAGGATATATCATGATGTAATGTATTGTAATATTGATGCAGGTGACCACTCTGCTTCATTTCCAAGCTCATCATAGTGTAAAGCATCTAAATCAAATGTTCTTATTATTTGGATCTCATGCTTTAGGGGGCAATTGTTATAGGTCAATTTGGGCACCATTCCCAATGACCTGGTTAACTAGACATCATCTCCAAGACCAATGATCAAGGGTCTATCATTCCCTATCATTTCAACAAATACATGCTATAAGATAAGAAACAAGACAAATCAAGCAAAGGTTTCCATGGTTTGAAGCTTATTATATAACATATGAGAGCTCACCAATGCAAGCTCTAAGGGGCCTAAGTGCATTACATATGTAGGTAGCCCCATGCAAGGTTTCTCTGCAAAGCACTTCCCAACATTCACAGGTGTGTTGGTCACATTGAGAGCGAAATTCTCATTGTGCCAGAATCTCCACTTGGCCAGTGCCTTCTAGAAGAGTTCACATGTGTCAAGCTTCAGATCCAAAAGTCCATTTGACATCTACATGAATGGAAACATGTCTTGCCTATTATTGGAAAGTCATTGATTGCAAAACAACCTACAGTTCATCAATAAATTGAGCACAGATCTTAGTGCTTGAGGATGAACAATTTGAGTAGAGAAATGCTGGAGAATTTTCAATTGAGAACTAGATTTGTGTAGCTAAAACTGGAGAGATTTATACTGTGATGAGGCTTGGGAACATTGCTGGAAGGTCACTTCAAATCAATCACTAGGTTGTAACCTTTCCTTCTATCATCAATAAAGAGTACTGCTTATTTTTCCCTATATACATCTGTATTGGCTTTGATTTTCCATATTGCAAGATCTTGGTTGATGTGTATGGTTTATGCTTTACTGATTTAGCTAACTAGCTTGAATAGATATCTATATTATTGCATCATTTGTTGTTTCAGTGTTCTTTCTTGCAGGAAGCATTCAGCCCAAAAAACCACATGAATTTGAAGCTGCAAAAGAAGCGACAAAAGGAGCCATTTGGAAGCAACTGAACAAGTAAGCCTCCAATCCTCTCTGTGTATCTATTCTGAGTTAGGAAAAATAGTCATATAGTCTTTCACCTATTTTTTTGGACTAAAACCTATCTAGGGAAGCGTGATTTATCCATAATTCACAATTTTGGCCCAAAAATGAGGATGTTAAGCAAGGGGTTGCATGCCCACTTGTAGATATATGACATGGGCCAGAAAGAAGCTTGGTTACATTGGTTTCTCTTGGGTGAGTTTGGTTACTATCCAAAGGCTCCTATTTCTTTGATCCATGCCTTGAAAAACACTTATGTAATGAAGGAGGAGGCATGACTGTGTTGGCTGCTCTTGGGTGAGTATGGTTACCACACAATAGCTCATATTTTTTCTGATTCATGCCTTGTGTATCAATGATAGAATGTAGCAAAAGAAAGCATGTTCACATTGGTTGACCAAGAGAGAGTTTGGACATCACATGACATCCCCTATGTCTATGTGTTTTGAATTGTGTAAAACTTGGCATGGTACTCTCATGATGTGTATTAATGGTTCTTACTTGTATTGGGTTGATGTGAAATTCCACATGTCTATCAGTATGAGTTTACTCCGTGATGCACATGAGGAGGAGAGAAGGCAGGAAGATCTCTTGTTGCTTTGGTTTCTTTTGGGGGAGTTTGGATTATCCATCTTGCATGGGGGAGATGGAGGATGGCAGCAAAGGGCCTTACTCCAATGGTTATTGTTGGGAGAATATGGTTTGACATATTTTTCTACCCATATATCTCTATTTCTTATTTTTCATAATGTTGGAATGATGCATGGATCCAAAAAGGCCAATAGGGCTAAGGATGAGGGCATGCCAATGCTCAATCTACTTCATAAAGCATGGGATGAAGAGATGTATTGTGAGATGGAGATTTTCCTTTATGGGAAGAACCACTTTGTTTTATGTATCTCATGTATTGATGATGATGTTGGACATCATATGGTTGTCACTTGGTACCTCATGGTGAAAGGAGGACATCTAACCATATAGTTGGAGGTCATTCTATGAATTTTTGAGAGACAACTTTGGAACCAAACAGCATGACACATTTCAGAAAATGGAGGAGGCCTTCCTTATGTGGATGCCTTGGAGGGGAATATATTCCTTTGCATATAATTTTTCAGTTTCTTGAGGACAAGAAACATTTTTCCAGGGAAGACTGTAATATTCTCAAATTTTCACATAATATTTGGAATATTAGAGTTCCTAATTTTCTTAATGAATTAAGTAAATAAAAGGGTGGAGGGACCCATAATCCTCAAGATGAGTAAATATCCACTTTTTTTGTATGAATGTGGATTGATTAAGCCTAGATCTACATAATGGGGTAGTGGAGCAACTAATAATGTGAATGGAGTGGAGATCATGTCTCATTAATGAGATAGATCATGGAGGTTGAAGCAGTCAATTGAGATCATGGAGGGCATCTAATGTAAGATCATAGAGAATTCATGATGAAGTGATGGGGGAAGTAGTGCAATTAATGCACACATGATGGAGTGGGTGTAAATTACATGTAGACATGATGTATGACTTGGAGAGACAACACAGTCAACATGGAGTATTATCACCACATGCACAACACAGTTTAGAGGTGGGCCAAGGCATGGTAAGGCTCATAAACTATATAAAGGAGATGAAGGAAACAATGGAGGGATGCTTTTGATTATTCATGTAAAGGTATGTTTAGTTATGGAATTTTCATTTGACATTCCATGATTTCTTTGGATATTTAGCTAAGATTGCAAGTGTTGTTTAGCATTGGGTGTTCCCGAGTGGGAATCCCACCTCTTTCATTGAGTATCTCTTGAAAGATTATTGTACTTCATTCATCATCAGGCATTGGTGCCACATTATTTCCATTCTCTATAGAACACCTACCTTTAGGAATTATGCAACTTCTGAAGATCAGTTTGGGAGGTTGTTACAGGTCAAAATACCTCCTCATCAGCTCAGAGGAGAAGACAAATATGGAAGGAATACAAAGACCTAAATTAAACCTATTTCTGCCAAGGTAACACCTTTCTATAACAAAACAAGAGTGTTATAACGCATGATACTAGTGAATGTGCCACGTTAGTGGCTAGGGAAACGCTCTGTTTACACTAGAGGATAGCGTTACTCGTGTTTTGAGTTTGAAATGGGAAAAAAGCGTGGAGAATGATTTGAATCTCCAGCTTTCCCTCACAAGAGAGTCAGTTCACAAAGGAAACAGCAAAGCACCAATTCATTATTGGTCACTGCCATAAAATACTGAACTCCCAAGGAGGCAAAATCATAGAGTTTAAAGAAACATCTTAGTTTTTTCTATTCCAAACTAGTGGAAAGAGAAAGGCAAGAATGGCTTTTTCCCTCTCTTATAAAAAGGAGCTGAAGGATCTTAGTTGAAGGTCGAAGGATTGTTAATGTTCCGAATACTTGTGAAGTAGAGAATAGTGTTATAGTGTGAAGGCCAAGAGTCAAAGAGGTTCCTAGAGAGCTTGTTGACTAAGACTTCACTACTTGAGGGATAGAGATATTGGAAGGCTGAGGAGGGCTTGGTACAACCGACGGCTGTAATCCTCCTTCTTTTAAAATCAATAGAACTATATCTGTTTTGTCCATTCGATGCTTAATATTGTTATTATTGTTTAAATATTTACATAGTATGATATGAATGGCTCATATGAGTATAATTTAGATGTTCATTATATATTGGCTTAATTGATAGGATATATGTTGTGTTAGAAATTACGCGAGTGATTTGATTGATTGCAGGACTAAGATTTGGAGCCGGTGAAGAAGGACTCTAGCTTCGCTACCTAGTGCTCTCCAAGGGACTCTACGATCGTCAAAGAGGACTAAAATTTGGAGTTAGTGAAGGACTCTAGCTTCGCTGCCTAGTGCTCTCCAAGGGCCTCCGAGATCATCAAAGAGGTAATTTTCTATCGCATTCCGTCAAGTTGTTTTAAGTTAATATGAACATATATATGCCATCTTTGTGAGCTATACAACTAATCTTACCATCTGCCTCGGGCACCGGAAAGCCCTGAGAGGGATATAAGATAACCAACAACCCAAGAATTTTACCCTATAGCATAATTGGCGACTCCGCTGGGGAGTTTGCCCATAGTTTCCAGACTATTTCTTTCCTCCTTTCTTCTCTCCTTTGTTCACAGATCCTTCCGACCAGTACTTATGCCCAATAGACATTTCAAAAGCTCGCAGAGTTCAATCCTGTTTCTCTTTGACCATATGAAGAATTTTTCCCTGGCTAACGCTACCCCTGTAGGTTTTCCAGTGCGTTATAACGCTGACTCTGCTTAAATACAGTGCGTTAGTCTCTGGATTAACGTTGTCTTTACTCATAGACAGTGCGTTACTCAGCCAAAACTTATTGTTCATTGTTGTAATTGTGTTTTAGCTGCAGAATTTTTTGGCCATTAGTATATCTCCTTAACTGAATCCCTGTGCTTGTTTACTAAGCTAGCATTTCTATTTTGTTTCTCTTGTTTGAAAATTTAGTGGCAAAAGCATTTACTTTTTAGAGAAGAATTTTTTTTTTTTTAGTTTTTTTTTTTTTCTGCATCTAGCTGAGTTAATTCTGAAATTTTCGATTCATAGACTGTTAAGAAGAGGTAGATAGAATTCTGAATCTTTAAAGTCAAAATGTGTTATTTGAATGTTAGTGCATGGATGTTGAAAAGAAACCTCTCCTTGTAGAAATACTCTTCATCTAATTAAACATTTAGAGCATGTTTTGCATGGTTTCTTGAGTCAGAGTCTCATTACATTTCATACGTCCACTCCCCCCCCGCAAGACTAATAATCAAGTACACTAAGAATCAAGCGATAATAAAATCAATCACATTAATCTTCTTTGAGCTCACAGAATCGGTAGTTTAGGCTAGGATCTTGGGTTAGGAGCAGTGAGAAAATCACCCAAGATCTCAAAACTTGAAACTAGAGTCATTAACGAGCGAAATCCTACTGCACTCATATTATCGAGATTGTTCCTTTACTGGAGCTCAGCGCGAGACAACACTTGGGTGCACAAGAAGGTATCCTGCCTTCGACTGCATCTGGTGGGTGTGTTATATATTGGGGTTCCCTTCGGGGATGTCAAAACTAGATCGGGGATCTAGGTATTCTGCCCATATAGCACACTGTCCTTGACCGCGGACCCCCCTGATGATGTCTGTGATTTGAGGTATCTTTAGTGGCCATACTTTTTAGGGACTTAGACAAGGTGACTGGGACAGGCTATCCTGGTACCTGAAATAGATGGATCCACTCTGTCTTTGGTCTTTAGGAGGGTACTCGTCTTCACGAGAGTTCTTACACCTATCGTCTAAGGTTTGGGCGAAGATTTAGAGTGACTGTAACTGTAATTTCGACCAACCCTCTCTGTATACTATTGTGATATTGGATTTCATCACCAGAAAATGGTAGTACTCAGACAGGGCACCCTATTTTTGCTACTTGCTGATTGATTTTAGAGAGTCCTTTTTTCTTTTTTCTTTTAGGTGTGTGGTTACTATCATTGATACTTCATAATACATCACAATTTATTAAATTTTTTTAAAATTAAACTGGTCACCGTGGTGTCCTTCGACCCACGCCGTCTGTCCCGATGACAGCAAGGTCTACCTCCTCTCACTATTGAGGAAGAACTGAACCTTGGTGAACCCGTGCCTTCTACGGAAGAGCAGTCTCCTCTGACTAATCTTGATTTTCACATAGCCTCATATCATTCAGAATTTTCGGAGGACCCTTTCACTGAAGGGGTTGTGCCTCATTACAATCCTCCGCTCACCGATCCGTCGGGGCCTGTGATGATTCAGATTCCACCACACCAAGATATGTCTTCGGCCACACAAAAATCCATTTCACCACCAGCATCCATTGGGTCGATGCCAATGGAAACCATCCCAGGTTCGCCACCATCCTCCCTGCCAGTGGTCAGTTCTATGCCATCACTGGGTAACCCTAGTAGTCAACATATACCTACTCCCAACCCTACGGTCATCACAACTGTCAGTAGCTTACCGAATCCTTCGGCATCTACTTCTACCGTGACCACGTTGGGACCCACGGTAGCTCCTCCAATGGGTATGACTACTTCAGTGCCTTTTAGCAACCCTTTCATTTGGAACCCTCTACTAAGTTCAAACCCCTTGGCCACTATACCAGGGGGCAGTGTTACTAGCACACAGGTAGCAGGGAACATTTCACTTCCCCTACAATCCTTAGGACAAATGGGAAAACCTATTGTCAATACTTTTCCCTTAAGTGGTGCAAATATAGGTGTAGGGTCTATGTTGTTGCCAAACTATGCAAGTAGTAGCATGCCTCCAGGTAACTCTATTGCATCCATTTGGACTAACCAACCCCAACCTCCATCTGGAATGGGAGGGAACTTTTATACTGGGGGCAACCAACCAGTTGCCTCGCAATACAATATGCCCTATGGACAACAACAGTGTGTCCCTACTCCTCCACCTATAGGAAGTTTTTATCAAAGTCCCACTTATACTCCTGGTAACGCATTGATGGGTGGACCCTATGGTCTAAGTAGTTAGCCCATACTGCCTTGGTTAGATTCGGAGGAAAATCAACAATTGCCATATTTGGCCGCTTTGGACATTCCCGATATCCATAAACTGACTAACGACCCCATCAATCACAACCCGATTTGGCCTTCAGTACTGCATAAGATTCCTTCTGACATCTCGAAGTTCAATGGGAAACAAGGGAACGACCCAGGTGCACACATCACTACCTTTCATCTATGGTCTATATCCAATTCCATGGTGGATGATAGTGTCCAGATTCGACTGTTTCCTCGCACCCTTACAGGTAATGCCGCCAAGTGGTACATTGAATTTCCACGCGCTACCATCAATACTTTTGGCGCTTTAGCGATGGAGTTCCTAAAGAAATTTCAATTACCAATTAGATTTGAAACCGGAATGGAATTTTTAACCTCGCTGCGCCAAGACACCACCACCCACATCTCCGATCATATTCTGAATGGAGACGTAGGAGGAGGCTTTTCAAAGTGCCAATCACAGATCATCTCTTAGCCAATTGGTTTTGCAAGTCTCTTTTACCCCACATCTCTAAAGACATTGGCCTTTCTGGTGTAGTTACAGAATATAAATGTATTCGTCGTGCCCAACATTTGGATTTAATCTATTCACAATCTGGCACACTATACGATCTACTCCCCCATGCCCTTGGTAACCCAAATTCTCCGGCCACTCAAAAAACCGGAGCACATGCCGACGGTCTTGTTGGCACAATCTCCGATGTGGCCCCAACGCAGTCTCGGGGCAAACCTCCCAACCATCTTCAGTTGCCACCGCCCCTCACCAAACGACTACTCTTCCTACCGCCGAGGTGAATTCTGTGCAAACCTCACAAAAACCTAGCGGGAAAAATAAGAAGAACAAGAAAAATACGTCTTCTTCGGAAGAGCAGTCGAATAATCAGAATAACCCTAATCAGAAAAAAACTGCCAAAAATGACAAAGGGAAGGATAAACCCATGAAATTTCCTTGCAAGATCTGTATAGAGGACCACTTGACATACAAATTTCCTCGGCTGTAGGAATGCACCGATTTTATTGCCAACGAGGATTCTGGGCAAACACCTGTTGTTCTTCATAATCCTTTCCCAAATAAACAGTAGCAACATCAACACATGGTTGACAATCCACCACAACCCCATCAACGGGGCAATGGTGGTTCACATCCTTCCGGCGAAGGACCATCTGCCATTTATGGCATTGAGAGTGTTGAACTTCAAACTCGAGCCAAGCTTTATGGAAACCCTACCATAGAGGCTCAAGAACCTGGAACTAGTTCAAATCCACCACTGCCCAAGGATTTGTATATCGAATGGCCTACTGCTGAACTCGTGATTCGTCCCCCCAAAGGGACACTTCGATGCATGACTCATAACACCTCTGCACGTGCAACCCAAAACTACAACATTGTAGAAGATTTGGTGCAGGCACCATCAGCCATGTCTGCTCTCGAAGTATTACAAACCTGTCCAGCACAAAGGAAAGCCTTGCTTTCGGCCATTGGTGGAATAGACCCCCAGGATTCCATGCTAGCTATATTTGATATGGAAAATGCTAAACCTCGCCTCTCACACCAACTCGCATTCCAGGTGCAGGTTGTGTCGAAAGGGAGACCAATCCATCACACTTTCATAGACGAAGGTGCTTCGGCCTACGTTATGTCACAAGCTTGCTAGCTCAATTTAGGTTCTCCTACCCTCACCCCGCCATCGAATTACCTCAAATATTTCGATGGCTACACGTTCCTCCCAAAAGGATACCTTGCTAGCTTTCCCATCACTCTGAGTGGGAAAATGGTAAACGTGGACATTGAAGTTGTGGAGAGCCATCTAGACTATAATCTATTTCTTGGTCGCAGTTGGTCTTATGCCATGACTGCCATTGTGTCTTCGGTCTTCTGACTCATCCTATTTCCATTGGATGGAAAAATAGTCACAGTGGATCAGCTATCCTTCTGCACCCCTAATTATGCCATGTTACCAAGTAGCACTGTACCCCTAATAGGAGGCTTCCCTGACTCTTACGTCAGTATCTGTACTTGTCTTCTGAAGGCATCTTCCCTACTGGGTTGTTTTCCTCTCCCGCTGCCACAGATCCCAAGCACGGTTGCAATGATATCCACCACTTTGGATGGCTCTATCAACCCATGGATCATCCTGGCACCTTCCGACATTGATTCCTATGGAGATCATATGCTGCTATCACCAGTAGAGTTGGCTTACCAAGCCATCCAGATAGCATATGAACCCTCCACTGCTATGGTTTTGACTGAAGGTACAAACCTCTCGCCCATCACAGTTCTCTCTAAGGATCTCCTCAATGAAGTCTTGCCTACAGACGAAGCTATTCGAGAGATCATGTCTCTAGAAGAACGACCTTGGGGAGAGTTTCACCATCGCGCTTCGATGATTGACTCGGAGGCGATAAAAACAGAAATCCCATCCTTTGACCAACCTGATATAGTTCCCTCCCCTTATACGACTGTTCAAACTATCGATTCAGAAGGGAACATGGGTAATCTTTCTAAGACAATGCTCATTGATATCTCGGTCAAAACAGGTATCATGGAAAACATTCAGATTGGAGCCGATTGCAATCCTAAGGAAATTGCATGCTTCACATCCCTTTTCAAGGAATTTCGCGATGTGTTTGCTTGGTCTCACAAGAAAATTCTTGACATAGATAATTCTATTGACGAGAAAGAGATCAAGAAATTTCGAGCGTTCTTTTTACGGTATTTTTCTTGCTCGTTAATCCGAAAAACCTCAAGTTCCCTTCTTCGGGCTCGTTAAACTTATATGAAGTTGATATCGAGAATTCTTTTTGTATGGTCTTGTTCTTGCTCGTTAATCCGAAAAACCTAGAGTTTTCTTCTTCAAACTCGTTAAAACTATGAAGACGCACTGAGCTTTCTTTTTAGGAATCTTTTTCTCACTCATAAAACTGAAAAAACCCTGAGTCGCCTTTTTCAGGCTCGTTAAACTACCACGACAGAAAGTAAGGAGCCATTCTTTTCTCTTTTTCAAATCTCTTTAAACTGAAAAAGTAACCGAGTTTTCTTCGCGTGACTCGTTAAAATTTCATGGAGGGCACCGATTTTTTCTTTGTCGGACTTGTTAAAATTTCACAAAGAGTATTGAGTTTACTTCATCTCCTCATACTCATAACAAAATGAGGTAGACATCCATCGAACATAGATTTCTCACCTTTCTGGATTCAATGGACTAACTCACGGAGAATGAACTGTTTCAGGCTTACTATTATCCCTTCTCCGTGCCCGGTTATCAAGACATTACAAAGGTACCCCAATGGAGTTGTATTTTATGATATTTTTCAGACTCTCTAAACATGAAAAATTCACCGAGTTTACTCGTCTGGACTCGTTAAACCTAATCATATGGGGCATAGAGTTGTCTTTTCTGACATTTTTCAGACTCTCTAAACATGAAAAATTCACCGAGTTTACTCGTTTGGACTCGTTAAACCTAATCAGATGGGGCATAGAGTTGTATTTTCTGACATTTTTCAGACTCTCTAAACATGAAAAATTCACCGAGTTTACTCGTCTGGACTCGTTAAACCTAATCATACGGGGCACAGATTTGTCTTTTTTGACATTTTTCAGACTCTCTAAATATGAAAAATTCACCGAGTTTACTTGTTTGGACTCGTTAAACTTAATCAGACGGGGAAAAATTTGGAAAAAATGGATACTACCTCTGTTAAATTTCAGAAAAGGTCGATTTGGCAGCAAAATTCTTGAACATGGCACTTCCTAGAAAACTCTTTCACAGTTAGCCGAACCCTACCATCTATGAGTTTTAGCCTTCATTTCCCAGTGTCCCTGCATCGGTAAAATCCTAACACACTCTTTGGTGTTCATCAAGCTTCAGATGCCTAGTACACTGCTACAGTGCCTTCTATTGTTCAAGCAGATCTCACTATCTACTCCTCCTGTTATCAACCAAATCGCTCATTATGCTAGAAATTATTTGTCGTTCGACATCCCCATTTCCTCTTCATTATCTCAAATCATAAACAACATCAGTTGGTTTCCGTTTCATGTTTACTGATGTAGGACGCCTCAGTGCCTACCTTTCAACAGATCTCTTCCTATCGACTTCAACATCTTATCTAGGAAGTTGATCAAGAAACCCATCAGTACTCGGATACTTGCAGACATCAGTGGCAGGTAGTCTTGTGTTTGATCAGGGGTCTTCATCATTGGCTCCTTTTCAAATTATTCTACTAGTGTTCGACTTCAAATCATTTTTCACACTCGCTAGATTGTATTATGCATCTTAGGGACCATCATCATTATCGGTGGCCGCCTTCGCGTCTGTTAACAGTTTTCATTATCGACTGGTAATCAGACGATTTCTCACATGTTCGAAGACAACTCCTTCATTCACATGTTGGAATATGCAGTTTAAGTGAATCAGCGGTCAAGACCTTGGGGCAAAGGCTACATCATTAAAGTTGTGTTTCCTTCCCCAAGTTGCGATATTGTTTATGGAGACAGATTCTTCAACCTGATCCTGTTATGATAGACACTTCCACATTGTGCTTATTGGTGGACAGATTCTTCATATCTCTATTCTAGAGAAATCATGTTGTTTAAGCTACTGAGCATGGGAATGCCCGACTCAAGGCAGATACTATATTTTCTGACATATGTTGTTGTTTCAGGTTTTCCTCAGTCTTTCAATCTCTTTATCTCTACACACATTACAAAGTATTTCAGCCATCGTCTTTATCTCTGACCTCACACTTTAGGGGGCATCTGTTACAGGTTAAAATACCTCCTCATCAGCTCAGAGGAGAAGACAAATATGGAAGGAATACAAAGACCTAAATTAAACCTATTTCTGCTAAGGTAACACCTTTATATAACAAAACAAGAGTGTTATAACACATGAGACCAGTGAATGTGCCGCATTAGTGGCTAGGGAAATGCTCTGTTTACAATAGAGGACAATGTTACCCATGTTTTGAGTTTGAAATGGGAAAAACGCGCAGAGAATGATTTGAATCTCCGGCTTTCCCTCACAAGAGAGTCAGTTCACAAAGGAAACTGCAAAGCACCAATTCATTATTGGTCACTGCCTTAAAAGACTGAACTCCCAAGGAGGAAAAAGCATAGAGATTAAAGAAACATCTTAGTTTTTTCTATTCCAAACTAGTGGAAAGAGAAAGGCAACAATGGCTTTCTCCCTCTCCTATAAAAAGGAGCTGAAGGCTCTTAGTTGAAGGTCGAAGGATTGATAATGTTCTGAATACTTTTGAAGTAGAGAATAGTGTTATAGTGTGAAGGCCAAGAGTCAAAGAGGTTCTTAGAGAGCTTGTTGACTAAGACTTCAATACTTGAGGGATAGAGAGATTGGAGGGCTGAGGAGGGCTTGGTACAACTGACGGTTGTAATCCTCATTCTCTTAAAATCAATAGAACTGTATCTTTTTTGTCCATTCGGTGCTTAATATTGTCATTATTGTTTGAATATTTACATAGTATGATATGAATGGCTCAGATGAGTATAATGTAGATGTTCATTATATATTGGCTTAATTGATAGGATATATGTTGTGTTAGAAATTACGCGAGTGCTTTGATTGATTCCAGGACTAAGATTTGGAGCTGGTGAAGAAGGACTCTAGCTTCGCTGCCTAGTGCTCTCCAAGGGACTCTAAGATCGTCAAAGAGGACTAAGATTTGGAGACGGTGAAGAAGGACTCTAGCTTCGCTGCCTAGTGCTCTCCAAGAGACTCCGAGATCGTCAAAGAGGTAATTTTCTATCGTATTCCGTCAAGTTGTTTTAAGTTAATATGAACATATATATGCCATCTTTGTGAACTTTACAGCTAATCTTACCACCTGCCTCGGGTACTGAAAAGCCCTAAGAGGGATATATGATAACCAACAACCCAAGCATTTTACCCTATAGCAGAGGTGGAGGTTGTCTTCAGTATTTTAGCTGGAAAACCAGTGTAGGATTACTCCTTTCACCTTGGGCTTGAAGAGCAGCATTCCCAAGGCTTCATTTTAGATCTAGAATCAGGAAAAACATTATTGACCTCCTATCAATAGTAGCCCCATCAAGGATTATGCAGTCCATCATTGTGAATCCAAAGGAGGAAGGAAGTTACTAGTATTTCATCTAGTAATTTTGTGAGGGTTCATCCCCTCACCTTGCCATGACCATTTCCATAAGCCTGGAGTTTATTGCAACACATTTCAGTAGGCATAAAGCCTCTCCCTCTTGTACATCATATTTCCTGTAGTAGTTGCATATTCAGTTGCTGAAACTTGAAGGAGGAAGAAGAGGAGGCAAGATATCAAGCTCCTAACTTGTAGATTTGAAGGAGGGATCAACCCTCAAAGCTCATATCCATTTGCAGAACATATTGTAGCCATATTTGGATCAGATATAGCTTCAGATCTATATAACCCAACAGTCAAAGGATCAAACCCTAGGAGGGTGATTTTCCAAAGTTGTAGATCTGGAAAATCCTTTCTCAGTTATCTTGGGTTCCCATCACATTGGCCAGATCTTGAATATTGGCATCATCAGAGCTCTTCATTTCCATAGATATGCATTTCCTTTTGCAACAACTTCATATACATCAACAGCAAAAGGAACATCACATTATTTTTTCATGTAAGATCACCAATTACGCAGTGCTAGTTGTAGCATGTTTGCAGGGTGATTCTAGGCCATCTCTTTGGCTAGATTCCCTCATATTTTATACATTATGTAACATAATCCTCTCCACATAACAGATAGGCTCAACTTCTTATTTATTATGATGTTGTATTTAGATTTATTGTTTACTTAGTTTTAGTTCCTATATTTTTTTCAGTATTACTACATTCTCCCTTTAGGGATATTACATCGAGGCTTATTGATGAGGAGAGGCATCTAAATTTTCAGTTGGAAGCCATTATAGACATTCTAGAGAGACAGATTTGGAGTTGGGCATGCATTACACATTGTAGCAGTTGGGGAGGCCTTCCATATGAGGATGACATTTGGAGGGAGATGGATTTTTTTAGCATCCAATTTTTCAATTGCTTGAGGACAAGCAACATTTTGGTGGGGGAAACTGTAATATTCCCAAATTTCCACAAGATAATTGGAATATTAGAGTTCTTAATTTTCTTAATTAAGTAAGTAAATAAGAGAGTGGAGGGACCCATAAACCCCATAGATGAATAAAATACACTTTTGATGTGTTTATGTGGATAATTTAGAGTTAGATTCGCATTATGGAGTAGTGGATCAGCTCATTAATGAAGGAGTGGATATCATGAATTATTAAAGATAATATCATGGAGATCATGGAGGAAGTTAAATGAGATGATGGTGCATTAAAAGTAAGATCATAGAGCACTAATGATGAGATATTGGAGGAATTTTTGCATCTAATGCACACATGATAGAGAGAGTGGGAATTAAATGCAGAGATGGTGGAGAACATGGAGAAACAATGCAATCTTCATGGAGGCTAGTGGCCACATGTGCAACATAGTTATGAGGTGGGCCAGGGCTATGGAAGGCTCACAAAGCATAAAAGGGAGATTAAGGCAGCAATAGAAGGCTGACTTTAGATTATTATTTTTAATCTATTTAGATCTGTATTTGTCATTTGAAATTTTTATGCACGCTTCAATAGTTTAGCTAAGTCTGCAGTGTTGTTTAGCACAGGATGTTTCCGAGCGAAAATCCCACCCTTACCCACGGGGGAATTTGAGTGACTACTCTGGGAAGGTTTCTTTGAGCTATAGTACATCATCAAGCATTGGTTCCACATTCAGCCACTCTCATATGCACATTCAGTCTCAGGAATTACACATTCATAGTTGAGGGTTTAAGGGGTGGAGGTTGTTTCTAGCATTTAAGCTAGGAAAATGGTGGAGGATTAATCCTTTAACCTTGTGCTTCAAGATCAGCCTTTCAGGAGCAGCATATATATATCCAGCATTGAGGCCATGATTTCATACCTCCAGGCAGCAACAATTTCCCAAGGGATTGCGCAGTCCAGTCATATAGATCTGAACGAGGAAGGAGTTTCAAATATTTCAGTTGGAAATCTTTGAGGAACCATATCGTCACTTTGGGCACATCATTTCCATAATTTAGGAGCTTCATTGCAGCATCTAGCATCAATCTATAGAGTCTCCCTCTCTGAAAGCACATTTTTACTCAGTTGTTGTGTATTCAACAACTGCATCTTTTATAGGAGGTTGGAGGAGATAGATCTTGAGCTTCTAGCTTAAGGATCTGAAGGAGGGATCAACCCTCTATGCATTGAGTTGGTTATGAATTATTGCAACCATCATATATTCAGATCATGCAGTAGATTTTCATACAGAGAAGTCATATATTTGCAGGGCCTAAGAGGTTTATTTTACAAGATTGTCATAAATGGAAATCCTTTTTGGTTTATCTTGGGTATTCATTATAGAGCTCGGATTTAAAATCCCGACATCATCTGAGCTCCAAAACTACTATATCTACACTTATATATTTTTCTGGAAGTTGTAGTCTTGACATTTGCAACAGGGACAACACAATATTCCTTTTAGCAGTCCAATAGTTACGTAGCCCCTCTTGTGGGAGAATTTGAGGCACATTCTAGGCCATCTGCCATCTCTTTGGCTTGAGTGTCTCATATTTTAAGAATTGTTGTACTTGTTTATCCACCTCCATATAATAAAATGGCTTAGCTATTCTATCTATTTGTATGGTGTATTTATATTATATGTTTACATTGTTGTAGTTATGATATTTTGTTTTTGAATTACTTTATTCTCCCTTTTGGGATATTACAACTTCAGTGTCAGCCATGGTTGAGATAGGTGATGAAGGTTCCTCAAGTGAAACAAGATCTACTTCTTCTCCAATAGGTTCTTCAAAATTTTCATAAGGCTCACCTATGTTGTGTTTAACCTCACAACCATTGAAAAAGAGTGAAGGGTGACTATGTGGTGATGTGGGGGTTTTAGGTAAAAAATTTCCTTGAGTATCCCTCCTTCTACGAGGCATGAAAATCATATTTTTTTGTATTTTTTCAATATTTTTGAAAAAAAATGTAAAAGGAAAGAAAAAACTAATGCTAAAACAAAACAAAACATCTACTAGACACCTCCCCAACAATGATGCCAAAAAGTGGTGAGCCCTGATATTGCACCAGGAATGATGCAATTCCCAGGGGCTGCCCTACTTTAATCTATCAACCCAGGGTTCATAAAAAATTGTAGGTGACAATTCTATATACAAAAAAAATGCATTATACTCATGTCATCTTCTTCTGAGATTTACAAAATGGTGCTACTTCTAGGGTTTCTGGATGAAGCCTATCACACTTATGAATTTAGGCCTAGGGCTACAAATGATTCAAAGCCATGGCTCTATCAGCCAGTACAAAACTACACTACAATAAGAAAGTGCATATAGCTACTATGCAATGAAAGATATCTACACATTAAGCTATGATAAGAAATGAATCAACCTAGGCATCTTGCATGAAGTAAATTGTTGAATTGAAATTGCCTAAAGGAAACTAATCCTAATCACACTTTGTTGGGCCAAATGGATTAAAAAACTCTACTTAATATATTCTCTATCTATGATGATTTTAATCATGCAACTAATTATGACCTAGCTATGCTTGTAAATGTGTTGTTTTGCAGCTAGGAGAAGAAAGTGCTAAGGTGGCTTATGGAAGGCTTGAACACATGGGTGCAAGGCTCAAGGTGTATGGGTGGTTTTTGAAGGTATAGAGGATGTGGCTAGTCATTCCCGGGCTTAAGGAGGGGCCCACTGGTGCTACTTAAAGTTCTGCTATAGGTTTCTTGTACTACTATGGGGAAGTCCTGAATTGCTACAGGAAACAGTCTAAGGACAATCCGAGGGAAAAAAATAGGTGTGAAAAGTGTATGGAAGGTGGCGCACCCCTTGGCCAAGCTTGGAACCTCTTGGGAGGCCTATCTTACACCCTTATGGTTTTCTCATGGTGTAGGGATGAAAAATATGAAAACAAGGCTGATGGCGATTTTTATGAAAAGAGGGATGATGAAGGGTGACAGATGAAGCCGAAGGTGCTGGTGAAGTTATTCTTGGCTGTGCTACTTGAACCTACAAGAAAAGTACTTGTTCATGCAATAAATATGGAAAAATTCATGATAAAGACAATGGAAAGGATTACTTGAATTTGGAAAGAAAATCTAGTTTAACCTACAAACAAAGATCTAACACAACATTCTAAACATATCCATGGAACTACAAAAACCTAGCTTATCCATTCCAAGAAATAATAAACTAAAAAGCAATTTTGGTATGTGGGGAAGGTATACCCTCCTCAAGCTCCAATGAAAGAGATGAGATGGAGAGGCTTGACTCAAAATTTGTGAATTTATAACCTATTCTACCAACATGTAATCAAGCTAAATCTACAACAAAAGACAAATGGAAGCAAACTAAAAAGAGTGAATGAAAATACAAGAAGACTAGCTAAATACTCATAAGAAAAACTAGCTAAAATGACATGAAAGTAAAGAATGATTACACAAGAGAGACTAAGGCACATGGATTGGGCCCTAACCCACAAGCCTAGCTCTCTGAAACAAGATCAGTGAATCACAATATGAATACTCATTTTATTTAAAAATATAGTCTCATTACATCAACATAAAAGTCTTAAAAACTTATTACAAGAGAAAAGAGCATAATGGCTTTCTCCAAAGTTTGAATCCTAATGAGCTTTAGCTCAGAAATATTTAACCTAAAGGGTAGGTACCAACAACTCCCTAAAAAGTAGGTGATGTGTCCACTTGACTGCAAGTGAAGTGTGGCTTTGGTGCACTTGATCTTGAGTTTGCTTGGTTGGATTTGATTTTGAGCTGTTGGAGGGAATCTCGAGGATCCCTTGGCTTCCTTTGGGATTTAAGGAGGGTGGAAAATCCCCCTAGAATCTCTCCTTGCTGTCTACAACAAGTATTAATGAGAAAATCTTCACTAAAAATGCAATATCTTCATTATTTTCCTACATTTAACTCATGTTAGTTACTCGGAGTATGATAAGCCTTAATCACCATCTACACTAGCATCATAAGACCATAATATAATTAAAATTAAAGAAAAAGAGAATAAGGAAAAAAGGTGACCATTAACTCCTCTAAATGTACCTAATGATGGAGCGCATCACTTGTAATGGGAGGGTGCATCACAAAAGAGGAGGTCATCACTAGAGCTCAATACCTCGACTTGGTTTATTCCTAGTCCGAGAATCTATATCAGTTATTACCTAATGCACTGCATCCTTCAACTAATCCTATATCATCTCAGTCTCTTGTTACACCTCCATTGGATGGTGTTATTAGGATAGTGGCCCATATTGATAGTAGTGAACCTAAGACTTCTTCAAAGTCTAAATCCACTACTACTGTTGCGCCCCTACTCCTTCCCACAACCAAAAGAATCCTAGTAAAACCTCAAAGGTAAATGATGTTCAGTCTACCACATCAAATAAATCCTCAAAGGGTAAGAAAAAGGGTAAATGAAAGTCTAAATCTGAAAACTAGAAACATGATTCAAATAAGTCATCTACTAGTGATTATTCAACACATAAGCCCAAATATCCTTGTCTAATATGTGATGACGATCATTACACCAAGGATTTTCCTTGGTGTGCCAAAGTTTCCCATATTCTGAAGGGCGCACCTAGGACTCCGTCCATTTTGAAAGAACCATTCCCTTCCCAGAAGATGCAAATGGTATATCATGCTCAATCATCTGGAAGCTCTCGGATGTTCATGGCTGGAATGAAATCCGTTGCTATCACCTTGAGAACAAATTATTATACCAATCAATCCAAGGCTCCCATGGAACCAAAAGTTACAGATCACCCTTCCTCTTTCATGCCTCCTACCTATGGCCCTCTCTAGATTGAGAGACCGAGTAGTGACTCCATCATTTGACCACACCCAAAAGGTTTTCTTTGGAAATCATCTTACAATCCAAATGCGAGAGCAATACAACACTACAATATTGTAGAATATCTGGCTCAAGCGCCTTCGGGGATGCATACTTTGGAGGTCCCTTAGTCATTCCCATCACAATGATTAACACTAATCTCTGCCATTGGAGGGATTGATCCTTTAGATTATATTATAATTATTTTTTATCTCGAGAATTTCGCTCCTCACCTCCCATCTTAGGTAGCTTTTATGATTTAAGTTACCATTATGGGAAACATTATTCATTGGACTATTGTTAATGAAGGTGCTTCTACTTGAATCATGTTTGTCGCATGCTGGAAAGCCATCAGATCTCCCCCATTGAGTCAGTCCCTGAACACCTTTGAATCTTTTTATGGTATAGGTTCTCGGCCATATGGTATTCTCAAGGCATTTCCCATCTTGTTAGAGGGGAAAATGGTAACCATGGAAGTTGAGGTGGTATACACCAACTTGAACTATAATCTCCTTCTTGAATGTATTTGGATAAATGCTATGGTTTGTGTAGTCTCCACCCTCTTTCGCATCCTCTATTTCCCTCATCTAGGGAAGATAGTGATTGTGAATCAATTGGATTTCTTCCCATTTGGGTCTTTAGCAGGCAACATTCTGTATATTGGGAAGGCCTGCTACTCCTTATGAGAACATTAGGTCGAGTCTGTTCAAAGACTTGTCTCTTAGGGGAGTTTTTCTACTTCCACCTCTGAATGTCACCTCCATCAATATTATTTCATCTGGTGACAATCCATGGATTTTTCCCAATCCCGACTAGATCGAGAGTTTTTGTGATGCTATGCCTCTTATCGTAGTAGAGAAAATGTATCAAGATATTCTCATGAATTCCGAGGCTTCATCTGAAACTAATACTCATTTGGTTTCTTCCCTAGACACTTATGTACAATCTCCCTAGTTTGGTTCTTGGGACTCTGATGATCCCTTGAATAAGACTTTTCCCACTGACGAGAGTATCATTGAGGTCATGTATATCGAAGAAACTCCATGGGATGATGGACATCATCGTTCCTCATTTCTCCCAATCCCAGGTGACATCTCCACCTGTCTAGGATACCATGCTTCGCCAGTATTGACTGACCCACTTTAGAACCCAAATTTGATTCATGAAGTGTTGTCCGAAGGGAACATGGGAAATATCACTCCGACCATTTTGATGGAAATCTTTGTTAAACCAGGGATTCTAGAGAATTTGCATATCGGTGCATCTTGTTCTCCCGATGAGATCAATATCTATAAGGAACTTTTTCAGGAGTTCTGCGATGTATTAGCATGGTCATATGAAGAAATTCTTGACATTGATCCAAGTATCGTGGTGAGTGAAATTCACACCTATCTGGATTCAAAACATGTTCACCAAAGGCTTCATCCTGTGTGTTACACCATTTTTTGGTCATCTAACCTATTATCATTATATGGACCCAAGTACACCATGTAAGACCAATTTTACCCTAAGTAAAATTGCTTTCACTATGAAAATAACTTAGTAAACCACCTTTGTTTGTTGTTTTATGGTTCAAACAGCAAACCCGCATGAGCTAAAATATTGTGAATCACATTTGATTTTCCAAGTATGAATTAGCAAAAACAATTTAATTAATATTCCTGGTTATATTTTACCCAAAAAAAGGAAATTAATTAGAGAAATCATTATTTATCTTATTATTTTCTAAGAATAATCATTTAAACCTTACTTAAATAATATTCTTTGTTAAATATGACTAAATCATCCTTAAATAATTACATAAATAATTATTTATTTGATTATTACTCAACCAAATCCTTAAAATGACAAATAAATCATTTATTTATTTATTATTTACAAATAAAGGGATTTGAACCAAGTCAAATTCCTTTTCCCTCCAGCAAATATAATAAAATATTCCATAAAAGTTGGATCTTGATTTGGTTAATAATATTTTAATTATGCACCAATATCTAGACTAACTCAATATTTTGTTACAAATAGAAGGGTTTTCCAATTCATTTACCACCTTTTGTTGCCTAAAGATCACTTTGGATCTATACTTTTGGTTTGACTTTGATCCACCATGATAGTCATATTTTTCTACAATTTTTGTCTAGGTTTTCTACACCATCAAGAGAGAGGAGTTTTAGATTTGAAGTGTTAAGGACTTATAAGAACCCATCCCATTGAGGAGAACTAGTAACACCCTTCTGTGCTTTCCTCCTAGGTGCCATTAATACAAAATTAATTCAACATATTCTTGTCTTGTCTGTTGGATGCATGGAGTAAATCTTGTTTTTTCTATTGCTTAATGTCTTCTAATGCATAGATATAGATTTTTGCAGCATTTATCTTGATCACCTAACTATATATCTGAGGATATTGGTAGCCATATTTTTTGTTAGGGTTTTTTGTTATGCACAGCTAAAGTGGTATTTTTTCGTACACTTGGAATTAAGATTCATACTAACAACTCGCGACTCCACACGGGTTTATGATTACGACCTCTGTTGTTTTTCTGATCCTTTGATATGCCACTGCTTCAAACCCTAGGATTTCTCTTCAACCTCTTTCTATTGCTTTTCTTGATTTTTTTTTTAACCTATAAAACCCTAAAACGATAAAATTTCTAACTTCCGTTTGTTTTTTGGACTTATTACGCAGGTGTCAGACATCAACAGCAGTTGAGATGACCATTTTCTTTAAAATCTGTCGCCGAGAGTCCCGGAAGTGCAGGTCACACATTTTGGCCCAAAAATTGTGAACTGGACCCTCAGGATGCACCTTTCAGCCCAAAAACTACAACCTCTACTAAAAACAGGTCAAAAACTGCGACCTGGACTTTTTGCGGGAATTTTTCTAAACGTTTTCTGGGTTTGTCTGAGCCTCTGTTCATGGTTGTCTGACCTCTGTATCCACATATTTTGGACCTATAATTTTATTTTTTTTCTCAAATAAGTGGGAACCTAGCCCCCTAGGGCTTCATTACCCTTCACCTCTTGTGGAAGAGTTTTTGCTGTTGTAGGTTATCTGAAATTTCAGAGTCTTCAGCCATTTTTCAGATCTGATACCTCACCTTCATATCCACTTTAGATTGGATTTTTATCCATCCAAATCACCTCATTTAGATTTTTTTGGGTTTTCCTCTAGGGTTCACTCTATTTCCCTCCAGGAGATAGCCTTTCGCCACCTCTTTTAAAACAATTTTTCCTCTGATTTGTTGTTGTTTTCTACACCACTTTCTAGCAGATTTTGTCCTTTAGATCCCTGTCCCTCCTGACCTTAGATATATTGGATTTTTTAGTGTACTTTGATGAACTGTTTACTCACCTACAGACTAGTTGTTGAGAGGCCCACCTCCTTGGGTTTAGATTATTGCATTATTAGCTATTTATATTCTATTTTTGCAGGCTTATATACTGTCATTTGCAGGTTTATTTGCAAATATACAACACACTTTTTCTTTTTCTCTACAAACGTCTGGGTTTAAAAATTAAAATTTACACACTTCACACACACACCCTAAGTGAAAAAGGGCTTGGTTAAAACCACCAAGAAAAGACTCTAAAACATGAAATCAATTGATCCTGCACTTCTATGCCCTTGTTTCGACATTGTAATTAGCTGATCTTGCACCTCCCTGCCCTTGTTAGTCTCATTTTCCTTTATGTCATGTTTGTGTCCTCATCATTGCACCCCGAAGGTGTTTATCCCAGAGATTTATTGGCCTTCATCCTCAGTTTCCGGTAGGAATACTTACTCCTCCATGTAGGATTCGAGTTAGTCCTCCACCAAGTCCACACTCCGACTCTTTTTTTGGTCCATTGTGTTCTCCTTCTCGTTCCGCTTTTGGTTCTCTCCCCTATCACCTTCACCATGTCTGTTGCAGGACCTAATGCTGGTGGTAACCCCGACCCTCATACTCGGAATACCACTAGTGGGACTGCAATGGACACTACCACGGTTGTGCCCTTGCTCCCCTCCATGGCATGCCTCAGCCTTCCTAATTTTTACCAGTTGATAAATGACCCTATACACCATGACGCTAGTTAGTCTGCTATGCCAACAAAGCTCCATTCTGACATCCCAAAGTTTGAAGGCCTTGCTGGAGAAGATCCTACAAATCATGTTTGATCTTTCCACATGTGGTGTTTGTCTAACTCCATTACCGTTGACTCTATCCATCTTCGGTTGTTCCAACGTATGCTTATAGGTGAAGCTTCTAAGTGGTATGTTGATCAGGCCCCTTCCTCTCATACCACATTTGCAACTATTGCCCAGGATTTTCTGTCTTACTTCCAACTTCCCCTTTGTTATGACACTAGTACTGAACTCTTGACTTCTTTCCGTCAATCGTCTGCGACTCGCCTATCCGACCATGTTTAGGAATGGCAGAGAAGAAAGAGCCTATGTCAAGCCCCTACCTTCGAAGAACGTGTCTACATGGAATGTTTCCTTAGATATCTTTTGCCACTTATCGAGAAATATGTCGCATCAGAATTTCCTCAAATTGAAGAAGCCGCTCTCCAAATTGTGTTAAAATATGACCTGGTCTATGCCCAGTCGGGTTATGTTTATACCATTCTACTTGATCTTCCCAGACTCGGTGGTACCAACGTACTGGGGGAATCTCACGCCACCGATGGTATCGTTGGAGCTCTCTCTAATCCATACGCTCAACCTCCCATGGGCTATGGCTTTCCTCAGGGGGGGCCAACACCTCCTGCACTTTTCCCCCTCCCAGTAGCACGTATCTAGGATACGACATGCCTCCTCTTTTTTCCCAACCTCCTATTTACCACACTATTACCCAACCTCCTTATTATTCGTATCCACAGCTTGGTGCTCTAGCTCCTCCAGCATTAGCACCACCTCCTCCCTTGCCTTCTCAGCCCTCGCAACAACAGCCACCACCCCCTCAGGGGCAGTTGTATGCACAACAGGGCGCGACTAATCCTCCTCCCTACAAAAAGATGAGGAAAGGCACTCAAAATTAGTCTTCTCCTAGTAATCTTGGACCTAATCTTCAAAATAATGCTCCTAACACTACTAACCAGCAACAGGGCACCCAGCCCAAGCAGGGCAGGCCTGTTCGCATTAACAAGCCTTGTTCTTATTGCGGTGTTTATTTTCATTAAACACATGATTGTCCTATTTTACCACAGATGCGGAAGCTGTGGGAGTCTCAAGAAACATTGTGAGGACAACAATCCTCCCCTTCCATCCCTCCTAATGCTGCACCTAGTCAACTGGCTATGCTTACTGATTCTTTCCCTAAGCAAGGATTTGTGGCTACCCAACCACCTGAAGGTCAGGTGGTCACTCAACCTCTTCCATCTGGTACCTCCGATTACCAGATTCTCATGATGAACTCTAATTAACCTCTAACCATAGACATGAATCTTCAGACTTGGTCCCGTCAATACAACAAGCCTCCCACTATGTTTGTCCCAGAGCCGCCTACTTCGGTCTCTACAGAGCCTCTTTCTACACCTAATGGTCCCTTACATATCCCTTCACCTAAGGCAGAGGTTAATACCAAGATACCTAAGGTACCACTCCGCCGAAATTATGCTTCTGGAAAATCTGCCCATTCGTATAACATAGTAGATGATTTGGCACAATCTCCTGCTGCCATTTCAATGCTGGAACTCCTCCAGTCATTCCCTTCAAAAAGAAAAGATCTACTATCTGTCATGGGCGTTGTAGATTGTTTCGATGATCGATTGATTTTATTTGATGTTGATAAGTCAGAAGATCCTCCTCTCCCTGCTTCTGTCACCTTCCAAATCCCAGTCAAAATACGGAATGCCAACATTTCCCGGTGCATTATTGATGAGGGGGAATCCACCTGTGTGATGTTTGCTTTGGTTTGGAGGTAACTTAGATCACCTGAGTTGGATACTTCCATGATCACTCTCTGAGCATGGGATAGCCATGCCTCCTAGCCCATCGGCTTATTCCGCAATTATCCTATTGCTCTTGTGGGCAAGACCGTTTACATTGACGTAGAAGTCATGGATGCTCCCTTATATTACAAAATTATATTGCGTCGTAGCTACACTTACGTGATGTTTTCTGTACCTTCCGCGATCCACCGCAAGATTTCTTTCCCTCATAATGGAAATATAGTCACCATTGACCAGTTGACATATTAACAACCGAAGTCTCAGACCTCCCCTGAGTCCACTAGCTCTTCTGTGGCCAACAAGAAAACCGTCGATCCCTTGACCAGTGTCGCACCCGAAGTCTACAAATATTCCTCATTTCTTGGTACATTCCCTAGTCTTCCTCATCCTGTCTCTGATCCAAACTCATCGAATGTTTGAATGATGCAATCGTCTTGGGCTTCTCTCAAGCGGCCCGCCTCAGCTAGTTAGCAGCGTCCTCGCCCTCCACAGCCTACTCCTAGTCCTTCGATTTAGCCTCCTATACCTTCTCCTCCTGGCCCTTCAACTGGTATCCATGAGCCTCTCTACCATCCTAGAATGGTTCCTCCAGGCCTTAACCATTTAGGAGTCATCTTGTCTAGCCATTACCCCTCCGGCCAGACACCATTCCTAGCTCCCCCACTAGGATTTTATCGGCACCTATCATGGCCACCCTCACTCTTCCTAACCTAACCCTTGGGATTCCCATCTGGTATCTTGATCCTCCAGTGGCTACCCCACTTGGTCAGCCCAAACCATATCTTGCTTTGACCCTTGTTCAACTAGTCACCATGACTTCTCCCATTGCAATAGTGCCTCAACCACCTCAACAGGAACCACCTCCTGTTGTGACCACTTCGAGTAAGAAGGGAAAAGTTCGCAACAGGGCCTCCAAGGACAAGGCTTCCCCGACAGACCCTTCACCTCCCCCACCCACAAAGCCCTGTGCTTTGTGTGATGTCGTCAGCCATGCCACCCATAACTGCCCTGAACTACCCTGTATCAAGCCCATGGTTAAAGTTGTGTTCCCTGAGTCGACGGTCCCTGAAACCTCTCTTTTTTGCTTTAATGCCGCCAAGAATCCTAAAACTATGCACACCAACCAACCTTTTACTTTTTGTGAACTCCATGGCCATTATTCCCACCATTGTCCTTGCCTTACGCATTATGACACCTCTCTAGAGGTATTTCATGAGTATGAGATTGAAAAAAACCAATCTTCTTCTCCCGTACTTCTTTAGTATGATGTAGGCCAAATTGAGGATTTACTCGCTCCTATTGACATTACCCCTCCTTATGTCGAGATGACGGAGCATGCGGCCACCATCCTCTACCTATCATCATCCATGAGACCCTCGGTAGAAGCTCCCTATGAATCTTCTCCTTTTTTTTCACTTGATTTCCCTTCAGCGATCAACCCTTATTTTATTATTCTTACATCATCCCCCATGATGATGCGCATGTGAGCCTTTCTTCTCATGATGATGCGCATGTGAGCCTTTCTTCTCATGATGATGAGTCAGGTAGCTTCGCCGTGTCATGTGGTCTCCCTTCCTCCAGTCACTCCATCTTCTATTGTGATGATGACATCATGGAAGCCATGTCCACCCTTGACTTAATCTTTCTTTCCCATAAGCGGATGGCACCATCTGTGCCTATGGTGAATTTTGTGGCCTGAACACAAGGTACACCTCCGATAGCTCCCACACTCCACCTCACCATCGGCGTATGAGTAGTAGACATCCTACCCAGATCACTCTCTCTCGCAGAGTATGTTCAATTTCTACTTTGTGCTCAGGTTGCCAACATTGTTCATCATCCTCCCATTTATTGTCTTGTGGCACCTTTTAGATGGACCTCCCGTCCACATCTTATATCAGTTTCGCTGAAGGTGCAAGTCGCTACTCCCGAAATATAGCCTCGGTAGGTTGGGCCATTTTTACCCCCTTGCATTCACTTGTTCTCTCAAACGGTGTATGCATTGGTACTGCTACCAATAATCAGGCTGAATATGATGCAGTGTGAGGTTTATTAGCCGATTCCCTTTCACATCGCATCCTCCACATTCATGTTCATTTAGATTCCCTTCTTCTTGTCATGCAATTGAATGGTGTCTATCGTGTGCATAATCCTATCCTTTTAAGAAGATATTTACGAGTGAATATTTTGATGAGTGAATTTGAAATAATTACATTCAATCATGTACCTAGAGCACAAAATCACTATGTAGTTAGCATTGCAAACCATATTCTAGATTGGCATTTAGCACACGCATTTAACACAAGACAATAACATAAAATTATCAAAACGATGCATATCCATAATATGTGTCATATAAAATGTTTTAGAGTCCATTCAATCTGATACATATGACATGCCCATAGCATGTTACAAAACTCAAAACTGGGGGCACCACCTACCCCTACACACTAATCACTATCTGGTGGATCCCAAGCCAATGGCTCTACTCTGGCAGCTTGTAGATCATGCATACCCTGTCCGGCCATCGCCACACGCCACATGACCCCTCACCACTCCGAGGGTAGACCAATACACGGCTCTATGTACTGGTCCTCTAAGTCTTGCCAACTATGCTCTGAAACACCAATCAAAAGCCTCTCACGACTACGATGGATGTCCTCCAGGAGGGCTGATGCATCCTCATTTTGCTGCACCCTTGGTCCACTAGGTCCTGTGGTCCCTAATACTGCAGGTCGTCCCATATACCCGGCCAATTTTACCATTGTTGTATCTGCATACCAAAAGTGAAAGAATCAGTACCACATACAATATTATAGAACTTTACATGCACATTAAATATTAGCAATTTTTCACTTACCATCGGGTCCCCATATTCGACCAGGCGGTAGTGGCAGATCCAGGTCCCCACAATAACTCATCCCACTATAGGGATAGTATTCTATATACAGCGGCATATGATCCCAATGAACAAAGAACTCAGGTCGAAACACCCGTCCAACTGCCCCACCTCCTCCTCTACATAGTAGTCACCCCCACCGGCCCATCCTAGGCTCTCTTGGGCCCCCATCTTGGAGCTATATGCGAGGTCGAAGTGTCAGGATCTTCTCAAAAAAGAATGAGCACAAAATTGTACCATATGCACAGTCATGGTTCACTTGCTGCTTACATAGAAAAAACTATCATTTTAAGAACAAAAAAAACATCATCTGGGCCCACCCATAGTAGGTCCCACTCAAAACACTCCATAAGCATCATCTGTTCTCCGGTGATGTGGTGGAGTGCATGGTTTTCCAGGATCCGCAGCACTACTGTGGCCATAGCATGGGTCTCTAACCTCTCCAAATCCCTGATGGGTATTCGAGTCCCCTTGACTTGGAGGCCTGGTTGAAAATGGCACTCTACAAACTCTATGATATTTTGCCCCCCCAGTAACACTGGCTGAGTATTCCCTATCATCCCGAGTGGTGGGAGACCAGTCAGGAAATATATATCCTAGACCATCAACTCGATCCGGTGCCCCTACACTATAAAGACCTCATGGTCCAGATCCCAATAGCTAACAATCTAGGCCAATAAGGGCTCTCCATTTCTCATTAAAGGGTTCTCCACAAACTTTAGAACCCCAAACCCGACCAGTGCACTGCTGACACCTTGATCCTCCCGGATCTTTGACCGTAATGTGCCTAAGTGTCTCTCTCTCCAGTTGATCCGTAATTCTGCCATATCTGCACAAAAACATCATATTTGTCAGTGTACATATATGAAAGACTATATCTCATCATAAAAACCCAGTGCTCAGCCAAAAAACATGACAGAAAAACCCCTCCCTAACAGGTTGCACTTTTCAGGTCCAAACCTGAGACAGGTCGCAGTTTTTTGCTCAAAACCTGCTACCCAGGTCACAATTTTTGCCCCAAAAAGTGGGACTCATCCGTGAAGAGGAGTAGGGGTATCTTCCTGAGCCCTAGGGACCTAATATAAACTTTCAATCCACTAAAAAGAAAGAGTAGGGTTAGGCCTATTACCTACAACTGACGGATATCGATTCCAATGGTTGGTTTTTCTGCTACGATCATCGCAAGATTTAGGGCCTTATCTCCTCTCTACATTCACCATAGCTCCACATGCAAATGAATGAATTTGGAGGGAAAATGCCTTATTAAAAGAGAAACCCCTTATTTTTCTTTTGCCTATTGTGGCCAAACTGTAGCTCAGTTTTCCAAACCGTCTGTACCGTTGGAAAGCTCTCACCGAGCCCTCAAATGGGTATATGTTAGTTTTTCATGATTTGATACTTCACTGGGGCACATTTTTTCCAAGAAGGGTCACTTCAGCACTCCTCAAAATTGAATTTCTTCACCTGCCACACTTTTACTTGAGGGCACCCCTTTGCCTTCATACTTGTCCATGCTTGTGTTGTTCTTCGTCATGGGTAACAATCATGTAATCATGTTTTTATGGTCCCCATTGGACCTTTTTTCTGTATGGCAGCACCATCAAGTCACCCTTGTTTAGAGCATCCGAGTTCAGTCATCATTGCATTCATGGAGTCCATACTGAGTTAATTTGTATCTCGTTATAGTCCTCCATCCTTCATTTCTTGAATCCTCTCTCGTGTCGCACATTATGGCCTTCAGTCCCACTGTCCCCTATCCCTCATGATATTGTGTCAGCTACTACTAGGTCATCCATTCCCTTTATGCTCTAAACAAAGGAAGTCATCCATCCACTACTCAGTACCCCCCATTTCATCATCATCCCTAGTGCCAGTCTATTAGTTGCTCTACTATTTTCTCTCGTGCCTTAGCGGAGGATCCCTTATTACCTCACCTATGGTGGACCTCCTTTTGTCAAAATCAGCTCATGCATTCTAGAAGACAGGTCTATAGGGAAATGTACCTTGGTTCCAGCTTCCACTCTGGTTCGGTGCCTCAGATCAGGCAAAGGGACTCCTTATTGCCCTTTGACTTGATTTTTTCTTAGCTCCAGCTCCTTTCAGCATGATCGAGATCCATATACTTGATGGTCAAGTGATGCAGTAGCTGATATCGGTGATTCTCAGGTGTGTGTGTGAGATGTCTCAGCCCTCACGAGGGGGTGGCCCTATAGGCAGCCCCCCACATGCCCGAATGACCTCTTCCTTTCAGCCTTCGATGAAAATCCATATATTTGATGATGTCGGCCTCAGCCGCTTGCAGTGCCTTTTTTATTGCATGTATCAGTTAGATTTTCAGAGCCCTTTCCTGTTTACAGGGGCATCTGGGTTGTATTTATATCTCATATACTCAGATATTATTGTACAAGTCGTGGCTGTTATCCTAGGCACAATATATATGTGAGATTCATTATCATGTTGTTTATGTTAGGGTCCCATGATTTGGCTGATTGACAAGAAAAATGATAGTGTAACATCAAACCAGTCTTTGGAGCCCAAGGACCTAGCCTTCCTGGACTCAAAGAGGGCTCTCTCTATTTGTGTAAGGGATATCTGTGTGTTTGCTTATTGTGTTCTAATTTTAGGCTAGTTATGAAGTATGTTTTTGGTTTTGGTTTTTAGGTTGTGAGGGATGAACTGATCAAAGACATAATATAGGTGAAAGGATGTCAGATCAACTGGGCTATGGAGTCAAAAAGGTCAAGAAAGATTTCAAATGGTGATACAAGGTTGTTTAAGGGTCGATTTGATTCGAGGTAGAATGGATCTTTGGGCAAAATGGAGTAAGATGGACATCAAGTTTGTGAATAAAAAAGGATTTCAAGCATAAATAGTTTAATAGCTAACATAAACATGGTAGGGAAAACCATTAATCATGAGAAATGTAACTTTAAGCTAATAAATGCATAGAAATAAACATTCAAGCCATGCATAGAGATATATAACTCTCTAACTTTAGGAAATGGCTATCAGACTTTGGGGAGATACACTTAAGACAGAAAAACAACTCAAATTACTATGTCGTCACGCGTAAACACAGTACTTCAAGCTATTGAACACTTTGAAAACAAGATTGCATAGTCTTAGGCAAAGGGCAAGATCATAACAAGACCTCCTTGATTCAACAAATGACAATCTAATCAGTCAAAGAGAAGTTTCATAGATGGAGCTATGGCTAGCCATGAGTAAGCAGGGAATACCGTAAATCATATTTAGCATGCATAAAACCATGAATGAAACAATCAAACAATATTCTTAAGTTATTAAAGAGCAATCAAGAATTATTTAATGTGACTAAGAATGAAGAAAAAATGGAAGCTATGAAGAAACAGTAAATTTGAGGTGCATCCAAGGGCATGTCTCAAATTTGTTCTCTATTTTCCTATAGCAAGCAAGAACATAGATTTACGAATCAAAACTAGGAAACAAAGCAGAGAGAGAGAGACACTATACCATTCTACCAAGTCATGGAATCCAACAACAATCCTCTTTCATCTTCCAAGAACATCCAAGAGACTATCCAAAAGCATGAGACAAGTATTTCTTCCAAAGCTTATATGACCATATATTGCTTCTATTCATCAATTTCAGCCTCTTTTTACAATGAAAGCCTTTGGAATATATAGGCCAAAGTGAGGAAAACCTCTTAGTTCAACTTGCAATCTCATTGGCCTATCCAAAATATCTGATTTTGTCCTTAAGGCTTTGCAAAGCCCAAGGCACAAAATATCTAATAAAATATCTAAAAAATGCTAAAAAAGGGAAATATATTGAATTTTCATAACTTATCATGTACAAAAATAGCTAAACGCACATGAGGAAAGGTCAATTTTGAAGGGTTCAATTTTTACAAAAATACTCAAAAAATACATCAGCAAAAGGTCCCCTGACTTTCCGGCAACCTTTGGAGGCCTTCTCGATGTTGAAACGAGGCTCATGATAGCTCGTTGGAAAGACCTGAGTGTCTAATTTCTGAAAATGTTTAGTTTTATCCCAAATAAACACTAAAAGTCCTCCAAAAGCAGGCATGTGTGTAAAAACCCAAAAAATAAGCCTTGCTGATAAACAGAGCAGAGTGTAGAAAAAGTGAGTGTTTATCACCATTTGGGGGGAGAAAAAGATCTTCAATTGTTCTGATAATCGCTGAGTATGTGCTCCTAAAGTTATGACATCCAATGATACCATTTTCATCATTTGATGATGTCCCAAACTGAAATGGTGATGCCCATGAGTTTTGGCCAAAAACCCAAAAATGACAAAAAACCAAAATATGTCGAATTTCGCCCAAAAATAGTGAGCATGCCCCTCAAGGGTTTTCAGCAACATGTTGTGAAGTAGAGGCCAAAATTTGGAGCCTTGAGATGTCTTTCCTCAATTTTTGTGCCGGGCGCTTCCCTTTAACCTCTTTGAGTTTTTATTGAGTAGCCTTCAACTTCTGTCGGGCAAACTGATTGAGCTTTTTATAATGCCCGGTCATCCTCTGTTGAAGGTCCAAGTCCCTACTTTCCTTCTCCAATTTCTTCTCCAACTGATCATTAACTCTCTCAAGCCATGCTTCCCAATTTTTCTCTATCTCTGTTTTGAACAATGCAGTGAGAGGGGTAGATTGGAGAAGGGCATTTTCTTCTTCTTTTTGTTTCTCAAGGGCCTTTTTTAGCCCCATTGTTCTTGGCCTCTTTCTCCTAGACTGATCTTCACCTTCACTTTCCTCGAACTCACCCATGAGTTCTTATAATCTCACCTATGCTTTGGAGGCCTCCTTTTTGTATCGGATGGCACGTGTCTCATATACAGCCATATGGACACTCATTTGCTTGTTTTAGACTTGAAAAAAGTGATTGAAGTTCCTAGCTCTATGAAGATCAGCCCTCAAGGAATCAATTTGAATTTCTCTATGGATCAAGAGATTTTCGAGGATCCGGGCTTCATTATCACTATCATCACTTTAGATTTGGATGATTTCGAATTCCCTTTCTTGTTCATGACTGATTTCTTCCTTGACCTTCCGTTCGCTTTGGGTGGCTCTTCTAGTACTCTTCCTCTTGGGAAATTCGACCATGTGTTTCTTGGGCAATTTTCCCTTGCTTCGGAGGGCCCTAGTCACATTTGGAGTTACAACTCTAGGCACCCTTTTCTTTGTTGTCCGAGGCTTGGAGACTTTCGGAGAAGAGAGCATGGCCCCTTGCCTAGGAGAGGCATCTAGCACATGCTCCATGGGCTCTTTACCCTTGTCACTTTGCCCTTCATTTTTTCCACTGTCTTGGATTTCTTTATGGATTCCTTGGCTGTCCTTTTACACTTCCCTTTGAGGGCTGTCCTCCTCACTGTGCTGCAAATTTTTATCCTGCTGCCCCTTTTTGTCTTGAGGTTTTTATTCCTCTTTAGGAGGATGTTGTTCATCACCCTGAGGCTGCCTCTGCTCATATTACTGTAGCTATTGTGTATCATGTTGTGGCTGCCCCTGTTCAACATCTTTTGTCTGCCCCTGTTCATCACCTTCATGCTGCTCCTGTTTAGCATATTTTGGCTGCCATGTTCATCACCTTTATGCTACTCTTGTTCAGCACCTTCATGCTATCTCCTAGTTTCTACTCATCATCAATTTCCTCTTCCTTCTCATGTCCTTCTTCCTCATCATGGTCATGTTCTTCTCGTTCTTCGAGCTCCTTTGTTTGTTCTGTGGTAAAATTTAGCTTTTTGGGAATAGGTCTGCTAGAAGAAGGCTAAGGATGGTAAGTAGGAGGTGTAGGGGATGTACGAATTGGAGGGACAGTGGAGAAATCCGGATGGGTGATGAAAGTATCCCAAGAGACCTACCTCTTTTCAAGCTTATGAAGAATGATGACTTTGATGAGAGAGTGATGGAAAAGGAAAGTTGTTTGCCATGAAGGAGGCTTCTTCTGAATAGTGGAGGCCATTTTCTCAACGCTCCTGTGTAATAAGAAAGGAAGATTTAGAAATTTGGCCCTATTGAAATGCATGAGCAGTCGAATGTGATAGGCATAGACTCGGAAGAATCTTCCCTCACAAGTGAAGTATTTCATGATGATCTTCATGAGGGGGGCATAGATAGTCAAAAGATATGAGAAGGGGAAAATGGCAGGACATGAATCTCTGTGCTCAAGCTTTAGAAAGGGCTTGTAATATTCTGAGTCTAGGTGGCTTTGTTTAAACCACTTCTCCCCAATATAAGGGATTTTAGTGGCCTTGGAGATGGACCTTGGAGAGAATTTGAATTCTAGGCCTGTCAACTGGAAATACATGTCTTGAAACCTCAACGCGCAAAGATGTGTCAAAGGAGAAAAGGTCTTCACCTCTTGCACTCTTTGAACAAAATCTAAACACCCAACCTCATGGAAATTGAACAAGACTGATGGGTGGGAGTTCACTTCTTCAATGGAAACAGGCTCAAATCTCTTATGCAAGCCACTCCTACTATCCTGCCTGGGAGGCATCTTGTTTTGAATGTTCTCTGCAACACCAAGCTGCCTCAAATGGCTTTTGAAATGCTTTCTCAAACACAACTCTGTCCTCTTTGTTAGTCGATGTTTTACCAAGGAAAATTTTCCCCAAAGGCTGTGTGAAATGTTTCTTTAATATCAGCTCTCCGCTCCTTCCAAATCACTGCTTGTCTTCCTTTGTATGCCAATCAACAAATATTTATAATAACAAGCACACAGACAAACAAAAAGGTACACACAGTCAAAAGATCACTATGTTGGGTAAGGTCACAAAGCTTTTCTATTTTTTTGGTATAAGCAAGATAGTCTTGTAGAAAACAAACACCCCTCCCAATCAAAAACACTTCTTTTGTACTTCATTGTTTCACATACACAGGTAGACAAAACACCTTTAGACTGAGTTAAAATATTTTTCACCACAATTTTTTTTATGGGACCAAAAGAAGGCAGCAATAGTCTCACTGTTTCACTTATTCAAAAGGAGACATTCTTTGAAGGTGACAAGGAATTCGAACTAAGACTATTGCTTTCAACATAGGCTCATTGATGTCACCTCACCATCACTGTGCTTTCCTTAAAACCACTGCTTTACCTTCTAACAATGTTTTCACCATACACTTGGCTGACAGAGGTTAGCTTTGCCCTGTCATAGTTAGGAAACCTTTAATGATTGACAAAACCTCTAACACTATTTTTACCTTACACTTGGCTGATAGAGGTTATGGTTTGTCACTGTCTTGGTGGTGGCTTTAGGCCTGTTGAAACTAATATGAATACTCTACTAGCCTCCCACTGTAACAAACTTTGTCAATATTTACCAAAACAAATTGATTTATACCAAGAGCTTCATTTTTTCAATCACCATCTAGCAGCTCGAAAATATCAAGGAGGTAAATGAGAATACCTTGAAGATGGTTGGCAGTCTTGGTTTGAAGAGTTGAGAAACTTTCAGGTCCTTTTGGAGGTGTTTTAATTGTTCAAACCCGCACGACACGTTCAAAAGAGTAAGCGTCACGTGTTTTTCCAGGCACGCCACGTAGTTCAAAAGCTTCAAACTCTGCGATTTTTCCTGAGAATTTCTTGCTTCGGCTAGGGAGCAGTTTAGGGGAGTATTGCTCGTGCTTTGAATTTGCAAAAGAGCTTTTGCAATGGTCAATCTACCCTTATATTTGAAAAAATCAAAAATCCTTTGAAGTGCTTTATGAAGGTTTTGAAAACATTTGAAAAGGCTTTTGGATTAAAAAAAAACATGAAGCTCATGTCTTTTCAAAACATAACTGAGACTCCTTTTTGTTCAAACAAAAGACACAGTGGCAAGAACCACTTCCTTTATAGGCTTGACCCTTTTTTGAAAGCAACCTTTTTAAGAATTAAGAACTTCCACTGTTTCTCACTAAGGAATGAAAAATTGTTTTCCCTTTTGATATATGTACTGTGCAAGGAAATTCTACTCTGAGCCACATGAATGACTGTAGATGTGCCTATTGAATGATACTGCCTTTTTTACTGGGGGAGAAAATTAGCTGCAATTTTTGTATCCTTTTTCCACCTCTTGTCTTTGTGTTGTTTATTTGCAAAGTCCCCTTTGGAAAACACAGCTTAGGTCACCTCTTTGTCATTTTTGACAATTTTGAAAAAGATATTTATGAATAGGAAAAGCAACACCTTTTTGAATATCAACATCACTCAGTGTTTTTCTCAAAAAAGGACACATGTTGAAAGACACATTGTCATATGTGAAGTTTTCTTTGACATTTTGTAAGGAGGTAGCTTACCCTTTTAAAACTTAAACTGACAGTTTATGCTTCTGATGCTTTGAAGGTGATCATGCCCACTGTGAGGCTGATTGACCTGGCAGGCGCTGCTTTGAGTCTCTCTTGACAGTGACTGAAGAACCTCACTTGTATTTGTAAATGAAAAACTCTGCTATAAATAGCTTCCATCATCAAGGAAACTAACCAACCCTGGATTGCTAAAGTAATGAGTTTTCAACTCTTATGGAGATAAAACAGGGGATGATGAACTGAAGTTTGATGTGAACATGGGAAAGGTATCCGTTTGTTCTTCTGTGAAGGAGGTATGCAAGAAACATGAATTTTCATTGAAATCCTTGCCACATGCAATAATTGCTTTTCATCCTCAAACCATGGTGAGTCCTTTACTTTGTTTATGAAGGAGGACTATTTTTAACAGATGTCTGGTTTCTTTTCAACCTCTGTCTCACCCAAATGAAGAATGTTTGATGAACATACTGATAGTGGCTTTCCTGTATACTTGATGGCAGAAGTTAGTTTGAGACCAAGACTGTTTGACTCCTTTGGCCATCTGCTTAACAATATTTCTTCATTGATAATCAACCCATTAGCTTCACATTGTAATTCAATAATAGTGAAACTCATGCAAACAATTTTTAAAAGCACCACTGCCTTGCCTCTTCCTTTAACATCATTTTTATTCAGAAACCTTCAATTTTCTTCCACTGTACCTAAAATTTGTCTTTACAGTTACTGAAAAACTTAAAAAAAACTTTATCCCTGGCCCTCTGCTTATAGATGAAGGAGGCCTTCTTAGCCTTCAACCCTCTGCTTATAAAATGAAGGAGGTTTTCTTAGTCCTCAACCCTCTACTTATAAAATGAAAGAGTTTTTTCTCAATGATTCTATTTCATCAGCTTTTAACAGTGTTATTTTTCCTTTCAATTCCTTTTCATGCTTGAGAAAATGAAGAATGAAAAATTGATAATAGTAAAGATGGACACTTCTCTGAGACATGTAATTATGATTTTCAAATATCTTTGTGCCTCTTTAGACATCACAAGCAGTTTGGCTAGTATTTGCAAAGCACTTCTAGTCATTCATAATTTACTAACTTTTGACTGTGATCGCAGGAGGTTAATCATAGTTATAATAACAAGCACACAGATAAACAAAAAAGGTACACACAGTCAAAATATCGCTGTGTTGGGTAAGGTCATAGAGATTTTTTATGCTTTTGGTATAAGCAAGACAGTCTTGTAGAAATCAAACACCCCTCCCAATCAAAAACACTTCTTTTGTACTTCACTGTTTCACATACACAGGTAGACAAAACACCTTCAGACTAAGTTAAAATATTTTTCACCACAATTTGTTTTATGGGACCAAAAGAAGGCAACAATAATCTCACTGTTTCACTTATTCAAAAGGAGAAATTCTTTGAAGGTGACAAGGAATTCGAACTAAGACTAGTGCTTTCAACATAGGCTCATTGATGTCACCTCACCATCACTGTGATTTCCTTAAAACCACTGCTTTACCTTCTAACAATGTTTTCACCATACACTTGGCTGACATAGGTTAGCTTTGCCCTATCACAGTTAGGACACCTTTAATGATTGACAAAACCTCTAACATTACTTTTACCTTTCAACAACTGCCTCCACCTTATAACACTGTTTTTACCTTACACTTGGCTGACAGAGGTTATGGTTTGTCACTGTCTTGGTGGTGGCTTTAGGCCTGTTGAAACTAATATAAATACTCTACTAGCCTCCCACCATAACAAACTTTGTCAATATTTACCAAAACACATTGATTTATACCAAGAGGTTCATTTTTTCAATCACCATCTAGCAGTTCGAAAATATCAAGGAGGTAAATGAGAATACCTTGAAGATGGTTGGTAGTCTTGGTTTGAAGAGTTGAGCAGCTTTCAAATCCTTTTGGAGGTGTTTTAACTGTTCAAACCCATGCGACACGTTCAAAATAGTAAGCGCCGCACAACAATAGGGGTGTTGGGTCGATGATGGGCAGTCATGACCAGCGCCTGCAGGTGCACCACGCAGACATTATCGCACTGTGTAAATTAACTCCTGAACACGCCGCACATTTTTCCAGGTGCACCACGTAGTTCAAAAGCATCAAAATCTACGATTTTTCTCGAGAATTTCTTGTTTCAGCGAGGGAGCAGTTTAGGGGAGTATTGCTCGTGCTTTGAATTTGCAAAATAGCTTTTGCAACGGTAAATCTACCCTTATATTTGAAAAAATCAAAAACCCTTTGAAGTGCTTTATGAAGGTTTTGAAAATGTTTGAAAAGGCCTTTGGATTAAAACAAAACATGAAGCTCATGTATTTTCAAAACATAACTAAGACTCCTTTTTGTTCAAACAAAAGACATAGTGCCAAGAACCACTTCCTTTATAGGCCTGACCCTTTTTTGAAGTAAAGAAACCTTTTTAAGAATTAAGAACTTTCACTGTTTCTCACTAAGGAATGAAAAATTGTTTTCCCTTTTGATATCTGTACTGTGGAAGGAAATTCTGCTTCGAGCCACATGAATGACTGTAGATGTGCCTTTTGAATGATATTGCCCTTTTTACTGGGGGAGAAACTTAGCTGCAATTTATGTATCCTTTTTCCACCTTTTGTCTTTGTGTTGTTTATTTGCGACGTCCCCTTTGGAAAACACAGCTTAGGTCACCTCTTTGTCATTTTTGACAAATTTGAAAAAGATATTTATGAATAGGAAAAGAAACACCTTTTTGAATATCAACATCACTCAGTGTTTTTCTCAAAAAAGGACACCTGTTGAAAGACACATTGTGATATGTGAGGTTTTCTTTGAAATTTTGTAAGGAGGTAGCTTACCCTTTTAAAACTTAAACTGACAGTTTCTGCTCCTGATGCTTTGAAGGTGGTCATGCCCACTGTGAGGCTGATTGAACTAGAAGGCGCTGCTTTGAGTCTCTCTTGACTGTGAGTGAATAATCTCACCTGTATTTGTAAATGAAAAACTCTGCTATAAATAGCTTCCATCATTAAGGCAACTGACCAACCCTGGATTGCTAAAGTAATGAGTTTTCAACTCTTATGGAGATAAAATAGGGGATGATGAACTGAAGTTTGATGTGAACATGGGAAAGTTGACCCTTTGTTCTTCTATGAAGGAGGCCTGCAAGAAACATGAATTTTCATTCATTCCATTCTTTTTTAGAACAATCCCTTTTGAAATCCTTGCCACATGCAATAATTTATTTTCATCCTCAAACCATGGTGAGTCCTTTACTTTGTTTATGAAGGAGGCCTATTTTTAACAGATGTTTGGTTTCTTTTCAACCTCTGTCTCTCCCAAATCAAGAATGTCTGATGAACATACTGATAGTGGTTTTCCTTTATACTTGATGGTAGAAGTTAGTTTGATACCAAGACTATTTGACTCCTTTGGCCATCTGATTAACAATATTTCTTCATTGATAATCAACCCATTAGCTTCACATTGTAATTCAATAACAGTGAAACTCATGCAAACAATTTTTAAAAGCACCACTGCTTTGCCTCTGCCTTTAACATCATTTTTATTTAGAAACCTTCAATTGTCTTCCACTGTACCTAAAATTTGTCTTTATAGTTAGTGAAAAACTTAAAAACAAACTTTATCCCTGGCCCTCTGCTTATAGATGAAGGAGGCCTTCTCAGCCCTGAACCCTCCACTTATAAAATCAAGGAGTTTTTCTTAGTCCTCAACCCTCTTCTTATAAAATGAAAGAGGTTTTTCTCAGTGATGCCATTTCATCAGCTTTTAACAGTGTTATTTTTCCTTTCACTGCCTTTTCATGCTTGAGAAAATGAAGAATGACAAATTGATAATAGTCAAGATGGGAACTTCTCTGAGACATGTAATTCTGCTTTTCAAATATCTTTGTGCCTCTTTAGACATCACAAGCAGTTTGGCTAGTATTTGCAAAGCACTTCTTTTCATTCATAATTTACTAACTTTTGATTGTGATCGCAGAAGCTTAATGAAACAACTCTCTGCCCTGTAGCTGCATCCCAGGTTCAAAATCACATGAGAAGCAGTTGTCTTCTCATGTTGAGCCAAATACTGTCTTCTGGGATGATGGTACACTTATACTCTTGAAAGATCCATTGAAACACTGTAAAACCACCTAATATCAGTTTTACCTAGGGCATGTGCATTACTGAGACTTTAGGGCTTGTTAGTGGCGCGACTTAAGGGTGTAACCAACTTTATTTGCAGAATGGGAAGGTCTTTTATGAATGGTCTGTTGCAGATAGAGTTTCTTTGGCTTTAGTATAGTTTTCCAAGGGAGAAATGCCTAAAGCACCACTACCTAACTTAGGGGAGACTTCTTTGGACAGATTTGGATTGTTTTCTTTGGAGCTGATGGAAAAGCTAAGTATGGCTGAGGCTAGATAGGGCTTGATAATGAGGTTTCATCTCATCATGGGCGGATTGAAAAGGTAGGAGGGAAAATAATGTTTATGGGTGTTTTCCAGCTAGCAAATTTGACAATTTTTTAGATCAGCTGCTAGAAAACTTGGCTGTTACAACTAGTCATCACCAACAAGTGAAAAATACTGATGACTAACAGTGGCTCCATTTGGGGAGGGCAGTTCCTTTTCAGGAGGTGTCCAGAATTTCATATCTTTGGCTTATGAAGACTAGTGCCTTATCCATTGGCGCAAATTTCATTCTTCCTTGATGCTATTTCTGAAAATTGACAGCATGATTAGCATCAATGATATTTCTACCTACCCCACTATCTTTCCTAACATTTTTTCTTCCTTTGGGTGCATTTGGACTAGCAACCCTTTGACAATATATATTTTTTTTGAAAAATGAACCTATCTAGTTCTACACTTATATCTGTCGGGAGTTCAGATTTAGCTAATGAACTCCTTCATTACTATACCTATGCTAGATCAACTGTCAAGGTTAAGCTATTTGACAGGATTTTTTTCTCTAATCTAAAACATGAAATTGAAAAATGATCAAATCAGGGTTAGATAGTCTGATTTTTCATGTACTTGTGGCATGAAAGACAAGCTACACACAACTATTATTTTGCATAAAATGAAAACTAGGAAAAAACGGGGTTAGGATACACAATTTGTTTTTCATCCCCGCTTCGCTGTTTGGTTCTGTTTTGAGAATGTGGAACCAGTATCTTTTCCTAATCTACTCTCTTTGATAAGTCAAGCTTAAACAATGTTGACTATCTTTTCCACTCACTAACTTATCAAAAAATAAATTTAAAACATGTTCAGCTATGATTAGGCTAGATAATTGAACAAGACATTTTAGCACTAGTAGCGACATTTAGACTTGCACGCTTTCTGAATGACTATTTTTTGAACATGGGGCATTCTTTCTATTTTTCAAACCACCCTCTTTTTCTATTTTTCTATTGTTTTTGAATTTTCTGCTTTTATCTATTTTTCAAACAATGGTATATACAATGACTGAAAATGTTTTAAACTCAAAAATCTTGGAAATGGCGAAACTTAAGCATCTTATCCTCATAAGGATCTCCTATCACTCTTGGTCCACTCAGCTCTTGAAAAGAGAAATTTGGAAAATTTTCTCTTTCGAGCATGATATAAGGATTCATGCATGAATCTCTGAAAAAACCCATATCTTCCCACTGTACCTCTTGATACCTCTGATTTCCACTCCTTCCTTTACTGTACAACTTTTTCAAGTAATGCATATATTCTTTGTCATTCTTGAAATATATAATGACATCATCAAGGTATGTCATCATGTAGAAATTTAGGACTGGAAACATGGCTTTTAGGAGTATATTTTTTATATCCGGTGGTTTTGCAGTTCTGAATTTGAAACTGGAACTACTTCCAGCATACTGGAAAAAAACTTTGAGCTGTCTACTTTGCAATGGAATCAATTGGCTATTCCCTGAAACATCATCATGCAAAGACATATGATTAAAAGCAATTATCATCGGTATATCATGGTCTTGGGAAGGAAGGATAAAATTTTTGTCATGAGGATGTGTATTAGTGTTTCTGAAATCAAAACAAATCCTATGACCAGCTATTTTATCTTTGACTATTACTGATTGGTTCAGATTTTTGTATTTTATTTTGTCGAAGTTGTTTCTTGGATTGATGGTAGTGGCATAGTGTTTCTCACTATTTTCACTGTATGAAGAAGTATTTTGAATGAGATTTCCAATTCTAGCAGTTCTAAGTCTTTGGTGGAGTGACAGAATTTTAGCCAGTTCAAGTAACTCAAGTATACTTGGACTGCAGTCATCATCTCCTCTCATAAGAAGCTTATCAGGCATTTTTTCTGGATTTTGAGCTGTTATGGCTACAGTCAAGGTTTAATTTTCAGTGGTAGAGTTATGCGATGGTAGATCCTTGAGGTATGGTAATAACATTAAGCTTCTCTGCTCCTGAGTTCTGAAGAGGTTTGTGATATGTAAGTCTTCTAATGCCTCTGTTCTGAAAAAGTTTCCTGATGTTACTGCTGATGTTTTCCTAAGGTTTGAGCGATTTTCTTGATAGTACATAATGGTTTGTGCTTCTTTCTCTATCCCCGTTTCAAAAATAACACACTCACTTTCCTCAAGACATAGTTGTTCATGATCATGATAGTTTTGGGTGTCTAGTTCATCATAGAGAACTTGAGGCAGCTGATGTGGTGGATCTAAGTTTGTTTCGAATCCTTCTAACTGTTATTCAATGTCCTCATCAGTGTGTAGAATGAAAGAGTTTAGATCGGAATGCAAGGAATACATTGGGATGTTATCTGGCCTCTCTTAGCTACTGATCATGTATTTCATGTGTGATTCTCGATAGAGTATTCTAGTTTGGTCAAACACAGGAATAGTGGCGTAGGACATATCAAGTTGAATATTTCCTTGAAGCTTGCCCCCCCAAGATCTGGATAAAAGCATTCCATACTTGGGAGGGATGTCTGCTACCACTATGTCCATGATCAGATTTTTTTCAGGTACTTGGGCCAAACTGAAACAAAGATCTTTGATCAAGCCTATACATTTGACTCTACTAGAATCAAATGAATATAAGTCTTTGTATGGTCTTATGATTTCTAGGCCTAATATTTCCATTACAACCTTCGGCATAAGATTATGCGAGACACCGGAGTCTAGCATGGCATTGTGAAGGATTTGGTCATGGATATTCAAACTAATGTAAAAGGGAAGAGTGGTTCCCTCTTGGAATTTCCCTTCTATTTTTGGACCAAACAATACTTCGGGATTGTCATTAGCTAGGTTAAGGGTTTTGGCATCATTTCCTATATTTAGGACCTTTAGCACTTGGGATTTGTAAGAGTTTTGGGTGATAAGCTCAGTAAGAGGCATGGTGATATTTATTTTGGCAATCTCACCCTCAAAACTAAAAGGTAGTTGTAGTTTAGACATGTTTGCTTCAGATTTTTCAGCCATGACTTTCTCTGTGTTCTAAGTTTGCTGACTTTGTTTCGGGATTTTGTTTGACACAGCAATCTTGGGAATCTTTATGGAGGTACTAGGAGCATCTGAGCTAAGACATATTTGAATAGCATTATCTTTGTTTTGGTCAATTTTCTTGACCATGATTTTGTTTCTATCCACGACTTTTTTAAGGATGGTATCAGGGGTTTTAGTAGTGTTAGGGCTACCTTTCTTGGAGTTGTCATGGTTTTTTCTGCTTCTAAGGTCATACCACCTGTGAGCTTCTATAATGGCATTCTGAAAATCTATGGCAAGATCTTCGAGATCTTCGTAGTTGGTTTCATCCTGATTTGGAGAGAAGAACTCTTGTTCGTCTTCTGTGAGGTACACCTCACTCTCATTATAAGATCCTATGAGGTTCAAATGATTTTCATCAATGGGTTTTGTATCCCTATCATCTTCTTCCACATAATTTTCATTAAATGGTGGTCTAATTTGTTGGTAATTTTCCCTGGGTTTTTTTTGAGGCTGTTCCCTCCTAAAATTTTGGTTCCAGTTTCTGTTTGGAGGGTTTGGCTGGTTGTCCCTAAGAGGGGTCTTTTCACTTATCTTTTCCCACATTTTTTCCATGGACCTAACTAAGTCATATATTCTAGGATCTAAGGAAGGGGCTGAAGTGGAGACCTCATCTCGGTAGGTGACTTTCCTTTCTGATCTAGTCCTAGCTCTTTTTTCTTCTAAGTTTGCTTTTGCCCTTATGGCTACTTTTTTGCATTTCCTCTAAGGTAAGGGGGTCCTTGTCTCTTAGCTGATAAGTCATGTCTGGGTCAAAACCCTCGGGGAACTTTGCCAAGGCTGACCCAAGTGGGGGTTTGAAGTGAGGTGGGAGGGAGTTATACACACTGTTGAACCTAGTGCAGTATCCTTGGAAACTTTCCCCATTTTCCCGTTTTAGATTGTTATACTCTGACAGGATTTGAATGGGGTTGTTTCGGATTTCCAACTTGTTTATGAAGGTTTGGTAGAGTTCTGGGAGATTGTGGATGCTGTTTGGAGTTAAGCACTTAAACCATTTTTTGGGTTCTTCGCCTAGGCTTTGGGCGAACATCCTCATTTTGATGGTCTCGTCTTCTATTTCCATGTATTCAAAGGCATCGCTAATCCTATCTACATGTTGTTGAGCTGTGATAGTCTCAACTCCGGTAAAGTGTGGGATTTTGGATTGATAGTCATTTTGTAAGGGAGCCAAAGACTGTGGCAACACCAAGGGTGCATACCAAGCTGCCATGACGGGAGATAATGGATGATGTAAAAAATGAGGGCTTGTGGGATGAGCTGAGGTGGTTTGAACAGTAGTGGTTTGGATAGGTGTGGCGGATGTACTTGGAATAGTGATCTGATTTTGAGCAGATCTGGGATGGTAGGAGCCAAAGTGATGGAGAAGCTAAAAGTCGGGAGGTGTGGTAGGTGAGGCTTCTCTACTAGGACTCTTTGGCAGATCTTGGGGCTCAAGATCGTCAAAGTCTATCTTACTTTATGTCTTGCTTCTAAAAAGGGTTTTTGTTGATTTTAAGTCAAAGGGGGAATCCTGCAAGGCAGTGAGATGTTCAGGTACTGATCTTGCTTTATGGATGGACCCATCGGTAGCTAGATTGCCAGTTTCAAAAGCTTGCCACAGAATCTTCTTTGGGTCGTCTACTATGATAGGGAATTTTGGTCTGGATGAGATCTGGTGTTGATTCTTCGTGAAGCCATATTTCGGGTCTAGAGTTTAGAGAGGATGATATTTGTGATTGTTTTGGATGGATGGCCTCTCTAAGGTTTTACTAATGTGAAGGATGGTAAAAAAAAAAGGATGGACTAGTGGAGTCGCCAGGTGGATTTCTATGAGAACTATGGTCCACCACCAACACTATCGAATATGCTTTTGGGAAAAAAGTTTTATAGCAAATTTTGAGATGGAAACTTGCAAATAAGAGTGATTCACTTGGTTTCAACAGTTTGCTAGGCTGTATGGACAAGCTAATAGTTCTTTTGGCAAGAAGAATTTTTCTTATCTCCTATGTTAAGGTGAGATCTTCTGAATCGCTAAGTTATACTTAGTTTGTCACTTAGTACAGAGTTTCTACCCTAAGCTTAAATTTTTGGAAGGATGAGTTAGCAGAAAGGTGTGGTTTATGAAATTTTTTGGTCTTTTATGGAGTTTTTAGGCATACTGGAAGCTAGTGGAGTCGCCAGGTGGATTTTTAGTTGTTTTGAGAGTATATGTGTATGGTCCACCACCAATATTGATAAACACCAATCTAGAGATATTTTTTGGGGTTTTCTGAGTTTCCTATATGTAACCCTGAGGTTTGGAAGAGTTTCCTACAACTGAATCATCATTTTTTTAAGATGGTGAAGGAGCTATTTTCTACTCTTCAGACAATGCCTAAGCTTTCTAATTTTGACTGAGATTTTGAGAGATCCTAAGGGATACCGAGGATGTTTTGACTCAAAGTCCCACCATGATCACCATTATGTTAGGGTCCCATGGTTTGGCTGATTGGCAAGCCAAATGACAGTGTAACATCAAACCAGTCTTTGGAGCCCAAGGACCTAGGCTTCCTGGACTCAGAGAGGGCTCTCTCTATTTGTGTAAGGGATATTTGTGTGTTTGCTTATTGTGTTCTAATTTTAGGCTAGTTATGAAGTAGGTTTTTGGTTTTGGTTTTTAGATTGTGAGGGATGAACTGATCAAAGACATAAGATAGGTGAAAGGATGTCTGATCAACTAGGCTATGGGGTTGAAAATGTCAAGAAAGCTTTTAGATGGTGATACAAGGTTGTTGAAGGGCCGATTTGATTCGAGGTAGAATGGATCTTTGGGAAAAATGGAGTAAGATGGACATCAAGTTTGTGAATAACAAAGGATTTCAAGCACAAATAGTTTAATAGCTGACATAAACATGGTAGGGCAAACCATTAATCATGAGAAATGTAACTTTAAGCTAATCAATGCATATAAATAAACATTCAAGCCATGCATAGAGATATATAACTCTCTAAATTTAGGAAATGGCTATCAAACTTTGGGGAGATACACTTAAGACAAACAAACAACTAAAATTACTATGCCGGAACACCTAAACACAATACTTCAAGCTATTGAGCACTTTTAAAACAAGATTTCATAGTCTTAGGCAAAGGGAAAGATCAGAACAAGACCTCCTTGGTTCAACAAATGACAATCTAATCAGTCAAAGAGAAGTTTCATAGATGGAGCTATGGCTAGCTCTGAGTAAGTAGGGCATACCATAAATCATACTTAGCATGCATAAAACCATGAATGAAACAAGAAAACAATATTCTTAAGTTATTAAATAGCAATCAAGAATTCTTTAGTGTGACTAAGAACAAAGAAAACATGGAAGCTATGGAGAAACAAGAAATTTGAGGTGCCTCCAAGGGCATGTCTCAAATTTGTTCTCTACTGTCCTATAGCAAGAAAGAACATGGATTTATGAATGAAAACTAGGAAACAAAGTAGAGAGAGAGAGAGAGAGACACTATACCATTCTACTAAGTCATGGAATCCAACAACAATCCTCTTTCATCATCCAAGAACATCCAAGAGACTATCCAAAAACATGAGACAAGTATTTCTTCCAAATATTATATGACCATATATTGCTTCTATTCATCAATTTTAGCCTCTTTTTACAATGAAAGCCTTTGGAATATATAGGCCAAAGTGAGAAAAATCTCTTAGTTCAACTTGCAATCTCATTGGCCTATCCAAAATATCTGATTTTTTCCTTAAGGCTTTGCAAAGCCCAAGGCACAAAATATCTAATAAAATATCTAAAAAATGCTAAAAAAGGGAAATATATTGACTTTTCATAACTTATCATGTACCAAAATAGCTAAACGCACATGAGGAAAAGTCAATTTTGAAAGGTTCAATTTTTACAAATATACTCAAAAAATACATCAGCAAAAGGTCCCCTAACTTGTCGGCAACCTTTGGAGGCCTTCCCAATGTCAAAATGAGGCTCATGATAGCTCGTTGGAAAGATCTAAGTGTCTAATTTCTGAAAATGTTTATTTTTCTGCCAAATGACCACTAGAAGTCCTCCAAAAATAGGCCTGTGTGTAAAAACCCAAAAAAATAAGCCTTGCTGATAAATGGGGCAGAGTGTAGAAAAAGCGAGTGTTTTTCGCCATTTGGGGGGAGAAAAAGATCTTCAATTGTTCTGAAAATCACTGAGTATGTGCCCCTAAAATTATGGCATTCAATGATACCATTTTCATCCTTTGATGATGTCCCAAACTGAAATGGCGATGCCCATCAGTTTTGGCCAAAAACCCAAAAATGACAAAAAACCAAAATATGTCGAATTTCGCCCAAAATTGGTGAGTATGCCCCTCAAGGTTTTTCAGCAACATGTTGTGAATCAGAGGCAAAAATTTGGAGCCTTGAGGTGTCTTTCCTCAATTTTTGTGTCGTGCACTTCCCTTTAACCTCTTTGAGTTTTTCTTGAGCAACCTTCAACTTTCGTCGGGAAAACTGATTGAGCTTTTTATAATGCCCGGTAATCCTCCATTGAAGGTCCAAGTCCTTGGTTTCCTTCTCCAAATTCTTCTCCAAGTGATCATTAACTCTCTCAATCCATGCTTCCCAATTTTTCTCTATCTCTGTTTCGAACAATGCAGTGAGAGGGGTAGATTGGAGAAGGGCATTTTCTTCTTCTTTTTGTTTCTCAAGGGCCTCTTTTAGCCCCATGGTTCTTGGCCTCTTTCGCCTAGGTTGATCTTCACCTTCACTTTCCTCGAACTCACCCATGAGTTCTTCTAATCTCACTTGTGCTTTGGAGGCCTCCTTTTTGTATCGGATGGCCAGTGTCTCATATACAGCCATATGGACACTCATTTTCTTGTTTTGGACTTGCAAAAAGTGATTGAAGTTCCTAGCTCTACGAAGATCAGCCCTCAAGGCATCAATTTGGCTTTCTCTATGGATCAAGAGATTTTCTAGGATCTAGGCTTCATTATCACTATCATCACTTTGGATTTGGATGATGTCGAATTACCTTTCCTATTCATGACTAATTTCTTCCTTGCTCTTCCCTTTGCTTTGGGTGGCTCTTCTAGTACTTTTCCTCTTGGGTAATTCAACCATGGGTTTCTTGGGAAATTTTCCCTTGCTTCAGAGGGCCCTAGTCACATTTGGAGTTACAACTCTAGGCACCCTTTTCTTTGCTGTTTGGGGCTTGGTGACTTTCGGAGAAGAGAGTGTGGCCCCTTTCCTAGGAGAGGTAGCTAGCACATGCCCCATGGGCACTTTACCCTTGTCACTTTTCCCTTCATTTTTGCCACTGTATTGGATTTCTTTATGGATTCCTTGGCTATCATTTTGAACTTCCCTTTGAGGGTTGTCCTCCTCACTGTGCTGCAACTTTTTAGCCTGCTGCCCTTTTCTTCTTGAGATTATTGTTCCTCTTTAGGAGGCTATTTTTCATCACCCTGAGGCTGCCTCTGCTCATATTGCTGTAGCTGCTGTGTATCATGTTGTGGCTGCCCCTGTTCAACATCTTTTGGCTACCCTTGTTCATCACCTTCATGCTACTCCTATTCAACATCTTTTGGTTACCCCTGTTCATCACCTTCATGCTGCTCCTGTTCAGCACCTTCATGCCCTTGCTGTTCTCTCTCACTATGATACTGCTCATCAGCACTTTCTTCTTCATCCCCTTGCTGCTGATCATCATCACTTTCCTCTTCCTGCTCATGTCCTTCTTCCTCATCATGGTCATGCTCTTCTCCTTCTTTAGGCTCCTTTGTTTGTTCTGTGGTAAACTTGAGATTTTTGGGAATAGGTCTACTAGAAGAAGGCAAAGGATGGTGAGTAGGAGGTGTAGGGGATGTATGAACTAGAGGGACAGTGGAGAAATCCAGATGGGTGATGAAATTATCCCAAGAGACCTCCCTCTTTTCAAGCTGATGAAGAATGATGACTTTGATGAGAGAGTGATGGAAAAGGCAGGTTGTTTGCTGTGAAGGAGGCTTCTTATAAATAGTGGAGGCCATTTTCTCAATGCTCTTATGTAAGAAGAAAGGAAGATTTAGCAATTTGGCCCTAGTGAAATGCATGAGCAGTCGAATGTTACAGGCATAGACTCGGGAGAATATTCCCTCACAAGTGAAGTATTTCATGATGATCTTCATGAGGGGGGCGTAGATAGTCAAAAGATATGAGAAGGGGAAAATGGAAGGACATGAATCTCTGTGCTCAAGCTTTAGAAAGGGCTTGTAATATTCTGAGTCTAGGTGGCTTTGTTTAAACCACTTCTCCCTAATATAAGGGATTTTAGTGGCCTTGGAGATGGACCTTGGAGAGAATTTGAATTCTAGGCCTGCCAACTGGAAATGCTTGTCTTGAAACCTCAAAGCACAAAGATGTGTCAAAGGATAAAATCTCTTCACCTCTTGCACTCTTTGACAAAAATCTAAACACCAAACCTCATGCAAATTGAACAAGGCTGATGGGTGGGAATTCACTTCTTCAGTGGAAACAGGCTCAAATCTCTTATGTAAGCCACTCCTACTATCTTGCCTGGGAGGCATCTTGTTTTGAATGCTCTCTGCCACACCAAGCTGCCTCAAATGGATTTTGAAATGCTTTCTCAAACACAACTCTGTCCTCTTTGTTAGTCACTATTTTACCAAGGAAAATTTTCCCCAAAGGCTGTGTGAAATGTTTCTTTAATATCAGCTCTCTGCTCCTTCCAAATCACTGCTTGTCTTCCTTTGTATGCCAATCAACAAATAGTTATAATAACAAGCACACAGACAAAAAAAAAGGTACACACAGTCAAAAGATCACTATGTTGGGTAAGGTCACAAAGCTTTTCTATTTTTTTAAGCAAGAAAGTCTTGTAGAAAACAAACACCCCTCCCAATCAAAAACACTTCTTTTGTACTTCACTCTTTCACATACACAGGTAGACAAAAGACCTTCAAACTGAGTTAAAAGAATTTTCACCACAATTTTTTTTATGGGACCAAAATAAGGCAACAATAGTCTCACTGTTTCACTTATTCAAAAGGAGACATTCTTTGAAGGTGACAAGGAATTCGAACTAAGACTACTGCTTTCAACATAGGCTCATTGATGTCACCTCACCATCACTGTGCTTTCCTTAAAACCACTGCTTTACCTTCTAAGAATGTTTTCACCATACACTTGGTTGATAGAGGTTAGCTTTGCCATATCACATTTAGGACACATTTAATGATTAACAAAACCTCTAACACTGTTTTTACCATTCAACAACTACCTCCACCTTATAACACTATTTTTACCTTACACTTGGTTGATAGAGGTTATGGTTTGTCACTGTCTTGGTGGTGGCTTTAGGGCTGTTGAAACTAATATGAATACTCTACTAGCCTCCCACCGTAACAAACTTTGTCAATATTTACCAAAACAAATTGATTTATACCAAGAGCTTCATTTTTTCAATCACCATCTAGCAGCTCGAAAATATCAAGGAGGTAAATGAGAATAACTTGAAGATGGTTGGCAGTCTTGGTTTGAAGAGTTGAGAAACTTTCAGATCCTTTTGGAGGTGTTTTAACTGTTCAAACCCGCATGGCACGTTCAAAAGAGTAAGCGCCGTGTGTTTTTACAGGCACGCCACGCAGTTCAAAAGCTTCAAACTCTGCGATTTTTCTCGAGAATTTCTTGTTTCGGCTAAGGAGCATTTTAGGGGAGTATTGCTCGTGCTTTGAATTTGCAAAATAGATTTTGCAATGGTCAATCTACCCTTATATTTGAAAAAATCAAAAACCCTTTGAAGTGCTTTAGAAGGTTTTGAAAACATTTGAAAAGGCCTTTGGATTAAAACAAAACATGAAGCTCATGTCTTTTCAAAACATAACTGAGACTCATTTTTGTTCAAACAAAAGACATAGTGGCAAGAACCACTTCCTTTATAGGCTTGACCCTTTTTTGAAGTAAAGCAACCTTTTTAAGAATTAAGAACTTTCACTGTTTATCATTAAGGAATGAAAAATTGTTTTCCCTTTTGATATCTGTACTGTGGAAGGAAATTCTTCTTCGAGCCACATGAATGAATGTAGATGTGCCTTTTGAATGATACTGCCTTTTTTACCAGGGGAGAAACTTAGCTGCAATTTCCGTATCCTTTTTCCACCTCTTTTATTTGTGTTGTTTATTTGCAAAGTCCCCTTTGGAAAACACAGCTTAGGTCACCTCTTTTTCATTTTTGACAATTTTGAAAAATATCTTTATGAATAGGAAAAGCAATACCTTTTTGAATATCAACATCACTCAGTGTTTTTATCAAAAAAGGACACCTGTTGAAAGACACATTGTCATATGTGAGGTTTTATTTGAAATTTTGTAAGGAGGTAGCTTACCCTTTTAAAACTTAAACTGACAGTTTCTACTTCTAATGCTTTGAAGGTGATCATGCCCACTGTGAGGTTGATTGAACTGGCAGGCACTCCTTTGAGTCTCTCTTGACTATGAGTGAAGAACCTCACCTGTATTTGTAAATGAAAAAATCTTCTATAAATAGCTTCCATCATCAAGGCAACTGACCAACCCTGGATTACTAAAGTAATGAGTTTTCAAGCCTTATGGAGATAAAACAGGGGATGATGAGCTGAAGTTTGATGTGAACATGGGAACGTTGTCCATTTGTTCTTCTATGAAGGAGGTATGCAAGAAAAGTGAATTTTCATTCATTCCACCCTTTTTTAGAACAATCCCTTTTGAAATCCTTGCCACATGCAATAATTGATTTTCATCCTCAAACCATGGTGAGTCCTTTACTTTGTTTATGAAGGAGGACTATTTTTAACATATGTCTAGTTTCTTTTCAACCTTTGTCTCACCCAAATGAAGAATGTTTGATGAACATACTGATAGTGGTTTTCCTTTATACTTGATGGCAGAAGTTAGTTTGAGACCAAGACTGTTTGACTCCTTTGGCCATCTGATTAACAATATTTCTTCATTGATAATCAACCCATTAGCTTCACATTGTAATTCAATAACAGTGTAACTCATGCAAACAATTTTTAAAAACACCACTACCTTGCCTCTGCCTTTAACATCATTTTTATTCAGAAACCTTCAATTTTCTTCCACTGTACCTAAAATTTGTCTTTATAGTTAGTGAAAAACTTAAAAAAAAACTTTATCCCTGGCCCTCTGCTTATAGATGAAGGAGGCTTTCTCAGCCTTCAACCCTCTGCTTATAAAATGAAGGAGGTTTTCTTAGTCCTCAACCCTCTGCTTATAAGATGAAAGAGCTTTTTCTCAGTGATGCTATTTCATCAGATTTTAACAGTGTTATTTTTCCTTTCACTGCCTTTTCATGCTTGGGAAAATGAAGAATGACAAATTGATAATAGTCAAGATGGGCACTTCTCTGAGACATGTAATTATGATTTTCAAATATCTCTGTGCCTCTTTAGACATCACAAGCAGTTTGGCTAGTATTTTCAAAGAAATTCTTGTCATTCATAATTTACTAACTTTTGACTGTGATCGCAGGAGCTTAATGAAACAACTCTCTGCCCTGTAGCTGCATCCCAGGCTCAAAATCACATGAGAAGCAGGTGTCTTCTCATGTTGAGCCAAATACTGTCTTCTGGGATGCTGGTACACTTCTACTCTTGAAATATCCATTCAAACACGGTAAAACCACCTAATATCAATTTTACCTAGGGCATGTGCATTGCTGAGACTTTAGGGCTTGTTAGTGGTGCGACTTAAGGGTGTAACCAAATTTATTTGCAGAATGGGAAGGTCCGTTATGACCAGTCTGTAGCAGATAGATTTTCTTTGGCTTTAGGATAGTTTTCCAAGGGATAAATACCTAAAGCTCCACTACCTAACTTAGGGGAGACTTCTTTGGACAGATTTGGATTGTTTTCTTTGGAGCTGATGGACAAGCTAGTATGGTTGAGGCTAGATAGGGCTTGATAATAAGGTTTCATCTCATCATGGGTGGATTGAAATGGTAGGAGGGAAAAAAATGTTAATGGGTGTTTTCCAGCTGGAAAATTTGACAATTTTTTAGATCAACTGCTAGAAAACTTGGCTATTACAACTAGTCATCAGCAACAAGTGAAAAATACTGATGACTAACAGTTTATCTGGCTCATGTTTATGCCAGCATGTACTTATTGTTCATTCCCTTGTTTACTGGATGCCTTATTCTTTGTAATTTGTCTCGGCGGGCATAGGTATGCCTCCCCCATTGCCTATAGCACAGGTAATCACTCATAAAAGAGACATGTTGCACCTGTAAGTCTCGCCTCCTCAGGGTCTAGTCCTTTCAAATCTTTGGTCTACCTTATACTTCTTTCTCTTTGACTTCCCCTTTGGGGTCTAGTGATTGAGTTCTTACAACGTACTTCGGCCATAGGATTAGCTCCTAATGCTCGCACGCTGGGGGGCAATATGTTACACCATTTTTTGGTCATATAACCTATTATCATTAGATGGACCCAAGTACACCATGTAAGACCAATTTTACCCTAAGTAAAATTGTTGTCACTATGAAAATAACTTAGTAAACCACCTTTATTAAGTTTTTTATGGTCTAAACAGGAAACCCCATGAGGAAATATTAAATAAATCTACATTTGTTTGATTTTCCTCAAGGAATAATTAGTTAAACAACAGTTTAATTAATATTCCTGGTTATATTTAACCCAAAACAAGGAAATTAATTAGAGAAATCATTATTATCTTATTATTTTCTAAGAATAATCATTTAAACCTTATTTAAATAATATTCTTGTCAAATATGACTAAATCACCCTTAAATAATTAAATAAATCATTATTTATTTGATTATTACTCAACCACATCCTTAAAATGATAAATAAATCATTTATTTATTTATTATTTACAAATAAAGGGATTTTACCCAAGTCAAATTCTTTTTCCCTCCAACAAATATAATTAAATATTCCATAAAAATTGGATCTTGATTTGGTTAATAATATTTTAATTATGAACCAATATCTAGACTAACTCAATATTTTGTTATAAATAGAAGGGTTTTCCCATTCATTTACCACCTTTTGTTGCCTAAAAATCACTCTGAATCTATACTTTTGGTATGACTTTGATCCACCATCATAGTCATATTTTTCTACCATTTTTGTTTGGGTTTTCTACACCATCAAGAGAGAGAAGTTTTAGATCTGAAGTGTTGAGGACTTACAAGAACCCATCCCGATGAGGAGAACCGGTAACACCCTTCTGTGTTTTCCTCCCAGGTGTCATTAATAAAAAAATCATTCAACATATTCTTGTCTTGTCTATTGGATGCATGGAGTAAATCTTGCTTTTTCTACTGCTTAATGTCTTCTAATGCATAGATCTAGATTTTTACAGTATTTATATTGATCACCTAACTACAAATCTGAGGATATTGGCATCCATATTCGTTGTTAGTGTTTTTTGTTATGCACAGCTAAAGTCATATTTTTTCGTACACTTGGAATTAAGATTCATACTAACACTGTGCACCTGAAAAATTCTTCTGCTAAAAAGGTTTAAGTGAAAAACTTCTTAAAGATGGTTTTATCTACCCCATACCATTGACAAATTGGGTCTTGAATGTTGTTCTTGTCAGTAAGAGGAAAGGTATCATTCATTTTTGTGTTGATTACCATGATATCAATCGAGCTTGTCCTAAGAACAATTATCCCACTTATTTTATCGATCAGATCATTGATGAATGTGCCGAGAGTGAGATATTTTCCTTTATGGACAGTTTCTCTGTCTATAACTAGATTAACATTGCTCAGCTGATAAAAAAAAACCACTTTTTTTTTCCATGGGGGAATTTCGCCTATAAGAAGCTCCCTTTAAGCTTGAAGAATTTTGGAGCACTAGCGAGCTATGTATTATTCATCTCATGACATCAAGCACATAGTTTAGCCATATCTCTTTGACCTTCTTGCTCATTCCACGACACATCGAGATCACTCGAAACACGTTAGAGCTATCTTCCTATGCTGTCGACACTATAATATCAAGTTGAATCCTCATAAGTGTGTCTTCTGCATCGAACGTGGCCAGATCCTAGGTTTCATGGTGTCCAAAGAAGGCATCCACATCAATCCTATGAAAGTCTAGGCAGTCATCAATTTGCCTCCTCCCTCTTCTATCCATCAACAATAGAGTTTGTAGGGGAAAGCTAATTTCCTCTATCGTTTCGTACTAAATTACACTGTGTTTTCAAAAGGATTTATGCACTTCTTGAAAAATATAATCCCATTCTCATGCGATTAAATTTCTCAAAGCTCTTTTTATGCAGTGAGATAAGCCCTCATCATGGCTCCACTACTGCATCCTCCCAATTATCACCATGAATACTACCTATATTTGGCTGCCGCCGACATCACTATTGGCATGGTAGTTTTTTAGTATGATGAAAATGGTTAGGAACATGTAGTTTACTACTTGAGTCGTAATCTCTTCGATACCATGAAATTTTATTCTCATGTATAGAAACTTTTATTGTCTGTTATTTATGTCGTTCAACATTTACTTCACTACATTCTCCTACAAAAAACCTTAGTTATTTCTGATTGCAACCACATGAATTACATTCTCACATGTAAGTTACTTGGGGGAAAGTACTCAAAATGGATCGTTATCCTTAAAGAGTTCAACTTAATATTCACTGTTGCTAAGTCCAGGAAATCCCTGGTATTTGTTGAGTTGACCTGTGATATTCCCACCATGGATGATCCCACTCCTCCTGATGAGTCCATCCCCGATGAGACTCTCTTTCTCATTAGTACTCTTGATCCATGGTATGGAGAAATCACTGTATATCTCTAAACCCAAAATTTTTGGCCAAAGCTATTGCACCCTGAGCGAAGACGGATTCGCTATCATTCCCAACCTTATCGCATCATTGGGGACACCCTATTTCACAATGATATTGAATCTATCCTCCAACATTGTTTGACTCTCAAGGAAGCTAAGAAACCTCTCAATAAATTCCACTCTCGGGCTTGTGGTGGTCACATGTATGGTTATGCTACTGCTCAAAATATCCTTCGTGTAGGTTATTTTTGACCGTCTATTTTTAAAGGTTGCATTATCGCAGTACGAAAATGCCATGATTTGCAGATATAATCTCGAAAATAGTGCACCCCACCCTCACCCTTGCACTCAGTTGTGACTGTCATACCTTTTGCAAAATGGGGAATTGATTTTATGAAATGTAACTCTTTCTCAACCTGGGGGCATGTCTATATCATCATTGTCATTGAATATTTCACTAAATGGGCCAAGGTGATGCCTACATATGATAATGAAGGTCTCACTATGGCGCAATTCTTATTCAATCATGTAAAAGTTGGGTTTGGTGTCTCGAAAGAATTTCTCACTAATCATGGCACTCATTTTCATAATCATATGATGAAAGATCTCTCTAATCATTTGGGGTTACGTCATGATAACTCCACCCCTTACTATCCATAAGCCAATGGCCAGGTTGAAGCTCTCAACAAAGTCTTGGTGACCATGCTTAAATGCACCATTGGGAAGCACAAGAGAGACTGGAACCTCATTCCCTTTTACACTTTGTGGGCATACCAAACCTCCGCTAAGGCTGCCACTGGATTTACACCATTCCAATTGGTGTATAGTCTAGAGGCTACAATCCCGATCGAGTGTGAGATTCCTTCCCTGAAGTTGGCTATCGAAATCCTTCCTGGTACTTCGCCGGAAGGGGAACATATGTTGTACCTCAATCATCTCAACGAAACCAAAAGGCTTGTTGCTTTAGTTCTCCAAGCACATAAACGACAATTTAAGGTTCAATATGACAAATTTGTCACACCTGGTTTTTTATCTGAAGGTGATTTGGTCCTGATTTATTACCAAGCCCATGATAAGTTGGGAGTAGGAAAGATTGAGCCAATGTGGCATGGGCCCTATATCATTCAATGTGTTTTGGAGCATGGAGCCTATGAGCTAGCTGATTATGAGGGCAACCCTTTGGTTGAGCCCTGAAACAGACTCTACCTGAAAAAATATTACGCTTAATATTAAGTGTGATAATTTTCACATTAGTGTGTTATTCATTAGTGTGCTTTGAGTTGATTTTTGGTGTGATTGTTTGCCTTAAAAACATGTTTTCTCTTATTACCTTGTGTTCCACTTGGTTTTTAGATGCCTTCGGATCACTACATTGGTTTTGCTGATGGCGCTTGCCATAGCACACGAAACCTGTCTTTCACAGCATGGGCATTCTTTTCTCCTGATGGTGAGTTGATTAATTTACAAGGAATTTGTTTGGGTCGGACAACTAACAATATTTCCTAGTATAGTGTGGTGATCTAACTATTATCGGATGCCATTGATATTAGGATTAGAGATTTGGTTGTTAAGTTGGACTTACAACTTGTTGTGTTACAATTGAATGTGCGTTATTCTATACGCAATCCTCAAATTTAGCGTATGTATTTACGTGTTAGATTATTGGAAAGTAATTTTTATTTTATCACATATAAACACATTCCAAGGCACTTAAATACATTAAAAAATTCATTAGCGAACCACGTATTAGATAGAAATTTGCGCAAAATGTAAATAAAGAAATCATTATGATACACAAGTAGTCGTAGAAAAATTTATATATATATCGGTCTGTAAGTGTGTTACATCCAAAACCTCAAAAAATATGTGTTCTATTACAAAAATGGCTCTTCGAGCCTATGTCAGTACAAAATGTATAAATGGGGTTGTTATCCACCCGCATGGTGCTCATGATAGCAGGTGACTGCTCTAATTGCTCTCCAGAGTAATCAATGCAGTCTACCCGGAACTCTACCAATGTGTATCTGAAATCACAGTGGAATCTCATCGAATGTAGCATACTCTAGAATGCCTCACGTGAGGACAACCAAGTTCCACTCTATCTCAGCTAATGTGTTTTCTCCCTCCTCATAAGGAGCATCCTCTCCTGGATGGGCTACCCTTCATGAAATAAGTTACATGACAAGAGGTCTCTTAGGATCCATATCTATAAACAAATCATAAGTTTACATGTCAGAACAAATAGAAAAAAAACATCTAAAAAGCAAAAAAAAGTTAAAAAACAATTTTTACCTGCATCGGTCCACTATGTGCCTAGTTGGATCGAAAGATCCAAATCTCCTCTAAAGTCGATGCCAACATATGCGTAGTACTCAACTACGATAAGTTGATGTCGTAGCCAACTGAAGAAGGTTGTGGGGAAATGCATTTCTTCCATATCAGGGCATTATGTCACACCATCTCATTAGCCTCAGGTCCCTCAGGGCTGAATCATGGATCTCTAGCCACTGCTACTGGAATATGGGTACTCTCTCCAGAAATAAGGTCGCTAGAATTGACCCGTACCCAAATTGTTTTAGTCTCCTTATCTTGAATTTGGTCAGCTGGCTCTTCATATTAGCCAACAAACCATCACACCAGTTGAACATCGTTAGGGCCAACTAGTCCACCATATACTAGAATTAAGATTTCGTTGCCTCATGGAATGTGTGGGCTCCTGCCACTCTCATGATACAATGCAATATCATGTGGAGGGGAAGAAATTTGATGGAATATATTTCTCCCTTCCCACTCTCTGTCTTCCATGCCCCGAGGTAGTATCTATGGATGAGCATGCTCATGCTCTCACCCCCTACGCAAGCTCCAGATATTTGGATCCTCTCCCATCACCTAGATAGTTCGGTGATAAAATAGTTGTCCACACATATACCTCTAACTCTTGGTCCCCGATAATGAACAGTTGTCATTCCACGTCCAAGATACTGATTAGATACTAAAGAAGCTCCAATTTAGATCTTAGACCAAAATTTTGGAGGGATTTCAATAATACACAATTCCGCGACGCATTGACACAATATTGGTCCTACAAGACTTGGTGATCTTCCACCTCATGGCCTTGTGCTTTCCATCCCACCAACATATTCACTGAAAGCACCTCCAAAACATGTCCAATTTGTTTTGTAGGAGAATTCATGGAAGAATTTTTAAAAACTAACGGTGGAGTTGGGTGATTTTCTCAATTTAAAATATTTCTTGGGGCTAGCACATATGTCCGAAAAAATTTGGCGCTGGTAGCGTGCTGTCCCAATGGGCTACTCGTAACGAGCATGACCTTGATAGCTCGAAATCACATTGGTCGTAGGCGATTTTAAATTTTGAAATCCCTCCCTCAAACTCCCTAATTCTAAAAACAAAATGCCAAATGAATAGAATTAAATTGAAAAGGATTTTTTGAGCTCTTACCTGGCATGGGTAGAATGAAGAATGGTGTCCCGGATCAGTTGTACCACTGATTTGAATTTCAGAGGGAAAATGGACAAAATGCTTTTCTCAAAATAGAAAGGTGAAAATGATTTTGTTTTTGTTCTATTTATAGATGTAGAAATTATATACAAGATTCATGTATATATCCAAATTCTCCTCGTCTAACAATATTTATCTTCTTGCTAAATACAAAATCCTTCCACTGTTAATCTTTTGCAGAAATTTAAAATCAATTGCAAAGACATGAAGCAATAAAAAACAATCCCACATAACACAGATGTTTAACGAGAAAGCCTAAAGCTGAAAACCCAAACTATCATATATTATGTATCATGGAGATCATGTAACAATCTCATACAAAGCTTAGTACATCAAACTCTCAGTACAATAAATTGTCACACACTAATCAAAAGAAATTTGCAAATCCATGCACTGATTTCTTGCCACCTGATAACCTGCATCCACTATGCAATCCATGCTGAAGAATAGCTCTGAATGAATTCAAATTACCCTTGCCTTGACTACGTAATCCTCATTGACAACTCCAATGTGTGTGTGATGCAATCAATTCATCACTATAGTCATAACAGATAGTCCATATTGCCTTTTCACCTATCTCTCCACTGGGTCTCCACTAGAACTGACATGCACTGTAGTTAACTGCTATATTGTTCAGTTGATTAATGAGTTATTATTTTTGAATTAATTAACTAATTAATTCACTCCACTCTCAGTAGTGTATCATTCAGTTAGACTAGATACAACTAGCTCAACAGATTTTAATTCCATTAACTGAGTTAAACTGAATAACAACTTCATGAACTACTCTTCCAACTCTGTCATAAATTTTCCACTTCAGTTCTAACTGAGTCCTCCATGCATGAACCAGTAGTAAACCCTAGGAATTATGTAATTCCCTCAGCCCACTAATTTTCCAAATTTGTGCACTAAAACTAAGTGCTCCAAGAGAATAAGTTGTTGTTTATTGTTGGATTATTATTAAGAGCTAACAATAATTAACACTTCTATTTTTAGATCGACGATCTATAAATAGATTTCACCAAATATTCTAAAAATATAATTTCATATATTTTTCCAACATGATCAACCATCCACAAATAGCTTCCTAAAAATTATGAAATATGATCACCATGTCTAAAAATAGACATAGTCTGAAAACGGACTGGCACCAAAATTAGCCTGCGGGCCCACTTAGTGAAGGTGACTCTTTTCACTAAGCTCATAATCTTGTTGAATCTCAACACTCCCTCTCAATAAGATAGGGATTATCCTTCACCCTGATCCTGCCTTTATGGTATTCAAATTTTCTCCTGGTGAGCACCTTCATCAGAATATGTGCATCCTAATCTTCCGTAGGAATGTATTGAAGCAACATGATCTTCCGCTGCACACAATCTCTGATATGATGATACCGAATATAAATATGTTTAGATATATCATGAAACATAGGTTTAATTGAGAGTTTAATGCAACTGTAATTATCACAATGTATTACTGTAGGATCTAAATGTGAACCAAACAAACTGACCAGGATCTTCCTCATCCAGATAGCCTCACATGCAGCTTGAATTGCTTCCATGTATTTTGCTTCCGCTGAACTGAGTGCCACAGATCTTTGTTTCCTGTTGTACCAAGAAACTGTTGTAGATCCGATACTGAAAATCCCTCCTGATGTGTTCTTTCTGTCTGTTGGGCTACCTACCCAATCTGCATCCATGAAGCCATGCAACTTCACCTCATTCATCTGTCTGTACCATAAACCATACTCAGATGTGCCCCTGAGATACCTTAGGACATGCTTGCCTGCCTTCCAAAATATCTTCGTAGGATTAACCATCGCTTGTGAAAGTTGGTTCACCGCATAGCATATGTCCAGTATTGTATTAACTAAATACATGAGCAAACCCACCAACTATTGATAAACAGTGGCATCCACTACCTCTGCCGATGTAGCGTCCTCTTTCCTCCAATTTTCTGGAAGAGGAGTGTCGATAGGCTTGCAGCCTTGCATGTGAAACTTCTACAGTATCTCCCAGGCATACTTTCCTTGAGACATAAATATTTCATCTTCCCACTGCCATATTTCCAATCCAAGGAAATAATGAAGGAGGCCCAAATCCGTCATCTCAAAATCCTTTGCAAGATTTGCCTTGCATGAGTGTATCAGGTGCTCATCACCCGTTAGTATTAAATCATCAACATAAAGAATAATGATTAAAAGATTACCCTCCACCACAATTTGGTACAGGTTCGCATCCACCTCACTCTTGATGAAGCCAAGTCTAGTGAAATAGCTGTCGATCTATGTGTACCAAGCATGAGGTGTTTGCATCAACCCATACATTGCTCTTTTGAGCCTGCACACATATGACTCGCTGCTGAAGATCTCAAATCCTTCAGGCTGCTCAATGTACACCTCTTCCTCAATGATCCAATTAGCGAATGCATTCTTCACATCCATCTGATGAATGTGCCAACCCATCTGCGCTGAGAGAGCAAGGATGGTCCTTACAGAAGAATACCGTGTGACAGGTGGAAAGGTTTCTTCATAATCAATCCCCTTGATCTGTGAGAAGCCCCGAGAAAAAAATCTTTCCTTATACTTCTCGATGCTCCCATCAATAGCTTTATTTACCTTGTAGATCCATCTTGATCCTACAACTGATTTTCCCACTGGCCTTGGAACAATCTCCCAAGAACTATTTCTGACAATGGATTCATACTCCTCCACCATGGAATCTACCCATGTGGGCTCCTATACTTCTTTTTCAAAAGAAGATGGCTTTTTCATGATACACTTTTTCATAAGAGCCATGTATCCAGTAAAATGGTCAGGTGACTATCTTCGTCTGCATTGTGATTTAGGGACTCCTACATTCTATGCTGCATCAAGCTTCAGTCTCTCAGCGTCTGTGGTACGCTTTCTACCTTGTACGATGTTTGGTTTTGCATGAGTGGACTCCTCCACTCCATGAATCTCCTCCTGTGGCCGATGCACATCTAGAGTCTCATCTTTGGGAACAAGAAGTTACTTCTCTACATGCAAGTGTAGCTCCCTCTCAAGTGACAACTTCATGGCTTTCACCTTATTGAATTTTATATCCCGTCGCACCACAGTCATCCGACTATCTGGAAAATACACATGATAATTATGGGGTGTTTCTGTGTACCTAAAAAATATCCCAACTTTTTCAATTGGCTCCAACTTCTTCCTGGTGTCCTTTGTCACATGAATGTAGGCAGATGAGCCAAAAATATTCAAATGATAAATATCAAGCTTCTTACCAGTAAAATCTTCTTTAGGTGTACTCATACCAATTAATCTATGAGGACAACCGTTTTTCACATAAACCGCAGTGTTGCATGCCTCCACCCACAATTGCATCGGTAGGCCCTGGTCATGCAGCATCGCTCGTGCAACACCCACGATCATTCTATTCTTCCTCTTCGTGACCCCATTATGTTGTGGGTTATGAGGCGTTATGAGTTCTCTTTGAATTCCTTCTTTGCTACAGAAGTCTTTGACTTCACCTGAGATGTATTCACCACCATTATCGCTCCGTAGAGCTTTCACTTGCTTCCCCGACTCCTTCTCCACCAATGCTTTAAACTCACAGAACTTTGAGAATATTTTTCTCTTCTTCTGCATGAAGAAGATCCAACATATATGAGAATAGTCATCAACAAATATAACATAATACCTATGTTTTGTTGTTGAAGAAACTGAGAAAGGTCCACATATGTCTGTGTGAATTCCCTCAAGGATCACCAAAGCACAGTTATCCTTCTCATGAAAGGTGGTCTTCACAAACTTACCCATAGTACATCCCTTGCACTGATATGACTGCGCAAGAGTACCCTTGGTAATTCTAGTATAAATCTGCTGCAAAATCTTCAAAGTGCTATGGTGAAGATAGCCCAATCTCCTGTGCCATAATTTGCCCTCATCCCGGCTCACCACTTCTAATTTTCCCATCATTGCAGTGCAACTGTCTACCTCCAAATTGTAGAGATTCTTAACTCGAATCCCTATCCTCTTAGTTTGACCTGTTGTTTTATGTCGCAAGAAATATTTTCCCTCGCTGAAAACAACGTCATAACCTCTGTCTTCCAACATTGCGACCGAGACCAAGTTCTTCTTCAGACCTGGAACATGCATAACATCTTTCAACAGAAATGGATTACCTGACTCCCTCTCAAAGGTAGTGGTCCCAATTCCGGTCGCACTGTATCAACCATCGTCGCCCATCTCTATATGCATTTGAAGGTCCTTCTCCTCTAAGTCACTAAACAAATCCTTGTCTCCCGTCATATGGAAAGACACACCACTATCAAGATACCACACCGATCCCATTGGGATTGAAACCAAGCATGAAATAAAAGAGAAATCAAGTTAAAATTGCGAGGCTAAGGCCTCACATTCTACAGCTCCAGCAGCCTTCTTGTTCTTCTTCTTCTGTGGGAAGTTAGTGGCAAAATGTCCATGTTCGTGACAGTGAAAAAACTTCACCTTGGACTAATCCTGCTTCTTGCCTTTAGCTTCGAATTTTGAAGGAAATTTCTTCCCCTTCCCTTTCCTTACTTCGGCAGCCAAAGCACAATTCTCTTAATCTCCATTCTTCAATGAAGAGCCATCCCTGGTACTCCGCCTTATCTCCTCCTGCACAAGAGCCTACCAAAGTCGCTCCCATCTCGACAGTTTCTCCCGTCCATTGACAGAGTCTTCGTAGTTATTCCAAATCTTAGGAAGCCCAAGGAGAGCCAAGCTCACCATGTCTTCATCATCAAAATTAATCCCCACACTTCCCAGCTCATCCCTAGAGTGGACAAACTTCGTGAGATATTTTTGAATATTGTTTCCCTTCTCCATTTTTATTTTTCTGAGCTTGTCTTTCAGCGCCAACTTCCTCTGGTCACTGCTGCTTTGGAAAAAATATGTCAAAGCCTTCCACATTAAAAATGGAGTAGATTTCCTATGAAGTCTAGACACAATATGGTCCTTCACACCTTCCAACAGAATTCTTCTTTTCTTTGCTACCTTCTTTTTCCATGCAGTAAGTAATGCAGCATCGCTATATCCCGGCTTAGGAACATCGCTATCAATGAACTCCTTCAGTCCATTATCCTCCAGCACCACCTCCATCCTATCCTTCCATGCTATGTAATTCGAGCTCCAATCAAGGGCATACTCCAATCACAACCCATTGAAAGACATTTCAATGTATAATCAACTTCTGCACCAAGAATTTTCTGTAGCAAATTCGAATTGTCCACTAGCACAAACTTAGCAATTATTCATAATTGTAATCTTAAATAATTAACAATTCTCTGATACCATGTAGAAATTATATAAAATATGCATGTATATATCCAGAAACTCCTGTTCTAACAATATTTATCTTCTTGCTAAATATAGAATCCTTCCACTGTTAATCTTTTGTAGAAATTTAAAATCAATTTCAAACACATGAAGCAATAAAAAATAATCACACGTAACACAGTTGTTTAACGGGAAAACCTAAAGATGAAAACCCCAACTATCATATATTATTTATCATGGAGAACATGTAACAATCTCATACAAATATTAGTACATCAAGCTCTCATTACAATCAATCGTCGCACACTAATCAGAAGAATCTGCAAATCCATGCACTAATTTCTTGCCACCTGATAGCCTACCTCCACTACGCAATCCCTGCTGAAGAATAAATCTGAATGAATTCAAATTACACTTTCCTTGAATGTGAAATCCTCATTGGAAACTCCAATTTGTGTGTGATGCAATCAATGCATCACTATAGTCACAACAGATATTTCATCTTGCCCTTTCACCTATCTCTCCACTGGAAATGAAATGCATCGTAGTTAACTACTGTATTGTTCAGTTGATTAATGAGTTATTATTTGTGAATTAATTAACTAATTAATTCACTTCGCTCTCACTAGTGTATCATTCAGTTAGACTAGATACAACTAGCTCAACTGAGTTTAACTCCATTAACTGAGTTAAATTGAATAACAACTCCATAAACTACTCTTCCAAATCTATCATAAATTTTCCACTTCAGTTATAAATGATTCCTCCATGCATGAACCACCAGTAAAACCTAGGAATTATGTAATTCCTTTAACCCATTTATTTTCCAAATCTGTGCATTGAAACTAAGTGCTCCAAGAGAATAAGTTGTTGTTTATTGTTAGATTACCATTAAGAGCTAATAATAATCGACACTTCTATTTTTAGATCAACGATCTATAAATAGACTTCACCCAATATTATAAAGATATAATTTCATCTATTTTTCCAACTTGATCAACCATCAAAAAATAACATCCTACAACTTTTGAAATATGATCACCATGTCTAAAAATAGACATAGTCTAAAAATACACATGCCCAAAAATAGCCTGTGGGCCCACTTAGTGAAGACGACTCTTTTCACTAAGCTCATCATCTTGTTGAATCTCAACACTCCCTCTCAACAAGATAGGGATTATCCTTCACCCCGATCATGCCTTTATGGTATCCGAATTTGCTCCTAGTGAGCACCTTCGTCATAATATTTGCATCCTAATCCTCCATAGGAATGTACTGAAGCAACATGATCTTCCGTTGCACACAATATCTGATATGATGATACCAGATATCAGTATGTTCAAATCTATCATGAAACACAGGATTAATCGAGAGTTTAATGCAACTCTGGTTATCACAATGTATCATTGTAGGATGTAAATGTGAACCAAAAAAATCGACCAGGATCTTCCTCATCTATATAGCCTCACATGCAGCTTGACTTGTTGCCATGTATTCTGCTTCCGCTGAACGAAGAGCCATAGATCTTTGTTTCCTGCTGTACCAAGAAACTACAGTAGATATGATACTGAAAATCCCTCTTGATGTGCTCTTTCTGTCTGTTGGGCTGCCTGGCCAATTTTCATCCGTGAAGCCATGCAACTTCACCTCATCCGTCTATATGTACCATAAACCATACTTAGATGTGCCCCTGAGATACCTCAGGAAATGCTTTTCTGCCTTCCAAAAGAGCTTGGTAGGCTTAACCATCACTTATGAAAGTTGGTTCACCGCATAGCATATGTCTGGTCTTTTATTAACTAAATACATGAGCAAACCCACCAATTGTCAATAAAAAATGGCATCCACTACCTCTACCAATGTATCATCCTCTTTCCTCCAATTTCCTAGAAGAGGAGTGTTGATAGGCTTGCAACCTTGCATGTGAAACTTCTCCAGTATCTCTTGGGCATACTTGCCTTGAGACACAAATAGTTCACCTTCCTGCTACCATATTTCCAATCCAAGGAAATAATGAAGGAAGCCCAAATCCTTCATGTCAAACTCCTTTTCAAGACCTGCCTTGCATGAGTGTATCAGCTTCTCATCACCCGTTAGTATTAAATCATCGACATAAATAACAATGATTAAAATCTTGCCCTCCACCACAATTTGGTATAGGTTTGCATCTGCCCCACTCTTGGTGAAGCCAAGTCTAGTGAAATATTTTTCGATCCATGCATACCAAGCACGAGGTTCTTTCTTTAGCCCATACAATTCTCTTTTGAGCCTGCACAAATGCAACTCTCTGCTGAAGATCTCAAATCCCTCAGGCTTCTCAATGTACACCTCTTCCTAAATGATCCCATTAAGGAACACAGTATTCACATCCATATGATGAATGTGCCAACCCATCTATGGTGATAGAGAAAGGATGGTCCTTATGGAAGAATACTATGCAACAGGTGGAAAGGTTTCCTCATAATCAATCCCCTCAATCTGTGAGAAGCTCCGGGCAACAAATCTTACCTTATACTTCCCGGGAAACAAATCTTGCCTGATACCATGTAGAAATTATATACAAGATGCATGTATATATCTATATTCTCCTGTTATAACAATATTTATCTTCTTTCTAAATACAAAATCCTTCCATTGTTAATCTTTTGCGGAAATTTAAAATCAATTGGAAACACATGAAGCAATAAAAAACAACTGCACATAACATAGTTGTTTAACGGGAAATCATAAAGCTGAAAACCCCAACTATAATATATTATGCATTGTGGAGATCATGTAACAATATCATACAAATATTAGTACATCAAGCTCCTATTAAAATCAATCGTCACACACTAATCAGAGGAAATCTGCAAATCCATGCACTGATTTCTTGCCACCTGATAGCCTACCTCCACTGCGCAATCCCTGCTAAAGAATAGCCCTGAATGAATTCGAATTACCCTTGCCTTGACTGCACAATCCTCATTGGAAACTCCAATATGTGAGTGATGAAATCAATGCATCACTATAGTCACAACAGATAGTCCATTTTTCCCTTTCACCTATCTCTCCATTGGGTCTCCACTAGAATTGGCATGCACTGTAATTAACTGGTGTATTGTTCAGTTGATTAATGAGTTTTTATTTGTGAATTAATTGAATAATTATTTCACTCCACTCTCACTAGTGTATCATTCATTTAGACTAGATACAACTAGCTCAATTGAGTTTAACTCCATTAACTGAGTTAAACTGAATAACAACTCCATGAACTACTCTTCCAACTCTGTCATAAATTTTCCACTTCAGTTCTAACATAGTCCTCCATGCATGAACCACCAGTAAACTAAGTGCTCCAAGAGAATAAGTTTTTTTTAATTGTCGGATTATTATTAAGAGCTAATAATAATCGACACATCTATTTTTAGATAGACGATCTATATATAAACTTCGCCCAATATTCTAAAAATAGAATTTCATCTATTTTTCCAAATTGATGAACCATCCGCAAATAGCACCCTGCAACTTCTGAAATATGATCACCATGTCTAAAAATAGACATAGTCTAAAAATAGACTTGCACCAAAAATAGCCTGTGGGCCCACTTAGTGAAGGCAACTCTTTTCACTAAGCTCATCATCTTGTTGAATCTCAACAATATATTTTTGAAAAAAAATCACCAATATTTTATTATTTTTCCTTGATATCCATGATGTTTTCTTTTTATGTGCAGTACAAGACTTTTACACTATTGATGATCGTTTCTGATGAAAACGAGTTGAATTTTATCTCTTTTTCAGGCTCTTTTTTTACTCTCAAAAAATGAAATTATTTTTTAGTACTTGACATTTTTAACTCGTTAAAATATATGAACTAACGTGCTCTCAGTATACGTTTACCCCTTTTTCGAGCTAAGGTTTACTATTTATGAAAAAGGAATACCTTGTTCGAAAATGGTCAAGAGGTTCTCTCAGACATAGTTTTCTACCTTTTCAGATTCAAGAGATGACTTACGAAAAGAAGTTTTCTTTTTTTTTTCTTTTCAAACTACCTAAAAATGAAAATTTACGGAGTTTACCTTTCATTGGACTCGTTAAATATTAAACAACGAAAGACTTGTCACCATGACGAGGTCATTTCCCTCCTTCCTAGGACTCTTTAAAATTACTAGGATGGATTCATTCGAAGAATTAAATTACATGCTCATCATATGCTATCCTTTTCACGTTGTATATAAAAAATAAAGAGGTACTCATTAGCAATAAATGGGGAAAATTGAAAGTGAGCATCCTATGTGTATTATGGGTAGCTTGTCGCTCTTGAACATGACACTCATAGCAATTTGTGTCAGGTTGGGGACATCCTACATTCTTCACTTTTCCTCCATGGGTTTGGGAAATCCATTTTCCTCTTATATGAATACCAATTTTGTCAACATGACCTCTAATTCTATTTGAGTCAAATTCTTCCACACTCTATAGTTGTGTCACCAAAATGTTCAAGAGAAGTCCTTTTTTTCAAACATCCTCTGCATGTCTAACCTCCTCTGTTACAATCTCGAAACACTCCTATCATATTGAGATATCTTCTATTTTGTGTTGATGACGTGGGAATCATTATGGCCCTCCTTCGATGAATCACTTCTTGTCGACTTCAGCTCATTATCCGAGATGGTGATTTAGAAACTTATGTTCAGTACCTTGCAGCTTGTATGCCTGAAATGAAATTTCTTCATGTTCGAAGACAAGTTCACATCATTGGACTTCATTCAAATGATTCTATAAGTTTTCGACTTCAACACATCCATTCACAATTGTAGCTTGTGTTGTTGTAACTTGAGGTCCATCGTCATTATTGGTGGTCTTTCTCGTACCTGTTAATGGTTGTCATAATTGATCAGTAATCAAGTGGTTTCTACCATGTTCGACACCAACACATTTATTCACATGGATAGATTCATACATTGGGTTGCCTGAGATCATGGTGAAGACCCTCGATCACATATGATTTTTGGTCCACGCTGCGAGGAGTTATTGAGTATTCATGATTGTATACATGATCCTATCTATACGAATGGATGCGTCCATATCACAAATCCATGATCTCTTTTAGGTGGATGGTTGCAACCATACCATGGGCTTATGTGTCATTTGATGTGTAATGAAACATTAAGTGGTTAGGCATATTTATACCAGATATTTCATATATTGTAAATGTTTGATTTGGAAGGTTCTCCAAAGGTGGTCCACATTCTTTTCTTTGGTTCATAAATCACTTCATCCATCACTCCCTATTCTTCCTTCATGATTTAGGGGGCATATGTTACACAATAATTTGTCAGCATTCTCATTTTCCCATCCCTAATCCTAAAATTCCCCATGATGAATCTTGTGCAATGTTTCCATCATCAAGAAATATGCTAACATATCCCCTTGAAGATCCAAAGAAGAATTCCTTGAAATATTACTGAAGAAACTTGGTAAAATTCCTAGTTTCCCAAGTCAATGCTATTCTTGGTACCATGACCATGCTGATGTACTTTTCACAGTTCTGCCCTAGCGCTGTCAACACCCGAATTTATTGGAAAACCAAATTGATCCTCGTTCTGGAAATTCTTCCTCAAATGGAGGAGAAGCTTTGACCTCTAGAAGCTCAAGGGTGACGAGTTGGTTGTTTAACAGAGATGATAAGGTCGATCTCTATCATTTTAGAGCCTTCATCTCATCCATGGGGTATCTTCCCTTAGAATGTGGGATTTCATCCCCCTTTCATGGGCTCCCAACCTCCTTCTCCTTGCTATAAATTCACATCGCTCATTCCCCCAAGTTTAGAGCTTGGTTGATCATTTTTAGACTCTTCTGAACCCTCATTCCTTTTCATGCTAGAATCGTGATGATCCTTGTAAACTTTTCCTTCCAGAGAAAGCATAGTGAAATCAGGGGAAAGCATAGCGAGCTGGAAGAAAGCATAGGGAGCTGAGGAAAATTGACTTTTGGAGGCCTTACAGGTGTCCAAATCAGGATATGAAGGTTCCATTGGAAATATTTTGATGTCTACTACATAATAGGCTCATAATGCACTCAAAAAGGTAGCCCTCCAAATATTCATTCTCCCAAGAGTACTCTGAAAGCATAGCGAAGGCTTAAAAAACAGGGCAGAAAGGTGATTTTTTGCATGTTTTTGGGCATTTTGACCCCCTAGAACTAGCTGACATGGCCCAATCGCTAGCTAAAATTGATGTATTCATCAATATTAATCCAAAAATGATGATTTTTCCTCTAGTGGAACCCCCCAACAAAAGTCTAGTGTGGCCCACGCTATGCTTTTGCTAGTATGAATGGTTTTCTGAATTTCCAATTTTGACCAAAATTTCTCAAAAAAAAAAAAAAATTCTCCAAAAATCCTAAACATTGGTCCAGAGGTGCCTCAGAAGTTATTTTATGCCACTAGGTAATCATCAACAAGAATATCCAAGTTTTCCTTCTCCTTTTGACTTTTTAGGGTTTCCTTCAGTTTGTGTTGCAATTGTTTGACTTGACATTACAAATCTAATTTCTTGCATACTAGTGGTTAGCCATGTGTTTTTGCATATTTTTGTCAATGTTATACTTTTAAAGGAGCTTCTCCAAGTGAATATTGACTTTCTGAAGCCAAAACGCCCCGTTTTCATTGATTTCCATGGCTATCCTTTCCTCAAATCTGAACTCTTCATCTGGTGAATTTTTCTCTCCTTCCTTCTACAATGCTCTTTTTAGACCCATGGTACTTGGCCTTTTCCTTGTCACCTAATCTTCATGCTTCTATGGATCTTCATACTTCTCTGACTCTTTAGTGTCAACCATTTCTTTTCCTTTCACCTCATGCATACTAGCCTCAAACTGACTTTTCTCTAAAGACAATTGTTTTGCCTTCAACTGATTGTTTTCATGCTCTATGGAGGAAATGGTGAAATTATACCTTGCCAAGTTGTCTTAGAGTTCTTTGATCTAAGCATATTTTTATTTTATGATACTCTCTAAGTTTTCATGCTCTTCTTTGGCCTCCAAGTATATTAAGTCATAGTAATGCTCCTCATCATGCATAGAGGTCTCATACTGTGAATGTAATCCTTGCTCCGTTGATGTGGGATTGGCCCTTTCCTCAATATGAGGAGAAAAAACAAGCCTTCTGACTCTCTGGTATGTATTAGTGACCTCAATATTCCTCCTCACTAAAATTGTGCTATATGATCCAACCTCCACATGTCTAGATGGTGCTGATGGTGCTTATGGAGAACTAGGGCTAGTAGGCTGGCTACTAGAAGACAAAAAGACATATTCATGCATGAAAGTTTACCAAGTGATTCTATTCTACTCAAGATGGTGTAAAACAATTATTTCGATTAGAGCATGGTGGACGAGGCTACTTTCAAGACTATTCTACTTATGTTGGACCTTTTCTTCCATCTTTGCCAAAATTTTGTAGAGGTAATAGGGAAAATTGACTGGATTTACCCTTATGAAATGCATGCGAAGTCTGACATGATACCCATATAGTCTAGAAAACCTTCCCTCATAGGTGAAGTAGTTCATGATGATCTTCATGAGTTATGTGTACTCTCAAGGAGGTTCCCAATAGAAAAAATCTTCTTCATGTGTTGTTGATGATGTCTTATGAGATAGGGCTGATAATTTTGAAGGGCTAGATCTTGAATCTTAAAAAAAATTTCACCATGATTAGGTATCCCTGTGGCCTAAAATACTTGTTTTGGAGGTAAATCCCCTCTGCAGACAGAGGTAATCCCTACTAGCCCAGATTGGGTCTAGCAACAATCGTATCATGCTAAGGTGCAAGTTCCTAATTGCAATAAACCAACTTGCGGTGAAGGCCTATCTCAAGTCCAACGCTATTGTTTGTATGGAAGATGGCACTCCCATTTCCTTGCTCCAGCAGATCAAAATCCTCTCACTTTCCACGATCGAACACCTGCACATACAAGAAACACGAAAAACACAAGCGTAAACCCCGATATATGCAATTATGTATCAATCAGAGAAGACATGACTCATGATCATAATTAACAATACGAGTGGAACCATAACCAATAGTCGCTTATCATTAATTCATACAAAGGAAAATACAACCTGGCTTTGACGCTGAATCTTCCTTCGGTGGGTCGTCAGCGGAATACGTCTCGGTAAATCTTGTCAGGGATGGGACAAGCCTCTGTCTTCGATCATCAATCTCCTTGATATTGATTTGGATCTATGAGGACTATCAAGGCTCTTGTAGGATTATTTAGGCTATGAAGGCTCTTGGAGACTAGCTTGCAAAGGGGAATGGCAAGCTTATATAGATGGTGGAAGGGGATTTGGGATCCCTACAATCATGGGATTGGCCCTATCCTCAAGGGAGCTTCCATAAGAGGTGGAAAACTACTTCCTCTACATGGAGAACCGGAGCCAAACGTCCCAACTCGATTTAGAGTCCAGTTCAGGAGTTTGTTGGAGTCAATATTTCGCCATTTATTTTTAAAAAACACTCTTTATTAAGCCTGGCACAAGTGCGACTCTGGGACAGAGCGCCAGTTGGTGCGCCCTCTTTGAAGGATTTCCCCCATTGGCGCAAGTATAACACTGACGAGTCACGCCAAGGATAAAAATGCTATTTTTAGGGTTTTTCACAAGGAGTTTTCTTCAGGTGAATGAAATTCCATGTCTAGGGGAATGCCATGAAAGTGTTTTCAGATCATGTCACTACTCATAGGTCATGGAATATGCCCTCCAATGTGCGGGACAGGGAATTGCAAGGACAGTGACAAATTGCTGTGTAACAGATGCCGCCTAAAGCATGAGGCCCAAAAGAGAGAGAGGGGTGAAATTCTTTACGAGAATGTGTCCAACTGAAAACACTGCCGTCGGAAAACCTGCGTAGAGAAGTACAATTGATATCTCAAATACATGATACATATGTGGTATGGGCACAACCATCCATAACAGAGTATACAAGAATCCAGATCTAAGGCATGGACACAGCCATCCAATAAGGACCGATAAAGAGACTCAGGTATGGTCACATCCATCCAATCAGTGAGTCATGTAACCAATCATGATAATCCACAAAATTGTAGCCTAGATTCCAACAGACAAAATCCAGGGTCTTGTGCTCCATCTCGACCCAAACAAATTACAAGTTCAAGCATGCGAATACATGAGCTAAAGTCGAACATCCAATAACATCGCCTGATTACCAGCCAATGATGAAATCTATTAACAAGAGCGAGAGGTACCATCAAGGATGAAAATGGCCCTCAAGGTACTATTGGTAAAATCTATGGCATGCGAAACAATGAGCTGGCATCGAACACCTGTAGAGTCACTCTATCAGAGGCCAATGATGAAAACCTCTCGTCGAACGCGAAGAACCTGCCATTGAGGTATGTAGGCTCCAAGGTACCAGAAGGGAGTGTCTAGATCAGATTCCTAGATAATGAGCTGAAGTCGACATGAAGTGACCTTGATCAAAGGTGGGCCATAGTGTTTCCCACATCATCGACATGAGACAGAGGAGTATAATGTTTTTGTGAATCAAGATCAGATGAGAATTAGAGGAAGGTTGAAATTCTACAGAGGTCAACTTCTCTTGAACATATCAGCGGCACAACAAGGGATTTGGCAGTATTTGACATCAAAAGATCAAAGGTCATGATGACAAGGAAAAGAGAAGATGAGAGGTCAAAATGGATTACCCAAACCCATGGAGGCAAGTGGAAAAATGAGATGAGATTTCCCTAACCCGACACGAATGCAGACAAGTGCCATGTTCAAGAGCGACATACTGCCGACATGACAATGATGTTGGTTCCATTTTTCCCCACCATTTCTGGTGAGTACCCCAATTATTTTTAAAAACAAGCTTGAAGGGGATAGCATATGCTTGTCATATAAGTTCGTCCTTCGGACGAATCCATCCTAGTACATTTAACAAGCCCTAGGAAGGAGAAACTCGAACATCGTCATTACGACTGGGTCCGATGTCATCAGGATTTAACGAGTTTGAAAAAGGAAGAAATCGACATCTTTTCATGTTTAGAGATTTTGAAAAGACAATATAAAATTAAACTCCAATGGTCCCTTTTCATAAATAGTTCCTCAGATCCGAAAAGGTAGAAAACTATGTCTGAGAAAACCTCCTAGTCGCAATGGGCTAGGGTATTCCTTTTTCGTAAGTAATCTATCCCAGCCCTTAAAAGGGGTAAAAATATACTGGGTAGATGTCATTTCATGTCCACTTTAATGAGATCAAAACAACAAGGGACTCGACGATCTTTTTATGTTTAGAGAGTCAGAAAAGAGCTGAAAGATGACTCCAAAGTGACTTTTTCATGTCTTTACCGAGTCTGAAAAAGTATAAAATATAGATGGTGGAAGGGGAGTTGGGATCCCTACAATCATGGGATTGGCCCTATCCTCAAGGAAGCTTCCATGAGAGGTGGAAAACTACTTCCTCTACATGGAATCCAGATCCAAACTTCCCAACCCAATTCAGAAACCAGTTCAGGAGTTGGTTGGAGTCAATCTTCTGCCATTTATTTTTTTTTAAAACCCTTTATTAAGCCTGGCGCGAGTGCGACTCTGAGACAGAGCTCCAATTGGCGTGCCCTATTTGGAGTATTTCCCCCATTGGCGTGGGTATAACACTGGCTAGTCACGCCAAGGATGGAAAGGCTATTTTTAGGGTCTTTCACAAGGAGTTGTCTTCAGGGGAATGAAAGTCCATGTCTATGGGAATGCTATGAAAGTGTTTTTAGATCATGTCACTGCTCACAAGTCACAAAATAAGCCCTCCAATGTGTGGGATGGGGAATTACAGGGATAGTGACAAATTGATGTGTAACAGATGCCCCCTAAAGCATGAGGCCCGAAAGAGAGAGAGGGGTGAAATGCTTTACGAGAACGTGTCCAACTGAAAACACTGTCGTCGGAAAACCTGTGTAGAGGAGTACAACTAATATCTCAAATACATGATATATATGTGGTATGGGCGCAACCATCCATAACAGAGTATACAAAAATCCAGATCCAAGGCATGGACGCAACCATCAAATAAGGATCGATAAAGAGACTCAGGTATGGTCGCAACCATCCAATCAGTGAGTCAAGTAACCAATCATAATAATCCACAAAATCGCAACCTGGATTCTAACAGACAAAATCCAGGGTCTTGTGCTCCATCTCAACCCAAAAAAATTACAAGTTCAAGCATGTGAATAAGTGAGCTGAAGTTGAACATGCAGGAACATTGCCTAATTACCAACCAATGATGAAAGATGTTAATAGACGCGAGAGGTACCACCAATAATGAAAATGGTCCTCAAGGTAATATAGGTACAATCTACGACATGTGAATCAGTGAGCTGGCGTTGAACACCCATATAATCACTTGATCGGAGGCCAATAATGAAAACCTCATGTCGAACGCGAAGAACCTTCCATTGAGGCATGCAGGCTCGAAGGTACCAGAAGGGAGTCTCTGGATCAGCTTCTTGAATAATGATCTGATGTTGACAGGAAGTTACCTTGATCGAAGGTGGGCCATAATGTTTCCCACATCATCGACGCGAGACAGAGGAACATAATGTCTTTGTGAATCAAGATCAGATGAGAATCAGAGGAAGGTTGAAAATTTTTGCAGAGGTCAACTTCTCTTGAACATATCGGCGACACGACAGTGGACTTGGCAGTATTTGACATCAAAAGATTAGAGGTCATGATGACGAGGCAAAGAGCAGATGAGAGGTCAAAAGGGATCACCTAAACCCATGGAGGCAAGTGGAAAATGAGATGAGATTTCTCCAACCCGACACGAATACAGACAAGTGCCATGTTCAAGAGCGACATACTGCCGACACGACAATAGTTTTGGTTCCATTTTTCCCCACCATTTCTGGGGAGTACCCAAATTATTTTTGAAAACAAGCTTGAAGGGGATAACATATTCTTGTAATATAAGTCTGTCCTTCAGACGAATCCATTCTAGTACATTTAATGAGCCTTAGGAAGGAGAAATTGAATATCTTCATTACGAATGGATCTGATGTCATCAAGATTTAACGAGTCTGAAAAAGGAAGAAATTAGCGTCTTTTCATGTTTAGAGAGTTTGAAAAGACAACAGAAAAGTAAAATCCAATGGTCCCTTTTCGTAAATAGTTCCTCAGATCCGAAAAGGTAGAAAACTATGTCTGAGAAAACCTCCTAGTCGCGATAGGCTAGGGTATTCCTTTTTCGTAAATAATCTATCCCAGCCTGAAAAAGGGGTAAACATATATTGGGTAGATGTCTTTTCGTGTCCACTTTAACGAGATCGAAACGACAAGGGACTCGACAATATTTTCATGTTTAGAGAGTCAGAAAAGAGCTGAAAGATGACTCCAAAATGACTTTTTCGTGTTTTTACCGAGTCCGAAAAAGTATAAAATACAACTCGTATCACCGTCAAAGCAGCGAAGGAACCTATCGCTGTAGAGAAAAGCAAGTGTAAAATCCATTTTTCGACAAAAATATATTAAATTATTGAGAAAAATGACATTTAAAACCTAATTTTAACTTAAGAAGTTATAAATAGGCTTCAAATGGTAAAACAAATTTACTTTTACTTTTTACCTCACTTGAAGAGCAACAGTGGTCTGTTTGTGTGCAAACTTGCGGCGGTGATTGCGACTGATCCGAGACACCATTCAGCTCCTCGTTTGTTCCAAGTAAAAGGTACTCCCTTAAACTCCATTTTAATCCATTTTTTATGCGTTTCCATTGTGCATTAGACTTATGGGGGGACCCTTTTAAAATTTTAGGGCTCGCTCCATTGGCATGGGTATCGGGCACAGACCCACACCAATGGATATTTTCTCACAAAGGGGTCGCGCCAATGGTGCAACTCAATTATCCACTTAAAAATTCCAAAATGTGAGCTACCCATGTGGATTTCCAAATGCACCAGAGATATAACAAGGCAGTTTTTTATTGTGTTGATGCAGATATTCGGGCACATTGGTTATCGAATGGAAGGAGAGGGAACATGGGGAGGAAGATGAAATGGCTATGGAAAAAGAAGCCTGTATGAATGCACTCAAGAATTGTGGACTCAAAAAATTCTTCCTTACACCATGCTTAAGAGCTCAACTTGAGCTGCTACAGTACTTGGTCAGCATATGGGATGATAATGAGGAAGTATTCAGACTTCGGGACCAAGTATTAGCTCTTGAGGTCTCTGATGTTTACTTTATAACCGGATTGTCGCGGAGAGGTCCAGTGCCAATCATAACCGAAAGCAGATCTTCCAGAGAGAAAATGGAGATGGTAATGAAAAGAGTGTGCCTAGGGGCATGAATAGGATCGGCAAGCGGGAAGGTGGACATCCACACTGTCCAAGACCTAGCACTCAGGGTAGTGCTTCATACCATTACACGAGCTGCGGGATCGCAAGCTCCACATGAGGCAACCAAGGCCCAAATCATACTAGCCTCCAAGTGTATGAATCCTACACTGTTAGATTGGGCTACAACAGTGACACGCAATATCAAGAGGCAGCTAACAAGATGCAAGCAAGCCAAACTAAAGCAATTCGGCTACAGTTCCATTTTGGTGTCGTTCATCTTAGAACGACTACCCATTTTCCAAGGCCAAGGGGAAATATTTGTTGAGTCGATACCGAGGGAGCCAAGGATGGCTCACTGGGAAGCACTCATGCTCAGGTTAGGGGGAGGTCAACATATGTCTTGGAGACCTGAGTTCTTTGGGTGGTTATGGCGTCAATTGATCATGGTTGAATATTGGCCTTATGCTGGGACCGATTTCACCGGAGATCCCGATCTTCCGCTCCCGGAGGGGGAGGACTGGGATGAGGAGCTGGGTATGATTCTCTTTTTGATTTTCATGTATTTATGATTTTTTTGGTAATACATGTATGTTCTAACAATAGTTTTATGTGTATGCAGACGTCGGCCTAGAGAGGCCCGCGGGCATGTCGCCCATTGCGCGGAGGACCCATGTCGCACATGACCCTCAGGCTGAGGGTGGCGAAGGGAGCGAACTGATCTAGAACTTGGAGGGCATTTCTCGGGGGATCTCGGACTATGCACGGCTGGCATACGTCCCATTAGCTTACCAGCGACACACTGTGGGGGTGCCTAGTCACCTTCACAGACTGTTGAGGTGATTTGTGCGCACGATGGCATGTTACCACGAGCACCATGCTGATTAGATATTTAGGGCTTTTTCATGCATATTTTTAAGATACATGTTGTCTCTGACTGTTATCAGACAAACATGTATATTTTTTGATTTTATGTGATGCACACTATGCAAACATTTCGACACACACACACACACATATATATATATATACCTATTTCTGGATGGATATTTTTACATGTGATGATGTTTTTGTTTATAAGTTGCGCAAATGTCTATCTAGAACCATATTAGCTACTACATATGTTAATGTATTCATATGCCTGGGTATGTGTTGATATGTGATATAATCAAAATTTCTTTCCAGTAAATGAATACGTAGATACAGACATAAAATGGATGAGTTTCTTACTGAATAATGACCGTTAAGTTGTAATACTACAAGCTATGAGTCCAGATACACAAGCAATGCACGAATGCCGAGGTTAACAGCCTCGGTTAATAATTCTAAAATAGCACTATATTCCGCAACATTATTTGTGGTAGGCCCTAGACACACACCTTGCAAATTAACCAACTCACCAGCAGGATCATAGATTACCCAGGCTGCCGAGGATAGATTCCTAGTATTGCGGGAGGCACCATCCGCGAAACCGAAAAATGGAGTAATAGACATCTTCACAATCAGGAAGACCCGATCAGCAGAAAGATTCTTACATGGCACACCACACCACACATGCACACAAATGAATATACACACTTATGTACACACACCACACCAAAAGATAACTTCAAGCGTAGTATTTTTTAAGGTACAAACCATTTCTAGGCTGCGCCAATGGAACTCCTTCATAAGCAATGAGCTCATAAGCCCCATTCTTCAATACTTGTTTTACTATGTAAGGCCCATGCCACATGGATTGGAACTTTCCTGCTCCAAGTTTGTCATGTGCTTGGTCGTATAGGAGGACGAGGTCCCCTTTGACAAAGGAACGCGGAGATACAGATTGATCAAAGTGGGCTTTGACCCGCTTTTTCTATGCTTCAATGACTAAAGTAGCCAAGCGACGGGTTTCATCCAGCCGTTCCAAATAAAAGAGACGCTCTTCTTCAGGAGAAGTGTCGGGAAAAAGTTCCACAGCCAACTTTAAAGAAGGAATTTCACACTCAATCGGAAGAGTTGCTTCCAGACCATATACCAATTAGAAAGGTGTGAATCCGGTCGCACTCTTTGCTGACATATGGTAGGTCCATAGAGCTGAGAACAATTGGAGGTGTCAATTGGACTTATGAATTCCAATTTTCCGTTGAAGCATTGTGACCAAAATTTTGTTTACAACCTCAACCTGGCCATTTTCCTGGGGGTAGTATGGCGTTGAGCTATCATGTCGTAAGCCAAATCTTGATGTCAGCTCGACCATCATGTAATCTCAAAAATGAGTACCATGATCGGTAACAATGGCCTGAGGGACCCCGAAACATGCAATAATGTGGTTGAAAATAAACTGGACAATTGTCTTACCGTCGGCTGCTAGTGTAGGCATCGCTTCGGCCCACGTAGTAAAGTAGTCGAAAGTGACTATTATATATGCATGCCCCCTGGCCGAATGAGGGTTACACATCATGAAATCTACACCCCATTTCGCAAAAGGGCCGAAAGTAATGACAGGATGTAGAGGGAGAGGTGGCACACGCATTTTGCGCTGAGAAACCTGACACGCATGACATTTTCAGACTGCAACAATACAGTCTTTGAATATCGACGGCCAGAATTAGCCCGCATGCAGAGTCTTCTGGGCAGTGGCAGATCTAGACATGTGATCACCACAGGCACCACTGTGATAGTAATTCAAGACTCTTTCAGCCTCCTCTAGGGTGAGGCACCGGCGGAGCACCGAATCTATTCCAACGTGGTATAAAGTATCTCCTACAATACGGTAGGGTTGAGACTGATGCCGAATCCGACATCGAGCATCCTTGGTCAACTCAGACTGGAACGTTGATGTTTGAATATATAAAATAATATCGCCATACCATGGATCGTGAGTATTGATAAGGAAGAGGGTTTCGTCCGGGATATGTTCCTCAGAGTGAGATGGAGTGGAATCTGTTGGGAGGGAGCAAATGAGATCCGCAAAAACTAGTGATTTGGTCGACTTAGCAGTGGAAAAATCTAAGTCGAACTACTGAAGGATAACAATCCATTTAGAGAATTCCCCCCCCAGTAATTGTCGAGATAGAATTTATGTCATGGGGTTGCAATCCGAAACCACGGTTATTATACGCAGCAGGATGTAGTGGCGGAAACGCTGCACAACTTGCACTGCGACTAATGCTAATTTCTCGACGTGAGCATAATGTGTCTCTATGTCGAGAAGATACTGTGATAGATAATAAACAATGTGTTAATTGCCATCATCGTCATCCTGCACTAGAACCATAGCTATGGTGCTAAACACGGTGGCCAAATATAGAGTGAAATCGCGGTGATAGTTTGGAGGACGAAACAATGGAGCATTAACAAGTAACGTCTTAAGCTTCTCAAAGGATCGGTGAGAAATCTCGTCCCAGCGAAAGGGAACATGTTGCTTTAAAAGACGCGTGAATCCTTTGGCCACTTCTGTGTAGTTTGGGATGAAGCGTCGAAGGAAATTAGCTTTTCCCTGTAGACTCTGTAATTGGTGTAACGAGGAGGGTGATGGGAGATTAACAATGGCCTCAACCTTTAGAGGGTCGAGGCAAATCCCATCCTTGGAGACTATAAACCCCAAAAGACGGCTAGAATCCACGCAAAAGATGCATTTATGAGTATTAAGCCATATATTATAGCGTCGAAAACGAAGAAAAATTTGGCGGAGGTGTTCAGGATGGTCCTCTCGCCGAGCTGAGTGAGCTGGAAGATCGTCCAGATAAGGCCGAACGATATGGCGTATGTCATGGAATGTGTAAGACATAACACGCTGGAAAGTAGCTCCAGCGTTCTTCAAGCCGAATGGGAACTTTTTATAAGCAAAGGTACCCCACGGACAGATGAATGCAATCTTGTGTTGATCGACAGGTAAAATATTTATCTGATTATACCCGGAAAAGCCTTCCATCAAGGAATAAATCTCACTCCCAGCACATTCGTCAATGATTTGATCTATGAGTGGAGTGGGATATTTGTCCTTGGGACAGGCTCGATTAATATCACAGTAATCAACAAAGACTCTTATAGTGTCATGTTTCTTATCTACAGGGACAATGTTTGAGACCCATTATGTGAGGGGAATCGGGTAAATGAATCCCGCGTTCAGAAGTTTTTCAACTTCTTCTTTAATGGAAGCGGATTTGCGAGGGTGAACTGGGTGTAGGTGTTGGTGCACGGGTTTCGCACTAAGATAGGTAGAAATCTCATGCACTACTATGCTGGGATCAATCCGAGGCATTTCCTCATAGGACCAAGTGAACACGTCTCTGAATTCACGGAAAAGATCAGTATAAACTCGTATTTCATAAGGAGAACAAGTTACTCCCACATGTATGTTTTCAACTCTCCCCGGTTTGACAGAGATGTCGATCGGAGTGGTTTGAGTAATGTTGCTCAGTTTTCCTTCCAAAAGAACCTCACGAATCAAAATGGGCATCTGGAGAGGCAGAGTCAGAACCTGAGATGCAAAATGCTCTAGAAAATATGACATTGCCCCCAGGCTGGGCATGAAGGAGGAACGATGATTTCCATCGCTCCAAGGAAGATCCTCAAGAGACATTGTTTCAACAATGGCTTCATCAGAGGGGAAAATCTGTTTTAGAGGATCAGGCGAGTCGGCCTCGCTGAGCTAGGGGGATTGAGAATAGATATCTAAAGCCATGCTCGAGGGAGAATGTTGAGAGAGAGGAGGATCGGTTGCGGCGATGATTTCACAGTAATTAATCTCTACTGGAGTTAAGGGCATCGATTCTCCAAAATCAGTCACCTGTTCAGGCGAAGGGATGATCCATGGGTCGTCAGACCTAGAGACCATATTAACTTGAGCGGTGTGTGGTGGTGGCGCGGGAAAAATACCCATGAGGACGGGGTCCTTGAAGAGACCGGGTCCTACACTGTCAGGGGAATTGGGGATCTTATCCATGTAAGGAACGTTGTTCTCAGAGGTGGAGGTGAAGAAAGCCAAATGATCCATAGTAACGATTTTTCCCTGATGAGGAAACTTAAGAAGTCGAAAGAGGGTGGATTTCACGCATAACATGGCGTGAGTCCAACTGTGGCCAAGAAGCAGATTGTAGTTAAGCTTGGTGTCAACCACTTCTACTTCTACGTTGACTTTATTCCCCTGTAACGTAATCGGAAAACTCTCGAGAACACCCAGGGGTTTCGATTCCCGACCATCGAATTCCTCTAACGCATTGGGAGATGATGAAAGCGTTGGAGAGCCAATGGATTTCCAGCAGGCGGACGACATGACACAGGTAGAAGCACCTTCATCCACGATGACCCTATGAATGTTAAGACCATTGATCCCAACTTGTATCACAAGAGAAATTTGATGCGAAAGTCGGGGGGTAAAGTTTTCTAGATCGAAGGTGAGAAGACTAGAATCAATGGGATCGATTCCACCGATCGCAGACAACAGAGCTTTCCGTTGCAAAGGGAAAATTTGAAGGACTTCCAATGCAGACATAGAAAAAGGCACCTGAGCCAAATCCTCAACAATACTATAGTGCTGAGCGGCACGGGCATTTGGATTGTAGGAAGACCTTCGCAAAACACCTTTAGAAGGTGGCCTCACAACAGGTTCAGCAGTAGGCTTCTCAATTTCCAAAGGATCAGAGACAGGAGGAGGAGGTGGGCCATCCACAACTTCCTTCCCAGCTGGCTGACACGATCCAGCATAATCCTTCGAACATGTAGCAATTAAGACAGGTGCTGCACCATTCATCATAAAGACCTGGGACCCAAATGGTGCAGATGGCGACGACTGTTCAACCATCTGGGTCTGCTGAGACGGGAATGGTTCTTTGAGAACTTCCAGAGTCCCTTTGGAGCCTTTGAGAAGTTGAGTAATCTCAGATCGTCGGGGACAGTCTTTGGTATAGTGATCTCCTTCACAAATAAGGCAGGGGTACTTCAGTTTACGTTGAGAACTGTCCTCAGTACGAGGTTTAGCAGACTCTGGTTTTGGGGCGTCGGGTTTGGATTTACCTTTTCCCTTCTTCTTTCCTTTGGAAGCCTTTTCCGTAGGATTAGCCTGAATGGCGTTGACCTCCGCAGTTTTTCTAGAATCTGCAGGGACGAGAAGAGCATAATTGGAGAAATGGGAAAACAAGTTTTGGGTCCGGGGATAAGGTCAGACCTTTGCAGAGTTCAAGCTGGGGCGAGGTAGGTGATGATCTTGATGCTTTAAATTGGATTTATGGATAGATTAGACCGACGAGGAGCTGAAGAGGGCAAAGGAGAACTTGGATCCTCTCCAAACAGCTGAAAACATATAGAACTAACTGAATTCAAAGGCCAAGCACTGTAAACAATGGATTCAACCTTATTTCACTCATTCAAATTAGTTCAGAAGCATAATGAAAGGATGGCATACATTAAACATGAAGAAACTTACAGTAAACAAAGAAGAAACACCATCAAGAACAGAACACCACAAGGATCCCAACAAGTGCCGCAAAAACCCCTGATCTTTCCTTAGCCAAAATATGAAAAATATGTACAATGGTATCAAAAGTATCCCAAGAGTCCAACCTCTCCAACCTCTGAAAATGATTGAGAAATTACAATATATAGATCACTCTAACACCTTTCCCCACCTCTAGGGGTCGAATTCCCTCTTCAGTGATCAGTTTCAACCAATTCTAATCATGGAACTACAATCTAGGCAGCTAACCACTTGCCTCTAAAAGAGTGGAAACTGATCCATTACATGATTTTTTACTCATTTGAGAGTGAATCTTCTAGAAGAGATAAAAACAAGCCAAAGTTACATATCAAACATGAATTTACATCATAAAACCCAAGAATTCTATCCATAAGCAAAACTGGTCCATAATAGGCGAAATACTGAGCTGGCAGCTGAAAATTCAGAAAAATTTCTAGGTGGGTCGCTCCTGAACTGCGTGGGTCGCTCATGTTCCAGGCTGAATTTGAGGTAGTTCCCGGCATCCAAATTGAGCTCATGATAGCTCGTTGGAAAGCCCTGGATGTCTAATTTCCAACCCAAGTGGAATTTCTGAATTTGGAGTTGATTTGACCCTCCAAAACCTCTTTCTCCCAGAGGTACTCCCTGCTGGTGCAAAAGGTGGCAGCAAGGTGATTTTCATGGTGTTTTTGAGCTATTTGACCATCCAGATTTTGTTGAAATGCTAAGTTGACTTCAGAGGATGCATAATTAACCATGAAAAATCAAAAAATGTAAAAATATCCTCCAGCAAGTGTCCCAAAAAAAAGTGAGCGCATGAGCGCGCGACCCACGTAACTGCAAAACCTGTTTTTTTAGACCAAAAATTTGAAAATGACAAAATTTTCTCCGAATTTGCCCAAATTCGGAGTGGAGGTCCTCCATCATGTGTCCTGCCCAGTCAATGAAGCCTCGGCCAAAATCCGAAGTGGATTAGGCCTTTTCCGCCGTCGAAGTGCCTTGCGCAACCTCCTCTTCATGATCTTCATCCTCGCTTTGCAAACATGCATGCGAGCCCAGTAATGGCCTTTCATGTGGCGAAGCATGTCTTTGTCCCGATTGGCCTTCGCCAACAACTTCTCCAGATGTATATTCACCCGCGTGAGTACAGTATCTCTGTCAGCTGGTGTCATGTCACCGGGTCTCTTTCGATTCCACTGTCTGTCCTCACGGATTTGGCGCACCTCATAAAATGTGAGCTCATCCTCGAGATGTTTGTTGCGCTGTTCCAAATAGTTAATCACCCACTGAGCTTTCTGCAATTGGTCTTTCAGCTGGTCATTCTCGGCCCTTTGCTCCTGGATGACTTCCCTCAGCTTCGAGCTAGGAGAGCCCGTATCAACATCAATGACTGTCATATCGGTGTCCCGGCCTCCTGATGGGCCCTCATCATGCATGGGCCTCTTTCCCCTGTCTTGTACCTGTACCTGCACTGGAGAAGAAAACGAGACCCTTTCCACATCACGTGGAGATAATACTCGCCGTGTCGATGAAGTCGGCAGGACCCCTTCCACCTCACGTGGAGATAGTACCCGCCGTGTCGCTGCAAATAAGGCCCCGTGGCCTCGCTGATATGTCTGAACCAAAGGAGTAATGATATGCTCAACCTCAAGCATGTCCGGCTTGTGTGAGGGCTCTCCTGCATCATGAACTGCCTCGGGAGGCTGCTGTGGCACTCTGAAAAAGTCTCTGGAAATGAAATCCTCCCAAGTGATGCCCTGCTCTGCCAACTGATGTGACACCAAGATTTTGATCAAAGTGAAATGATATATACTCCTGTACTGCTGCACTGGGCTCGTCTACTTCTGCACAAATGTCACCATCCTCTCTATGTTGCGGTGTATGAAATACGGAATACTCATCATACGTACCCTTGTGAAGTGCATCAGCAAACGAATATGGTATGAGAAAAGACGAGCATACCTGCCCTCACAACTAAAATACTGAATGATGAGCCTCATGAGCGGTGCATACTCATCTCTCAAGAATCTGAATGGAAAAACTCTTCTCAAGTAAGCCCTATATCCAGTTTTAATGTATGGCTCATAGTGAAATTTCTCTAACTGCTGACCCTTGTTCCATTCCTCGCCCATGTTCGGTATACCAGTGGCTTGAGCAATAGTCAAGGGTGACACAATGAAATCAACCCCAGCAAGGCTTACCCGACCATCCCGTAAATGAAGAACAAACAAACGAGCCAATTCACGATGAGGCCGGGTTTGTGCAACCATCTCACAAAATCTGAAACATGACAAATATCGGAAAAAATCCATAGCTAATGGACATGCCTGCAACCGAGCCAAAGAAGTAGGCTCCTCTCTGCGATGATCACCACTTCTATGATCTCTGCGGGACCCCCGTGGCACATTACCTTCAGTCACCGAATCACTGCCTGACCCTGGCTCATATTCTGACTCTGTCTCCGACATGGCTCTGACCAAGCTTTTGGCAATGTGTATACTGATATGAAAGCAATGCAAACAAAGTTAGGATGTATGTTTCAACACCCAACCAATATTCCCACCGTCAAAGCACCATAAGGAAACAAACCATGGATAAAATCTCTGTTTTAGATGGATTGGAAAAGGCACAATCTCTGTGTTTAAATGCAAGTGAAACTTGGATCAAAGGGAGCGGGCAACTTTCAAAATTTTGAACAAATCTTATCAAAGGAGAGCATGGCATCAATAGAATGTGTTTGTCTATGAGTAATAACCACAAAGGTCTCAATGGGCAGTTAGAAACAAAGTCATGAGAATGTTTTTACATTGGGCAGTGAGACTGATTACAACCACAGTCACCATGGAACAAAGGGTTTAAACATGGTATAATAATAGCAATGGTCGCAATGGCATAATGGGCATGAGAGCAATATGGTTTTGATATTATATGCAAAGCTGGATGTATCACTGCCATAAGATAGCAAACAAACTCATTCAACCATTCATTTTCATTTTAAAACCCTGAAAACAATAATGCTATGACTGTGGGGTTTTAAATCCTCTGTTTGAACATTTGAAACCACCAATGATGCCACCAAAGCATTCAAAAACATCAAGCAATTGATAGAAACCTGTTTGAAGGCCAGTTGAATCGATTCCAAGCAAGACTGGGCGCTCAGAATGAATTTCGAAACCCTGTGTCTGCGTGGGTCGCTCACCCTCTGCGTGGGTCGCTCGGCCCAGGTGGGTCGCGCCCCTTGCAATTTCACACTGATGAAATGGTCTGCGTGGGTCGCTCTGCCCAGGTGGGTCGCTCGTGCCCCAGGTGGGTCGCTCGAGCCCCAAAACTCTGTCCACGCAATTCAAAACTTGAAATCGACCCTCCAAACTTCAAAACGCGATTTGGGTGCTGTGGTTTGGTTCAAATGAAACTTGTTTGGCTTTTATACATGTTACAAATATCTTCACAATCAGATTTTGTTTCAAATCTAATTGCAAACCCATATTACAAATGTTTTTGTAATTTCACTTTTGGCTTTTCAAATACAAACTTCTTTTGGCTTTTTTTGAGGTCGATACTAATGATTTTGCTGTCTTCTTGCAGGGATATGGCTATCTCGGCTAAGGAAGAGACCAGGGGTCTGCCTTTGATAATTTCTTCTTGGCGGAATAATTACAATTTATTACAAAATGATAATGAACAATTTCTAGTTCCAAAACAGAGTTTTGGACTAGAAATATTTTTTAAAATGCTGATGATAATAAAACAAAAAATCACAAATGTAGAACTTTCCTCACCTTGCAGGCTTTATGACTAATATACAAATGACTCAAAAACCCTAGACACTAAGACCTAGGACACTTATTGACATTTTTTAATGACCATATATGTAATGACAATGACTTTCAGTGATTTTTTGAGAAAATTTTTAAAATAGCACTGCAGGTGTAAATATGAGGAAACATAAGACGACATACCCCTTCGTCAGTCCATGGCATGATCCTAGTGAAATGCAACGAAGTGGAACAAGCGAGACACCTAATAATGAATATGCAAACGACGAAATGATCACTGACGGAGGGCTGCAAGGGCCGACTCTAACATTGGCTCCAATGGGGATGGTGGCTCCATGGAGATGCCAAGAACGGCAGATCTCTGGGGGAGTCAGACAGTGCCTCTCATCCATTGGGCAATGGAATCATTATTTCAACTGACAAGACAAACTTTGGACAATTTTATTGACTGCAGATTTGACTAACGACAGACTGCAATTTGACCAAAACTGACAAGACTCAAACTGACATGACTCAAACTAGAAGACTGATAAAACTTAACTTGACAATTTCAAACCAACCAACCTCTATCTCCAGAATTATAGCCTTCGCTTCGGGCCCCAGAATGAAAATGAGAGATCAGTGCACACTTGCAACGAAACAAAAGTAAAATGATATATACAATGACAATGAGATCAGCAGCAAGTACTCAGAAATAATAGCGCTTCAGCAACCGACCATTGATCGGTCCACCAGGACAATCATCTCCGTTCATTTCTTTGAGAAGAAATTCACTCTGACCCCGATACGCTGCAATCTTAAAAGGTCCCTTCCACAGATTTTCAAATTTGCCGTGCTTTCCCTTATCTTCATTCCGGGCATCCCATTTCAAAACTACTTCATCCAACTGAAACTTATCTGCTTTAGCCTTTCTGTCGTAGATCTTCTTTATGCGCTCCTGCAACTTGAAAGTATTTTGAAATACCTCCTCTCGTGTCTGCTGTAAATGAATCATCTCATTAATCCTCCGTTGCATAGGATCCTCTTCACTTCCAGCCTCCTGAAGCAATTTGACCACCGGGACAGCAAGTGAAGTAGGGAAAACTGTATCCGTCCCATACACCAACTCGAAAGGAGACATGCCAATAGACTTTTTCTGACTTACCCTATCAGCCCATAATGCATTCACCAACTTTTTGTGCCATGCCTTTTTGTTGATTTCCAGCAATTTCTTAATGATATTCACCAAGGATTTATTTGAAGATTCCGCCAAGCCATTCCCTTGCGGATGGTAGGCGGTCGAATGTCCCAAGGTAATATTGTACTTAAAACAAAAATCAACCATTCTCTTAGACTTAAAGGCTACTGCATTATCTGTGATTATTTTAGTAGGACACCCAAAGCGTGACAGAATATTGTTTTCAAGGAAAGAAATAATTACCGCATCAGTGGCCTGTCGAGTGGGAATCGCCTCAATCCACTTCGTGAAGTAGTCTGTAGCTGTCAAGATCCATCTATGCTGTCCAGAAGATGCTGGGTGGATTTCCCCGATAAAATCCAATCCCCACTGCTGGAATGGTGCACTAACTTCAATTGGTTTTAGAGGCAAAGACTGTAGTTTCTGCTTCCCTTCGAAAATTTGACACTCATGACAATTTTTAACAGCCTTGAACACATCAGAAAACAAAGAAGGCCAATAATACCCTGCCCTTAGAATCTTATTCGCTGTGGTCTTCCAAAACAAATGACCTCCGCAGTCACCTTTGTGAAAATCCTCCAAAACTCTTTGAGCTTCCTCCTCCACCAAACAATTCAACAACATACCACCAGGGTCTTTCCAATATAATGCAGAATTCAAAATGCAGAATTTAGCAGCTCTTAACTTCAATGTTCTACTCTTATTTCTAGGCATACCGGGCGGTGTAGACAAATTCTGAAGCACATATAAAATGTCAGCATACCAAGGAGAAGAAACAAAAATATCGGATACCTGAACTGACGTACTTTCCTCATCTTCATCAGACATGGCAACAATCAAATTTATGTCTAGAGCATGCAGATTTGTTTCAGCCATGAGCTTGGCGAGTCCTTGTCCTTTGATCAGCTTGGTTGGTTTAATCTCCACATCGTATTCTAACAACGCAGCGATCCACTTACCTCTTCTTCCTTCTGGATCTGCTTGTACCAAAACATCCTTAACTGCTGCGTTAGGAACATATGCTGTAATGTGGGAATGAAATATGTATACACGGAAATCCTTCAAAGCCTTTACAAGCGCAAGTGCTTGTTTCTCAATGATATTATACTTCAATGCTCCATCTCTTATGATCCGACTGAAGAAAGCAATGGGCTTCTCAACTCCATCCCTTTTTTGCATCAAAACAGCTGCCAAGGTGTGCTCAGAAGTGAAAGAAAATAAAATGAAGTCTTGGGTGTAATCTGGGCTGATTAAAATAGGAGCTGAGGAAAGAGCTATCTTTACCAAATTGAATGACTTTACCGCCTCTTCTGTCCATCTTACCTGACTGTCCTTTTTCAGCATGTTCGTGATTTCTCTAAGGTGTTCTGCAAGATTGGGAATGAAACGACGCAGAAAATTCATTTTACCATTAAATGACTGTATCTCTTTCTTGTTCCGGGGCTGTTCAATCTGCTGTATGGCTTCAACACGAGCAGGATCAACTCGAATGCCATCTTTCGATATGATGTGGCCAAGGAGCTTTCCTTCATCCATGGCGAAAAGGCTCTTCTTTGGATTCAGCGAAATGCCATATTTTCTGCACTTCTGGAAAACAATTTTCAAATGATACAAATGTTCCTCATCAGAATTGGAAAACACAGTTAGATCATCAAGGTAAACAACCAAAAACACATCTTTCTCATTGGCAAAAGCCATGTCCATTGCACGCTGAAAGGTAGCGCCTGCATTCTTTAAACCAAACGGCATCTTTGCATAATGAAATGTTCCCCAAGGAGTGGTGAATGCAGTCTTGTCGCGATCATCTTCCTGCACTAAAATCTGATTATAACCTGAGTATCCGTCGAGTAGTGACATCCTTGATGCTCCAACTACTCGCTGCAATATGTGGTCCATCTTTGGCAGCGGATAATTGTCTTTTAATGATACCTTATTCAGATTTCTGAAGTCAATACATAAACGGATCTCACCTGTCTTCTTTCTCACGGGCACTAAGTTTGATATCCAATCTGAAAATCGAATAGGCACAATGATTCCTGACTTATACAACCTATTTACCTCTTTTTCGATTGATGGTAGCAGCTTTGGATTGATCCTCCTTAACTTTTGACGAAAAGGCTTCTGATTTGGTTTGATGGGAATAGTATGCTGGATGATGTTGGTATCATATGTTTTAAGATCTGAATAATCCCACGCAAACACATCAGAAAATGAAGATAACAATTTCACATATTCTGCTCTTACCTTTGGTGACAGTGACTTTGACAATTTTACCATCTTGGGATTCTCAGCTGTCCCAATGTTTACCTCTTCGACACCTTTTTCTGTTAGCCTCAATGTAGGTTTACGGGCTACATCATCTTGATCAAACAACTCTTCCAAAGGAATCAATCCCTTAGGAATGATGTTATCCTTCAGTTGCAGCACATCCATTTGATTTATCTGTATGTCATCAATACCATCATCAAATTCGGTATCTATGGAGGTATCTTTAAACTTACCCTTATTCTGCAGAAATTCACTAATCTCCTCATCATCCTCAAAAACTTGCCAACATCGCTGATTGTCTGGAACGGTGGGCCGGTGTTTCACATGTATCTCAAACTTGTTGCTGGAATTCATTGGAATCTTAAGATTGCTTGCTGCCTTAGCAAGTCCATCACCAACACCATTTTGTATGCGGGGCACACATGTCAAAGTATGATCAGAAAATAACTTCAAAATATCCAAAACTGCATTTCGGTAAGCCCTCATGCGAGGATGCTTAGCCCGAAACTCACCTTTAACTTGCTTTATCACTAATTCTGAATCACCATATACCGCAATCCTTTTCGCATTCAGCTTCTTGAGAATCTTAAGGCCAGCAATAAGAGCCTCGTATTCCGCTTCATTATTAGAACAATCGAATGCAAGCTTGTAAGAACACACTCTCACATTGCTCGGAACTATATCAGGAGCGGAAAATGGACTACGAATCCACACACCAATCCCAGCACCATCGCTGCCCACTGCACCATCAAAATCCATGGTCCAAAGACCATCTTCATCATCCTCTAAATGCTGAAACTGTGTCGGCTCTGATTTTCCTGTTTGCTGCCCATTGTCTTCAGCTGATTGCTCCAAAACAACTTGTTTTTCTCTTCTTTCTTTTTGCAAAACTTCTCTAAAATTCTCATTTATTTCTGGTATGTCTTCTGCCTGAACTAATTGAATTTCTACATCATTAAAACTATCAGCAAGCAACACAAACGACTCTAAATCAGTATGTACATAATTCACAGGATGATTGACTGGCTTCTCTTTGCTAGTTATCATGTATTTCATCTTCTGTTCACGATACAACTTTCTCATTCGACCGAAGACTGGAATTGTAGCATAAGAGAAATCTAATTGAAGTGTACCTTTCAACTTTGCCCCCCAAGATCTTGCAAGGAGCATTCCGAAACGTGGAGGAATGTCAGCAACCACCACATCCATCAAAACATTCTTCGCTGGAATTTGATCTAAACTTACCACCAAATCTTTGATGAGTCCTATACACTTTACTCGGCTGGAATCGAATGAATACAAATCATGATACTCTCTTGTAATATCTAATCCCAACTTTTCCATGATTGCCTTTGGCATCAAATTGTGCGAAGCACCCGAATCGAGCATAGAATTGTGCAATATATATTCATGCAACCTCAAACTGATGTAAAAAGGAGGAACATTACTGTCAGGAGACTCACCATTTAATGCAGGCCCAAAAATCAATTCCGGCTGATCATCCTCAACATTTACTGTGTCAATCATTGGATCAAATTTCAGAATTTTGGTGACTTGACTACGGTAGCTGCTGTTCTTCATAATTTCCGTCAAAGGAATAGATATTTTCAGTTTGGAAATTTCATTTTCCAAACTAAATGCTGAAACCTTCTCAACCTCTTTAACTAGAACTTCCTTCTTTTCAGCCTTGTCTTTCACTATGTTTGACTGATTTACCTTCTCAGCTGATGATACTTTACTTGCTGCGGGGTCAATTGTCTCTTTTCCTCTTTTCTGTGGTATTGGTGAATCTGTCTTCGGTGTTGAAGCTTCTTTTCTTTTCTGAATGGGATTTATAGGCACATCTCGATTTCTCAATGAATACTGCTTCTGCTGGGCAGTCAATGCATTCATATATCCTCTTTGGTATTCATCTGACTCTTCCTCTAAATCAACATCATTTGTTAGGATGAAATCCTCATCTTTCTGAACAACTGAACTTTCTCCATATTCTTCATCCTCAGTGATATAAATAGGCAAATCATCGGGAGTGAAGAAATGATTTTGCTCACCTGACACATCATCATCATCATCGGAATCATGACTCACAAAATTCTGCAAAAGAGGGGTCTTAATCTGCTGTTGGGCTGTTGGCTCTTGAGCTCTTTGTTCACGCTGCTTAATTCTGAATTGTGGCTGCTACTGGCCACGGAAATTTGGATTTCGAAACTGTGTTTCTGATTTGTCGAGATTCATTCTTTTCAAAACCTTTTCCAACTCACGAGCTAAGTGCTGTTCTGATATAGATGTAGAAGGCTCTTCCTTTATTGTCACTCTTTTCTCCGCTTTCAACCGTGCTCTTTTATCATTCAGATTTGCCTCAACACTAACAGCGACCTTCTGCATATCTTCTAAAGTAGGTGGATCTCTATCACGAAGGGAATAAGCCATCTCCCGATCAAAGCCATCCGGAAATTTAAGGAGAGCAGAATTTTTAGACGGTCTCAAGTCATCTGGAATAGCATTATACACTGTATTGAATCTAATGATATAATCCTGAACAGACTCACCAGGATTACGTTTGAGGTTTGTATATTCTGAAGTAATCTGCAGCGGATCCTTTTTCATCTCCCATCGATCCAAAAACTGCCTCTGGAGTTCTGCCAATGTATCGATGCTTCTTTGCGGCAAGGCTCTAAACCATTTTCTTACCTCTCCTCCAAAGGTTTGCACAAAAAGCCTCATACTCACATTCTCTTCATCAATCTCGAAACGATCAAAGAAATCTGCCATATTGTCCACATGCTGTTGTGCAGGAAGACTCTGTGGAGTGCCATCAAATGTCGGGATCTTGCTCTGATAGTCTGCGGGCATATCATTCAACTGCTGGGGTAACACAAGAGGTGCAAAACGAGCAGCCATAGCTCTTGGTGGATTGAAGACAATCTGTTGTCGAGGAGACACAGGAGGAGTGGGAGCAGTAGGTCTGCGAGATGTATTCAATGGAGATGGAGGGGAAATTACTATTGATTGCTGATCAGAAAGCTCAGGCTGAACCGGAATGGTAGGGATAAAGAGAGGCTCAGTAGGGATCCGTGAACTTGATGCAATTTCAGATGGGTCAAGAATTTGTGAAGCAGATTCAGTAAACTCAAGAGTGTTAGTATCCCCAATAGAACTTTGCAACTGTTTATCCAGGTAATGTGAAACAAATCTATATTGCAAATCTTCAGTAAATAATGGATCTGGAACTAATCTTGACAATTCAGTTTCGGAAAAATTCACAAACAAGGATGTTTCAAACCGTGCATCAAAAGGAATTTCATCAACATATATGATTTTGACAGGACAGGATGCAGATCGGGTAAGCACTCTAGAACTCTCAAAACTCAATTGGCTTTCTCTTTCAGAACTCTCTTGACTGCCTTGTTTTCTAAGGGTCCTTGGAATCAGATTCGGATTTTCGAATATTGTTGGTGGATCAGGGTCAGGATTCGCCCTAGTATTCCTTCTTGAAGCCAGTGTATTGATCTTCTCGGGAAAAATTTCAAGGAACACAATCAATTATTTTCAGCCTTTCGACTTCTAGACTCAATCATCCAAAAGGTCTAGAACGAATAAGTATACTGGGGTGATTTACAAATCAAGTACCGAACACACAAGCTTACCGGAGATCGACTGAAGCAACGTTTATCTACTTCCGCTTATGCATAACAAAAGCGTTTCGAAAGCTACCTGGCGTGACTTCAGACTCCGTCTAAGACTCGTGGAACAAACACATCAACAAGCAAACCATTGAGATGTTTCCCCAGTATGGTCGCCACTATGTTAGCACTCAAATCTACCTCAGACTGAAATGAAGTAAAACTCAAGGCTACATCAAACCACGCTCAGCCTCGTAGCTAGCCCTACGAGGACAGGAGAGGGCTCTCTCCTTCAATCTCGAGAAAATGAGTAATAGGATGCGAGATGACTTACAATAAGAACTGATTTTAGGCTAGTAAAGAGATAGGTATGTTTGATTTTTGGTTTTTTTGGTTTTCGCTGGAGAAATGGGAAAACAAGTTTTGGGTCCGGGGATAAGGTCAGACCTTTGCAGAGTTCAAGCTGGGGCGAGGTAGGTGATGATCTTGATGCTTTAAATTGGATATATGGATAGATTATACCGACGAGGAGCTGAAGAGGGCAAAGAAGAACTTGGATCCTCTCCAAACAGCTGAAAACATATAGAACTAACTGAATTCAAAGGCCAAGCACCGTAAACAATGGATTCAACCTTATTCACTCATTCAATTTAGTTCAGAAGCATAATGAAAGGATGGCATACATTAAACATGAAGAAACTTACAGTAAACAAAGAAGAAACACCATCAAGAACAGAACACCACAAGGATCCCAACAAGTGCCGCAAAACCCCCGATCTTTCCTTAGCCAAAATATGAAAAGTATGTACAATAGTATCAAAAGTATCCCAAGAGTCCAACCTCTCCAACCTCTGAAAATGATTGAGAAATTACAATATATAGATCACTCTAACACCTTTCCCCACCTCTAGGGGTCGAATTCCCTCTTCAGGGATCAGTTTCAACCAATTCTAATCATGGAACTACAATCTAGGCAACTAACAACTTGCCTCTAAAAGAGTGGAAACTGATCCATTACATGATTTTTTACTCATTTGAGAGTGAATCTTCTAGAAGAGATAAAAACAAGCCAAAGTTACATGCCAAACATGAATTTACATCATAAAAACCCAAAAATTTTATCCATAAGCAAAACTAGTCCATAATAGGCGAAATACTGAGCTGGCAGCTGAAAACTCAGAAAAATTTCTAGGTGGGTCGCTCCTGAACTGCGTGGGTCGCTCATGTTCCAGGCTGAATTTGAGGTAGTTCCCGGCATCCAAATTGAGTGCATGATAGCTCGTTGGAAAGCCCTGGATGTCTAATTTCCAACCCAAGTAGAATGTCTGAATTTGGAGTTGATTTGACCCTCCAAAACCTCATTCTCCCAGAGGTACTTCCTGCTGGTGCAAAAGGTGGCAGCAAGGTGATTTTCATGGTGTTTTTGAGCTGTTTGACCATCCAGATTTTGTTGAAATGCTAAGTTGACTTCAGAGGATGCATATTTAACCATGAAAAATCCAAAAATGTAAAAATATCCTCCAGCAAGTGTCCCAAAAAAAAGTGAGCGCATGAGCGCGCGACCCACGTAACTGCAAAACCTGTTTTTTAGACCAAAAATTTGAAAATGACAAAATTTTCTCCGAATTTGCCCAAATTTGGAGCGGAGGTCCTCCATCATGTGTCCTGCCCAGTCAATGAAGCCTCAGCCAAAATCCGAAGTGGATTAGGCCTTTTCCGCCGTCGAAGTGCCTTGCGCAACCTCCTCTTCATGATCTTCATCCGTGCTTTGCAAACATGCATGCGAGCCCAATAATGGCCTTTCATGTGGCGAAGCATGTCTTTGTCTCGATTGGCCTTCGCCAACAATTTCTCCAGATGTATATTCACCCGCGTGAGTACAGTATCTCTGTCAGCTGGTGTCATGTCACCGGGCCTCTTTCGATTCCACTGCCTGTCCTCACGGATTTGGCGCACCTCATAAAATGTGAGCTCATCCTCGAGCCGTTTGTTGCGCTGCTCCAAATAGTTAATCACCCACTGAGCCTTCTGCAATTGGTCTTTCAGCTGGTCATTCTCGGCCCTTTGCTCCTGGATGACTTCCCTCAGCTTCGAGCTAGGAGAGCCCGTATCAACATCAATGACCGTCATATCGGTGTCCCGGCCTCCTGATGGGCCCTCATCATGCATGGGCCTCTTGCCCCTGTCTTGTACCTGTACCTGCACTGGAGAAGAAAGCGAGACCCTTTCCACATCACGTGGAGATAATACTCGCCGTGTCGATGAAGTCGGCAGGACCCCTTCCACCTCACGTGGAGATAGTACTCGCCGTGTCGCTGCAAATAAGGCCCTGTGGCCTCGCTGATATGTCTGAACCAAAGGAGTGATGATATGCTCAACCTCAAGCATGTCCGGCTGGTGTGAGGGCTCTCCTGCATCATGAACTGCCTCGGAAGGCTGCTGTGGCACTCTGAAAAAGTCTCTAGAAATGAAATCCTCCCAAGTGATGCCCTACTCCGCCAACTGATGTAACACCAAGATTTTGATCAAAGTGAAATGGTATATACTCCTGTACTGCTGCACTGGGCTCGTCTTCTTCTGCACAAATGTCATCATCCTCTCTATGTTGCGGTGTATGAAATACGGAATATTCATCATACGCACCCTTGTGAATTGCATCAGCAAACGAACATGGTATGAGAAAAGACGAGCATACCTGCCCTCACAACTAAAATACTGAATAATGAGCTTCATCAGCGGTGCATACTCATCTCTCAAGAATCTGAATGGAAAAACTCTGCTCAAGTAACCCATATATCCAGTTTTAATATATGGTTCATAGTGAAATTTCTCTAAATGCTGACCCTTGTTCCATTCCTCGCCCATGTTTGGTATACCAGTGGCTTGAGCAATAGTCAAGGGTGACACAATGAAATCAACCCCAGCAAGACTTACCCGACCATCCCGTAAATGAAGAACAAACAGACGGGCCAATTCACGATGAGGCCGGGTTTGTGCAACCATCTCACAAAATCTGAAACATGACAAATATCGAAAAAAATCCATAGCTAATGGACATGCCTGCAACCTAGCCAAAGAAGTAGGCTCCTCTCTGCGATGATTACCACTTATGTGATCTCTGTGGGAACCCCGTGGCACATTACCTTCAGTCACCGAATCACTGCCTGACCCTAGCTCATATTCTGACTCTGTCTCCGACATGGCTCTGACCAAGTTTTTGGCACTATGTATACTGATATGAAAGCAGTGCAAACAAAGTTATGAAGTGTGTTTTAACAGCCAACAAGTATCCCACCGTCAAAACACCATAAGGAAACAAACCATGGATAAAATATCTGTTTTAAATGGATTGGAAAAGAGGCACAATCTCTGTGTTTAAATGCAAGTGAAACTTTGATCAAAGGGAGCGGGCAACTTTCAAAATTTTGAACAAATCTTATCAAAGGAGAGCATGGCATCAATAGAATGTGTTTGTCTATGAGTAATAACCACAAAGGTCTCAATGGGCAGTTTGAAACAAAGTCATGAGAATGTTTTTACATTGGGCAGTGAGACTCATTACAACCACAATCACCATGGAACAAAGGGTTTAAACATGGTATAATAATAGCAATGGTCGCAATGGAATAATGGGCATGAGAGCAATATGGTTTTGATATTATATGCAAAGCTGGATGTATCACTGCCATAAGATAGCAAACAAACTCATTCAACCATTCATTTTCATTTTAAAACCCTGAAAACAATAATGCTATGACTGTGGGGTTTTAAATCCTCCGTTTGAACATTTGAAACCACCAATGATGCCACCAAAGCATTCAAAAACATCAAGCAATTGATAGAAACCTGTTTGAAGGCCAGTTGAATCGATTCCAAGCAAGACTGGGCGCTCAGAATGAATTTCAAAACCCTGTGTCTGCGTGGGTCGCTCACCCTCTGCGTGGGTCGCTCGGCCCAGGTGGGTCGCGCCCCTTGCAATTTCACACTGCTGAAATGGTCTGCGTGGGTCGCTCTGCCCAGGTGGGTCGCTCGGGCCCCAGGTGGGTCGCTCGAGCCCCAAAACTCTGTCCACGCAATTCAAAACTTGAAATCGGCCCTCCAAACTTCAAAACACGATTTGGGTGCTGTGATTTGGTTCAAATGAAACTTGTTTGGCTTTTATACATGTTACAAATATCTTCACAATCAGATTTTGTTTCAAATCTAATTGCAAACCCATATTACAAATGTTTTTGTAATTTCACTTTTGGCTTTTCAAATACAAACTTCTTTTGGCTTTTTTGAGGTCGATACTAATGATTTTGTTGTCTTCTTGCAGGGATATGGCTATCTCGGCTAAGGAAGAGACCAGGGGTCTGCTTTTGACAATGTCTTCTTGGCGGAATAATTACAATTTATTACAAAATGATAATGAACAATTTCTAGTTCCAAAACAAAGTTTTGGACTAGAAATATTTTTTAAAATGCTGATGATAATAAAACAAAAAATCACAAATGCAGAACTTTCCTCACCTTGCAGGCTTTATGACTAATATACAAATGACTCAAAAACCCTAGACACTAAGACCTAGGACACTTATTGACATTTTTAATGACCATATATGTAATGACAATGACTTTGAGTGATTTTTTGAGAAAATTTTTAAAATAGCACTGCAGGTGTAAATATGAGGAAACATAAGACGACAGACCCCTTCGTCAGTCCATGGCATGATCCTAGTGAAATGCAACGAAGTGGAACAAGCGAGACACCTAATAATGAATATGCAAACGACGAAATGATAAAAATCAATAAAAAAATTAATTAAAAAAAAAAATGAAAAAAACTTAAAGTGCCAAAAACATGCTCAATTTTTTTTTTCTTGATTCTGCATCGCCACTTTTTCAAAATCAGGTGTTTTTCTTGATACTTCAAAAAGTAGGTAACAATGAGGTTACCTATTTCATCGGTAGCATTGTTTGTGTGTCCATGATACGATCAATTGCAGACTATTCCATGCAGTCTGGATTTAACTCTGTCGAGGTGAGTTGTTTTGCAATGTCGAATGTGTCTAGTAATGGCGGAAAGTATGGTCGAAGGTGATCCACGTTGAACATTGGGTGCAAACCAAGGAATGGGGGAGTGCTAAGCTCAAAATAATAATCTCCCACGACCTTGGTGATTGTGTATGGACCATATTAAAGTGGGTGTAGCTTGCGATGGGATCCAGAGAGGCGTTCCTTCTGCAAATGTAACCAAACTTTTTCGTCCACCTGGAACTTGTGTGTCATCCGATGTAGATCATGTCGCTACTTGTGCGTGGAATTGGATTCCTCCAAGATGTCTGCTAGCGAGTGTGTTGGATGCATTCAATAAATCTGGTTTCTTTATCAGCCTCTGATAGTACATGTGTGGATTCTATCTATGTGGTCGCATGAGTTATGGCAAAATCAGGCACAGGCGCACCCGGGGTCATATCAATGGAGTGTTTGACCTGACAGTGTAGAGGAACCTCTTTGGGTGAGGAGAAAATGTCCTTGTATTCTTCGACGTATTTTTCCATCCACTGCTATCGCACATTGGAGCCCCATTTGGAGGTTGCGGCCATAATATTCTTCTTTCCCTATGGGAAAATCGTAATGAAAACAAATTTCTTGGTTTGAGAAATAATCTTACTACATTAATTTTCATTACTCAAAGAGATGATGGAAGGCGGTACTACCTATAGTATATTGTACAACTTATTTCCAAAATTAATAATAACATAATGAGGCCTAAACGCATACATATTATGTCGTTTCCACAAGTATGGTTGGCCTAATAATACATCAGACACGTCAAGAGGAGCAAAATCACATAGCACCTCATCTCTGAAGGGCTTGATGTTGTACGAAAGGTGGCACTCTTAGCGGATACAAGGATATCTTCCTTGGTGAATCCACACAATAGTATATGGTTGTGGGTGTGTTGTGGTCGGTAGGCCGATCCGCTTCACAACCTTTGCTAAAATGAGTTTATTTTGGCTTCCGCTGTCGATAAGGAATTGCAGTGGAGAACCCTTCACCCACATTTTGGAATAGGAGAGGTGCTCCCCTTCATCTGGATCTTCTGGTTCCTCCTTATGGATATTAGTGGTGGAAAAGGTGGCACTTGGTTCCGCATCAATGATTTTCTTCCCTTTGTCATTCCCCTTGTCTAGTTTTGATTGAGAATCAAAACACACATCTAATTTAGATGCCTTCAGTTCAGCCACCAATGACTGTTTGGTATGAAACTCGCTTGTGTTGTGAGTGGAGTTGTTATGAAATTCACACCACTTCCCCATGTCCTTCTTTGGCTTTGTGGTGTTGTTTTGAGTCGCTAATATTTGGCTTTGCCCCTTTTTCTTTGGTTCATTCATGCCTTTTCCTGGCTTCTGATTCATGGATCCAAAGTATTGCTTCTTCTACTTAAATTTCTGCTCTATCTTGGTGGCATATCGATATGCCATGCCAAGCAAGGTACTGTTGAGGAACTTCATTTCCTCCTAAATGTATCTGTGCAAATATCTACGGTACTTGAGCACCAAATGTTTCTCCAAATACCCAACTTTGTGTGTAGGGTATGGAATAAATTCATTAGTTCGTGCACATATTGATCCCTTTGTTGCCGCAGTGTGGTCCATTGGTTGTACTTGTCCTCATAGCTACCCATGGGGTAATATTTTTCCTTAATTTCATCTCTGAATGAATTCCAAGTGGGTGTGGCTAAGAATAGAGAGGGTTATGTCTCATCTTTTTGCTCACAATAGGTTTCCCACCAGTCTTTCACATGGGGGGCAGCTTTGAGGAGTGCAAAAGTATTATTTTCTTGGTCAGAGAAATCATGGACCGATAAATACCCTTCCAGAAAATTCAACCATCTATCTATGACATATGCATCTAGCTTTCCTTTAAATATATGAATGTTGAAGTTTACTTGTACCATGAAAGGAGTGGTGCCTCCAGAGTGGCTGCTGGATGCAGATGCGTTGCTATTGGGCAGTTGTTGAAGGATCTGGGAAAATTTATCCACCGTCGCATTCCTTTGTTTCTCAAGGGCCTCCTCAAGTAATATTTTGAGAGGATCTCTTGTTCCCTCATGTTTCTTTTCTTCTTCCATTAAATTTCATCGAGATTTTTGAGGCTGATCTTGGAAAGGTTCAACCAGATCGAGTCCTAACTCCTTATACCCCGACTTCGTTGGGGACATGCAAAGAAAGATAGAGAAAGAGCAGACCACTCTGATACCACTAATCTAGATTTATGCAAGAGCACAATAAAATACAGAAATAAACATAAATGCATAGATACATTAGGTATAACACTTCATTCCATTAATCTCAGATACTAAAAAATGCTTACACACAAAATGAGCAAATAAACTAGCTCAAGCGATAGTAGCTTATCTTTGAGAAGAGATGTAGCGGCTACATGCCTCTGAACTGTGTTACAATGAGGCTCAATGGCCTTTTTATTATTGAAAAATAAGAGAAAACCCTAAACAACCAAAACCCTAACTTGAGGATATGTAACACCAAGAGTTTATGGGCCCTATTGGAATTAGTTGGGAAGCCAACTTCCCAGGGTCGTAACTTGGTCGTATTATCTTTGTTTGATGCGTACGATACCTTGTTGGAAATATCTCTCCAAGGGCTATAGTTTCTGATTTGATTTAGATAAAATTACTAAAATAATCATGCCCAAAAAAAGTAGCTTGCGGGCCTCAAAATGGCTCTGAAATTTCAAGACTCGAAAAACTACTAAAAATAGTAAATAAGAAAACTAATGAAACTGGCTAGGTGGAATAGGCAGGTGGCCACCAATATACACCTATATCAACTTGATTGATGCAAGAATTATATTTGATTGGGGCACATTATGTAAGATTGAGAAAATGAGGCTAGTGTTATATCATTGAAATTCAAGGACACAAGGATGGCATCACTAGGACATGTGTCTAAGAACCAATGCACCATAACCAAGAAATATAATACAAGTCTTTTTACTCATTATGAAGATCAAACATCAAGGGAATTTCTGGTCACACACATGAATGTTTATGCAACAAGATATTATTTGTTTGAGGGAGAAGATTCAAAAGGGGTCAGTATCGGGTGGATAGTAGTAGGCCATGTGTTGATGACACATGTTGAAACAATGTTGAGTTTGGGGTTGGGGCATTAAATATGGAATATGGGAACACTACTTGAGAACTATGATAGTCAAAACATTACTATCCATACGTTTGGATGATTATCATTTGTAAGATCAATTTTGAGTGGTAGAAAACCACCTAAATATAAGAAATCCATGGACTATACACATAGAAAACTGGTATAATATCAGGTAAAAAATATATTTGGGAATTACTACTTGGAGAAATAGAGGATTTATCAACAAAAAAAATGTTGTCATTCATTCATGTGGAAAACTAGTGGATAATCAAAGAAGAATCCCATTGATAAATGGATCTTCTAACCATACATGTCGATGTCTGGCAATAGTTTGAGGATGATGATGTAGGGAGATGAAAATTTTGGGTGGTAAAGGTATTCCCAACAACAGGATCTCCACTAATTATTCATATGGACAAGTGGTGGATAATTTGGAAAAAAGAGCCACTGGAGGATTGAGCTTGCTTAAAGAGATGTTCAATAAATAAACCCCACTAACCCTTCATGTGGAAGATCAAAGATGAATCATAGAATCAAGGATTCAGCGTCTCCAGCAAAAATAAGAAAACATATTGTGAATAAAGAATGGCTACTAGGTTCACAGATAGATGAATGGTGAAGAAAACAAATTTGAAGATAGAGTCAATCAACAATTTGTGTCAATTTTACATTCAAATGCTTGGAGTCAAAAAAATATACAAATATGAGAAAGCCCATAAAGAGCACAAAGAGCACACAATAGTACATTAAAAGTAAAAAAAAACTACGATATTTTTGGTTAGTTCGTATATCAAATAGAAACCAAAAATCAGAAAGTGGTATATGAGAAAATGTAGATGTTACACGGTCTTCTTAAGCTTGTTGAGGTTTCACCTATAAATTATTGAATATATCATAATACAGACAAATAAATTAATTTAACTAAAATCTATTAAACAATAAATACAATTTATAATGTGGATTAATTAAAAATAAAGTAATTTTAATTAACTAAAAACTAATTATTAATGCACCTATGCATAAAGAGAAGAAAGGGGAACAAATTATTCAATTCTAAATGGAAATGGTGGAAAACAAAAGTGGGCTGGAGGATGATATATAAAGTTAGTAAATAACTATAGAAATTGCATGCCTTCTCACTCAATTAGGAAACACGGATATCGAAGGAAAAATAAGAGTAAAATAGGAAATGTGGTGACTATAAATTTTTATTTTGTTTTTTTAATATATAATTTATTTTTTTAATATAAAAAGAAGGCTTGAAACGTGGAAAAATATGAGTTTATCCCTAATGTTGGACGGTTGTTGTAATACTTCTCTTTCGATTGGTTATTGTTGAAGAGTTTGGTCTCCTAAAATGTGTTGTGAAGTGGAGATTTTTTTTTCAATTTTAATGGGTTCATTTTTCTCTTATTTTTTATATTGATACATTTTGTACACACTCATGGCAACTCAAAAGTCTTTGGGAAGGAAAAGTACCCATTGAAGTTCCAATGGAAATTTCCTAATCGATAAGTTGATATAAGGAGAAATACCATAGAAACATGATACAAGTAGGAGAACGAGTAAAAGTTTTTCTAACAAAGATGTATGTAAATATGTTCTAGTTTTTCACATTATATTTATATATATATATATATATATATATATAATATGTTTTTTAATATACATAGTTTTTAAAAATTGTATAAATTTTATTGTGTATGAATTTTTATTATGTAGGTATTTCGGGTATGGGGAACAAGTATCCAACACAGCTAGAAGCTTTGCCCAAATTTATAGGAAATGTCAAGTTGAGATGATAATAATATAATATATAATATATATTAAAAATAAAAATAAAATAATTTATTTATTTCCATGTTAAACTTGCTAATCAAATTCTATCTTGTAAATTCCATCTTGCAAAGAAATATGTAAACATTGCCAAAAAAATCAAAATTTTAATTCATCAACAATTTGCCAATCAAATTCCTTCCTATCAAAGAAACGTGCGAAACTTCCAAACTGGAAAAAAGGTTTTATTACTTGATTATTATGTGATTTCATCTCTTTATAACCATCACTGTGATTCGTTGAATCTTATCATTAAAGCTTCAAAACAGGCTTCAAGAGAGTAGGCTTATTTGATTTGAAATTGTTGAACTTCAATATTTTCAACAAAAATTGCCAAGGAATCACTGGCAACTGTCTATATTTTGTTGAAACTTTTATGACATCTCCACGTCCCTGTCTCTTTAGAGAGCTTGTGCAATCCAACCGCCTGATCTGGCATGTATCACTTATAAAACAAACAAATTGTACCTTCCCTGCTCAAAAAAGGTGCCTGAAATGTCAAAATGTGTTGCAGTGAAGCGCTCAAAAGGCTCCAAAGTGCCTGCTGAAGCTATCGGTGGTTTTGGAGCATTTCCTACTAGCTCCCAAGCTCCCAAGTACGCAAGAGTGTTGGGTATGTGCTCTCGAATGCCTAAGAGTGGTACCCGTGTAACTATGTATAAATTTATATACCAACATAGTTGTTATCCTTAAATACAAATACAATTCTAACCTTGCATATATTTACATATTATTCCATTGAATTTAAATATGATATCTCTACATTTTGATGGGCTTGGATTGTCATTGGAATCATCATCAGGAACTCAAATTTATATATGATACTCACCTAATAACATATATTTTGAATCCAATAAGTAAAAATTATTTAAGAAAAAACTACAATATATCATCAAAAGTCAATAAATTAGTTGTTTTTCATGAAAATTTATAAGAGTTTTTTTTTAATTATTGAATTATAGGTTTACCATTGTTATTGAGTTTTCAATCCTCATTTCTTTGAGGTTTTCTTTTAACAAAATTATATTTCAAATTCTTCCATGATTTTCCTTTTCCCATAATGATCTATCTTGTAAGTGATCCTCAAAGAGTGTTCAATCATGAAAAAAAATATTATTCCCATTTCATTTCAAATCAATATTATGTTCCTTGAGACTAATCTTCATAGATCTACTAGTCTCACCAATGTAAGCGCATGGTATAGAATGGACACCTTTTTGCATGCTTGGCTCACTGAAAATCCTTGAAAAAATCCATTATTCATGTTGTATCCCAATCTGGCATAACTAAAATTTAAAAAAAAATTCAAAAAAAATCCAACAAAGAATTAAAATTGTAGAATTTGAAGGGCACTTGATAATATTTGCTGACAATTCTACAAAAGGAAGATATTCTTGTTGTAATAAAAAAATGATAAGAATGATGAATTTCCTCATGGTTTCATTTCAAATATTTGGAAACGTGGCAGTTTTATGGGATCTACTTAATGCCAGTGACCAAGAAAAGCGAAGGCATTATGAATAAGAGCCTACCTATTGCACAACACACAAACATGAGAATTGAGTCACAAGTAACACAAGGGTTGAAATTTCCTTTTATTTGACCAATGTGGATTATATTTTCCATTTTTATAACGAATGCATCTCAGCATGAAAAATAAATAAGAAAACATGAGTATGTATGTTGAAGACATTAAAGAGGAAATTGTTTTATTTCTAGCATATGCACTTTTATTGGTTGTTGCAGGGGAAGAGTATCGCCATGTGACATCAAATATGCAGTTTCCAAAGATGTATTTATTTTCCTACTATTAGTGGTATGAAATTCGAGTACGCTCTATAAATGATGACCTAGAGCATTCTGGTACATCATAGGGAAATGATGACATAGTCCATGGAGGTAACAGTTAACTCAGAGAAATTCCACAAGTGGAGCCATCGACACTTCCTCTAATTTTAAATATTGTAATGGAGAGGCTCTTTATTTTAACTAAATAAAAGGAGGCTCAACGCCCAGTTCATGCCATGCATATGACTATGAATTGAAATTACAAACCACCGAGAGGTAGGATTCCACCAAAATGGGTTGAATGGGTTGAATGGGTTGAAGCGTATGATGTTGTTATCTATATTTCCATTGTAAAAATTTATTTTCTCATGTTGATCATGCCGATTGTTTAGGTAAATAAAGAAGCCATCCATACTATTTCTTCCATGTGGCCAAAGAAAATTGGCATCATGAACATATCTTTCCATTCGTCTGGTTATAGAGGAAATTCACCTATTAATTGTTTCTTTAGGCGTTCCATGTAAAGGTTGGAAATTGCAGCTAAGAGATAGAACATATGACTATTTCTTCTATTTTCTTTTTATTTTCTCATAAACAAGCATTATAATGATTCTTTATGAAATATGTGAAAGGAAAAATATGCTTAGATGATCCCAATTTTGTTTTCCCATATGGATGAAATAGTTAGGTTCATGCTTATTGTAGTGTCCCACCTTGGCAAGATTAGTTTTGTGACACTTAGAGAAGATGATTTTGATGTAATGATATAATATTATATATGACAGACTTATGCAAATGATTACATGCTATAGACCTAGTTTGGGTCACCTGGTTGCTATGTGCTTATGATAATATCTATGGTTGTGTGTATAGTAATTGATTTTGGTTAAAAGCATATTATCGATGTTTTCTCTTTTGGTATCCTAGTTTGGACATAGGTGTATGACATGGATGGTGATCCAAGATTGAGACACATATATCCATGTATGATCATGGTTATGTAGAACATATGGTTAATTGTGATTTATGGATGATACATGATTTTATGATTATATGTGCTTAATTTCGTACTAAGCATGATGTGGCAGGGGAATTGGTCATTTACAACAAGGATTCTTGAGTTATAAATGACTGTGGAAGTCATTTATCCAAAACCAAAATGACTGTGGAAGTCATGCACAATCCTTGGTAAAATGTGAATAAGTTAATTATGAAATTCATTTGATTGCTTTGATCTATTAGATTGTGATGTGTGCAGGTCTTGGAAGAATACCTTACCAACGAACCATCAGAAGGGCATGAGCTCAAAATCAGTACCTTAAGGTGAAGCATGAAGTTTAAAAGTAGAGTAGATGAGAAGCCATGGAAATTGGGGCACAGAGTCCTAAATCCATGAAATATAAAGATGTGGAGTCTTGGATATATAATAAACGGATTAGGGCGCGGAGTCCTAAATCCATGAAAGATAAATACGTGGAGTCTTGGATCTAAAATAAAATGTTTAGGGAATGGAGTCTTGAATAATTAAAAATATCAAGGTGTTGAATCTTGGATCTTTAGAGTAGATGAGGGGGCAGAGTCCTCAATCTACTAAGGCATGGAGATGCATGCAATAGGGGTGTGGAATCCATATTCTTCAGAAGAAAAATACCACTCATGGGAAGCTCAAGGATGAATTTCCTTAATAAAATCTCATTCCAAACAATTTTGGAGTGAATTTATAAAAATAGAAAGTCATGTCTAGAATCTCACGTATGATTTTCCAAAAATAGTAAATCAATCGTAATCAAGTATACTTGATGGGTAATCAAGTATACTTGAAGGAAAAACACTTAACTTATCATTAATCAATCGTAATAGTTCAATACGAATTAATCCTCAACATTATTAATATTATTAATACTATTATTATCTTTTATGAGACTATGATATCATTATTAAAAGGGAATTATATCTCCTCAATCACTTCACACCTCTCTCTTTGATGATTCTCATGGCTCTATGTAACTCTATCTCTCTCCCTCTCTTTTAATAATATATTACACTCTATTTTATGCACTCATCAAAGAATGACATATTCCTCTTACACTCATTAAATACATGTCTTAAAAGATTCATTTTACACTCTCTTTAATCCATATGTTACACTCTCCTTAACTAAGGCATGCATACCTCTCCTTAATGGCATGAGTTGCATTCATCTAAATGGAATACAAGACATGCATGTTACTCCTCCTTTATGAAAAGGATTTTTTGCTCCTCCTATATATGTGTCTCATGTATTCTCACTTGGGGGAGGTGCATTATGATACCAAGAGTTGGAGAGATTTGAAAAAGATTATGAGACAGAGAGACTTAGAGAGTAGCCAATTTCTTTTGAAATGAATCTGAAATTCCTAAACTAAATTACTAAGTAGCTATATATGGTGGAGTTTACCATGAATGGTATTGGGAGGAATTGAAACTTATCTTCCTCAACTTGCCTTGGATAGATTCTCTCTACTTCTATATTTTGGTAATGTTTGTGAGCTCTTACAGCTCGGGGATTCCAGGGGGAGAATTTCTCCCTGTATATGGTTGGGTGGAAAACCGGATGGTTCAAATGAATTGATTAAGGGATCAAAGGTGGTTCATATTCTCAACGATTGGAGCTTGATATCTCTTCATGTATACCTTTTCATTCTCCTAAAATTATAGCATAGTTTTAACATAAACTAAAAAGTAGAAATTTAAATTGTTGTAAGCATCTAATATTGGTTTAAGCTTATGTTATCTAGAATATTATTGATTAGTTAAAAATGAATACTAAGAACAGTCTATATGTATGGATGTTTAGATATCAATATTGGAGTTATTATTGGTGTAGTTTATGGTACTAACCTTGGTATTGTAGCATTTGAGAAAGGAAAGCCAAATATTGTTGAAGGTAATTACAATAAATAAATTCCAAAGGACTTGGGTTAGAGTTTCATGAGTTATGGTTTTGTTTCAAGTAACTAGATGCATGTTTTAGAAAGGGGTTTCAAGATATTTTGCAAAGTGTTCGAAAAAATACGTGAATGAGTAATACTATCCATTTATTTATGCATGAATAAGTGCTAACTTTTAGCTTACAGGTCAGAAGTAAGAAGATGGACATGTACCCAAAATATACATGGAGGAAGTACATAATCAACACTTACAAGAAAATACAAAAATAATGGCAACTAAAATATGGTTTGGAAGATCAAAAGCTTGAGGTAAGTTTGAGGTAAATTTAAGTTATGGCTTATGTTCATATTCCTATCAATAATTCAATGTTTTGTTATTCAATTTTTTGTAATAGTACTATCAGAATGTCGACAAAAATCCTTAATGGCTATAACATTCAATGTTGCCATGTGTTTGTCAAATTGTAGCAATGGGTGCAATAAGCTTGTGAAATCATGTCAAATGAATTAGCTTGTAGGTTGTAAAATGTTTCCATAACTCATATGGTGGATTTAGAAATTTGTAAATTCAATGAGCATAAATCTAGGTTGTTTTTCCTCATATAGAGTTGTAGTTGAAATTTTTCATTCCATGTGTTTGACAAGTTTCATAAATGAAATATTAAGGATCTAAATTTTTGTTGTTTTAAGAATCTCATTCCTGGGTGTTTTGAATGCGATTCAACCCAACATGAAGGGGTATCTATGCCTTATCACCCTGTAACCACCCATTTGATTCAAAAAAATACTTTTTAGAACCCAGATCATAAATCTCGACGATTTTGTAGATTACTGCAGCCAACTATGGGTGTTTGTTCTTGAGTTTTTGGTCAATGATTAAGAAGATTTAGTTTTTGTTTTAATATGCCAATATTGAAGTTTAAATTTATGAATTTTATCGGTCAAATAGTTTGAGTAAGAATCATATATTCATGTTGTTAAGGGTTGTCAAAATTGTCTTAAGAGATGATGGTCACCAAGTGTTTGACAAAATTCCTCAGTGATTGTATATTGTAAGCTTGCAAAAAAATTTTCAAAATGATTCAATGGTTGTAGCTATTTACATTTATGATTTTTTTGTAAAAAATGCCTGATTGAAATTAGGATTTGTAATCAAGATGTTTATGTATCGTATCAATGAATATGTGTGGTAATCCCATTGAGTTAAAATTCATGGTGATAAAGTCAAATTTGGATAAGCCAACTGTTGTAGTGTCATCTTACAAATGAAATTACAAATATTGGATATCACTCCTATAGAAGTTGAATTTTCCTTTTAGGTAAAGAATTCATAAGCATGTTATTTAAAATAATATCAAATTAGTCACAACAGAAGTAACAATTAGCTTGTTGGAAATTGTGGCTAGTAAAGTTTGATATTCATTTGTCCCACTAAATACACTTTCTTTTAATATGACTTTTGAGACTTTTGAGCTTGAGGATCAAATGATGGTTGTCTTTTGGTGTTTTGACATTGGAGATTGAGCGAGACTTTGGCTTTGGACTTGTCTTGAGATTTGAAAACAAATAATAATAATATTGCATTTTGAATTTAGTGTTCAATATTTCTCTATCATAGTGATGGTTGTTAAGGTTTGACCTTACACTTATTGAGATTTAATTTTTCAAGCTTGTTGCTGGAAAGCATTAGACTTTACAATTCTTGTTAATGAATGATTTGGACAAGCTTCTTGATCTGTTCAAGTATGAATACGCAATGCAATCAAAACTGATAACTATGAGATTTCCCCAAGGTCCACATGTAGATGGTGGGCATTGAGAGACTGAGGGCCTAGTTAATATCGATAGAGTAAGTACCACCGCTGCTGGAATTAGTTTACCCAACCGCCTAGTTGAAGTAGGAATTTGGGAAAGCATTGAACAAACACAGATGGTCAGATGGATCTCTGAACTTTAATGCGCACTTGAAGATGCATTGATGGCAGAGATAAGAGAACAGCTGCCAGTCGGATGTAAGACTCGTCCCAACGGCTGGAAATTGGCGTCGGAGATTTGGTCAGTGTATCGAGCTTAAAGCTTCAAACAGTGGAGAAGGAAGCCATGAGCCATGCCAGGTTTTCTTCAGATTTACAAGTCATGTTTTTTAAACTCCACAAATGAAGAAAGAAATATGCAAGCAGTTGCCAGCTTGTAGCGTCAATTCATATCATAAAGCTCAGATATCCCTAAGTGATAGGGCCCATGGACACTGATTGAGTAATGTATGCTTGGCAGTTAGTCGCCCATAACTCTTTCGGCCCATTAAACGCCATCAAGCAGAATTCTTCTTTCTTTCGGTGGTTGTATTTCCTGAAAAAGA
>CM076578.1:949258665-949343779 GCA_034641835.2 Pinus albicaulis
AGAGCTGATCAAGAAAGCAAAGTCAAGAATTTACCGAAAGACAAGACAATACTCCAAGTGCTTAGTTCATAAACTAGACCGGAGATTGACTGAAGTAGCATTCATCTACTTTCGCTAATGCAGAGAAAGAGAGTTTCGAAGGCTATCTGGCTAACTTCAGGCTCCTTCTGTAGTTTATAAGGCAAACAACAAGCTAATTCCCCAGTGGAGTCGCCAATTTGTTGTGGAGGTAAATCCCCTCTGCGGACAGAGGCGATCCCTACTAGCCTTGATCGGGTCTAGCAACAATCGTATCACGCTAAGGTGTAAGTTCCTAATTGCAATAAACCAACTTGCGGTGAAGGCCTACCTCAAGTCCAACACTGTTTTTTTTAGGGAAGATGGCGCTCTCGTTTCCTTGCTCCAGCAGATCACAATCCTCTCGCTTGTCGCAATCGAACACCTGCACAGATAATAAACACGACAAAAACAAGCGTAAAACCCGATATATGCAATTATGTATTAGTCAGAGAAGACACGAATCATGATCATAATGAAAAATACGAGTGGAACCATAACCAATAGTCGCTTATCATTAATTCATACAAAAGAAAATACAACCTGGCTCTGACGCTGAATCTTCCTTCGGCGGGTCGTCAGCAGCATACGTCTCGGTAAAGCTTGTTGGGAATGGGTACAAGCCTCTCTCTTCGATCGTCAATCTCCTTGCTATGGATTTGGCACTATGAGGACTATCAAAGCTCTTGCAGCATTCTTTAGGCTATGAAGGCTCTTGGAGATTAGCTTGCAAATGGAAATGGCAAGCTTATATAGATGGTGGAAGGGGAGATGGGATCCCTACAATCATGGGATTAGCCCTATCCTCAAGGAAGCTTCCATGAGAGGTGGAAAACTACTTCCTCTACATGGAAATCCATAGCCAAACGTCCCAACCCAATTTAGAGACTAGGTCAGGAGTTTGTTGGAGTCAATCTTCCGCCATTTATTTTTAAAAAACACCCTTTATTAAGCCTGGAGCGAGTGCGACTCTGAGACAGAGCGCCAATTGGCGCGCCCTCTTTGGAGTATTTCCCCCATTGGCGCAGGTATAACAATGGCTAGTCGCGTCAAGGATGGAAAGGCTATTTTTAGGGTCTTTTACAAGGAGTTGTCTTCAGGGGAATGAAATTCCATGTCTAGGGGAATTCCATGAAAGTGTTTTAAGATCATGTCACTGCTCACAGGTCACGAAATAAGCCCTCCAATGTGTGGGACAGGGAATTCCAGGGACGGTGAAAAATTGTTGTGTAACAATACTATATCAGTTGATATAGTGAAATTAACCCCTGCAATTGTTACTTGGTCCCTTTTCAGTTGAGTGGCAAACAATTTGGTCATTGTGGCATTGTATTTTCTTTTTTCAACTTTTTCACAAAAAGGAAGACACCCTACTACTTGAAAAAAGTGCTTGGAAAGTGGTGTAGACATCATTTCAAGAGTGGTTAAGGGCTCATGTTTTACCACTTGGCCTCCTTTTTTATAATATTTCTCTTCTCCATTTGGTTTTTTGCAAGGGGCAAAGCCCTAATATGACAAAACAAGGGGAAGGGAGAAAAGGATTAAGATGAATGGGTTAGGGTAGGGAGATGAGAAAGGGAAAATTTAGGGAGATGGTCAGGGATCTTAGGGAGGTATAGGAAGTGAAATGGAGTGAAATGAGTGAGGGAAATGAGCTAGGAATTTTTACACAGTCCTAGCTATGAAAACTGCCCAAAATTGCAGAATTGGGTTAGGGTTTAGGGTTTGGGACTTAGGAATTGGGAATGGGGGGGGGGGGGTGTGAAAGATATGGGAGATGATTTAGTGTGATGGAGGTAAAAAAATGTGTGGGAGAGTATATTTGTCTTACAAAACTTGAAAAATAGGGCTAGCCACTAAAACACAACATCGAGGTCAATGGAAGTTTACACACTAAATTAATTAAATTGAGCTGCAAGGAGGGGTTTTCTAAAATGTAACTTACTTTTCTACTAGTGCTTGACACATTGAAAACCTTCAAAAGCCTTGATAGATTTGTTTTAATCCTACAAGAGAGAAACACAGTTACGTTGGGAAGAAAGCACAGCGTGGAGGGCAGAAAGAGCAGCATGGATGCTTTGGCACCAAATCTTGGAGTGTTTTTTACTTTAAATTTCTGAAATTTCACTTGGTGATGCATTCTATCTCTTCTTCAATGAGGTGAGTGAAAAAATGAGTTGAATTGGCCTTTTATAGCTTGTGGTGGTAATTTTTCTTCATGGTAGTGGGATGGACCACTACATGTTCTTTTCACTTTGCTTTGTAAACATGTAACTTTGATGCTTTCTTTGAAGCTTTAGTAACATGTTGAACTTATTACATATTGAAACTTGAATTAAATTTGAAATCAAACTTTTTTGAAAAAAATTACCTATTACCACTCCAATTTTTGGATTGTATGCATGGAATGACAGATTTGGGGACCTTGAAACCCTAATGACCTACTGGAGACACTGAGCTAAATGAAATCATGATGATGATGATTGAAGTGATGACGATGACATATAAATGATGGTAAACTCATTTGAGTGATGGAAAGGACCAGCATGTGAAAATTTTGAAAGGAGTGGAAATAGCCCTAGACACACTACCCAGTGACCAAATTTCTACTTGAATACCTAATTAAATGACAAAAAATTGACCTTGAGAACCTAACAAGACAAAATAAGAGCCCATTTGATCACTGGTGATAGGTTGTACAGACTGACACTAACATGTATATTTCTAAAAGGTAGATTTGTTGATGATGAGATCAAACTCTAAAGCATGTAAGAAAGCTTTCCTTGTGATGCGTCCTTTTATCCCTGAAAACTTGGATTTATCTTTGGAAATATTAAATAGTTTATGGGTGTATTCACTCAAGCTAATCAATATATCATTCAATGCCACTAAAACTGGTAGACCCCTTTGATTCAACAAATTAAACTTGATATGAAATCTATGGAAAACAGTTTCCAGAGTCTGGCCTTTTTTCTCTAAATGGATCATTAGGTTTCTCTTATGTAAAACCTTCTTAATTTCCAGAATGGTTTCTATCCTATCTTCAATCTATAGCTCCTCTAATTCTTCTCTAGTCTTAGAATTTAGAACTTTAATCAAGGTTGTGGGTTTACCTAGTTTTTGGTCCAATATATTCCTCACTTCTTCTATTACTGTCTTTGCCCTCTACATCAATTCTTCTTGCTCGAATATGATTTGGATTGATGGCCATATTTTAGTTATGGCATGATCTATATCTAGCCATATAATTTACTAAACGTGTGCTAGAGTTTGAGCCATTACTAACTCATTCTCTAAAAAAACAATTCTTTGTGTCAGCCTGTGGGATTTTTTCAATTCTACCAGATAAAAGTTGTCGATATTCAACATATATTCCTGTAAACTTTCAACTTCTCTTTTAACTTCTCAATCTCTTTTCCTTAAAGGGACATATCTTCAAGGCTTTGATTAATTTGTTAGATGTATCTAAATTTTGTGTTGGTACTGTTGTTGATGTTGAATATTTTGTGGGTCCTACAACTGAAATTGGTACTACTATGAGTGGAATAATATCTAATTGTGAGGACTGCTCCTTCTCCTTCAGAAAATTTTCCAATTCCACCTCCGTCTCTTTGATCTACACATTTTTTTCAATGATGATTTTGAACAAAATTTCTTTTTTTTGTTCCTGCTCTCCATATTCTTTTGTCTGCAGATATTCTGTGGAGGGTATTTTGACTTATTTCTGTAATGCTGAAATGTCTTCATTTTTTCTTTTGATAATTTTCTTAGGTTTTGCTATATCTTTGGGATCATATAACAATTTTATGACAAGATATTCCAAAGAATTTATCTTTGTGTCTTCGGCCAAAGAAGAAATTTTTTCCAATTTTAGTTGTGTCTAAATATTATTCACTAAAACTTTGAGTTTGGTTGCATCCAAGGTTGAATTTTTGATGGTACTATATAGAATTTAACTTGTCTATTTATGTAAATCCATTTGGTCTATTGAATGAATGATATCTGTGTCAAAAGAGAAAATATATTGTTTTTAATCATCTGTCAAATGAGGTTATGTAACTTTAGGTTCCGAGAAAGAAATTTGCACTCTCCTTTTCGCTTAACCAAAGGTATAAACAAGCCTATGCAGAGTAGTGATTTTTTGCTTCCAAAATTGTGCAACCGTGGTAGCTTTTAGTGCCTATTTCTTTGCCTTAATTTCTTTGTAGATGGAAAAAATACTTGGACCATTGTTTCTCTGTCTGGAATCTCCTACAGGTGTATCTGTTAGAATAATTGGAGATATACGAATGATCTCCTCTCTATTAGGTATTGAAACTAAACATGGGCATCTTAAGACAATTGGCTATATTTGTTCTTCATTCTATTGATGTGCCTCTTCTACATCCATCGTCTTTTGCCTCTTATTGTACACTAGGAAATCTTTAGTTGCAATATTTGCCACTAATGGGGAAACATTCTCCCTTGGTATTTTCTCATTATTTTCCTTGGGTGCTAGTGTCTAAGAAGATGAGAGAATTTTTTCTTCAGCCTCCTACAATGTATTCTCCTGCCATTATTCCTGGTTCATGAATTGATCAATTTCTGGTCTGGAAGCATGAGGGTAAGGAGTATACCTCTGTTATGCTCTAAACTTGGAAATTAAAACAAAAGGGTCATATGACCAAGTAAAATTGTGCTTGAAGTTCATTTTCTTCAAGATGGAGTGTTCTTCCTATCCATCTGGCGTGGAATTTCATGTGAATGGTCCAATTTGTGTCTTGATTTTGAATTGGGATTTTTCTTGACTGCTAGAAAATGTACATGGTCCATGTTGAGCGGACCCATCTTGGAAGTGGTGGAGTAAAAGGAATAATTTCAAGAGGTGGAGAAGGATTTTCATCCTTGTTGTCATCACCTAAACTAGAAGGAATGCTATTAAAAATAGAACAGAGAGAGAGAGGTGGCACATATGCCGAATCAGGCTCATAGGCCAAAGGTGGCACACCCGTCGAACTAGGCTTGCAGGAAAATATATTTTCATCAAATTTTACATCTCTTCTAATGATTCTATTTTTTGATTTTGGTTGAAGAATTCTATAACCTTTGACATCTTCAGAATATCCAACAAAAATGCATTTTTCACTGTTAGTTTCTAAGGCTTTATGTTTCGCATCTAGAATATGGGCCCAAGCATCACTTCCAAAAACATGAAAGTGACTTACATCTGGTTTGATTGAGCTCCAAGCTTCTTTTGGAGTTATATTCCTTAAAACCTTAGTAGGAGTGTGATTTACTATTTAATTTGCACAGTTAATTGCTTCTACCCAAAAATTGAGACTAAGTCCTTTAGATTGAAGCATACAATTAGGCATTTCTTTTAAGGTGCGATTCTCCCTTTCAGCTACACCATTTTTTTGTGGAGTATATGGAATGGTATGTTGCAATTGAATTCCATGCTCAGTGAAGAATTTGATAAATTTATTGTTAACATATTCTCCTCCATTGTCTAATCTTAACTTAAGAATTTGATGTTCAGATTGTTTCTCAACAAAGGCCTTAAAGGCCAAGAACATGTTAAAAACTTAACTCTTGAGTTTTAATAAGTATACCCAAGTGCGTCTAGAAAAATCATCAATGAAAGTTAAGAAGTACTTGCAACCAGAGAGAGAAACATTAGGAAGTGGACCACATAAATCAATGTGCACAAGCTACAAAGGGGCTGAAGTGTGCCAAGAGGCATGTTTGTCAAAACTATCCCAATGATGTTTTCCGAGTACACATCTGGAGCAAACACCATCTCGGAAAGATACCATAGGAAGTTCCATCACCATATTTTCCTTACATAGTGTTTGAAGAGAGTGATAGTTTAAGTGACCAAATCGCTCATGCCAAAGTTTGCTCACATCATCATTATGAGCAACAAAAATGGAGGGAAGATAGGATGACCCAAAGTTTTCAAACTTATACAACCTTGTGGAATCATCAGCAATGCTAGTAGCTAAAATATGTCGAGGATATTTAGGGTCCTTGATTACAACATCATGAGGTGAGAATTCTACTATTTTCCCTCCACCTGAATGAGTTATTTGATAAATAGAGAGAAGGTTGCATGACAAGGTAGGAACACATAGTACATCATTAAACTGACCATTATCGAGATGAATGGTTCCAAATCCTCCAACACTAAGAGATATATCATCACCAACATAAATATGTTTGGTGTTACAATAATTTAAGGAAGAAAACATGGCTTGATTTTTGGCCATGTGGTAAGAAGCTCCAGAATTAATGAGCCACTCATGAGAATGAGAAGAACAAGATACATTTAATGAATAAGAAGATCTTGATGCTTGAAAAACACAAGCAGAAAGTGACATTCCTGAAGATGAAGGTGAAGAGTGCTCCAAATTGATGTTGTGCTTCTTCATTGCTGCTTCTAAGGCTTCAATATTCTTAAAACATTTGGACTCTATATGGCCATTATGATTACAAAATTTGCAATGTCTATCTATATTCTAACCTTTTTTTTTTATATTCCTTATCATTTTGGTGAGTTTCTTTTTCATTTTGTGGCTGAAATTGCTTAGGATCCTTGTTTGGTTTCAGACCATACTTTTTAGGATGCTGCTTCATGGAATTATTTTGATATGATTGCAGTTGGGCTGCTAAGGCTTTCTTAGAAGCGTTTCTAGAAGTGATAAGACCAAGGTGTAATATTTTTTCTTGTTATCTTATCAACGAATCGCAAAAGGCATCAAAATAGGGGTTCTTGTAGGTCGTTCCTGAAGAAATGATGGCTTCTCTGGTGGAATGGAAGGTGGAAACAAATACATAGTATGCATGGCCAAGATTAGCAAGAATGCAATAGATGAGGCTACCATCTTCCTTTTTGACCTTACAACTTTCTAAAAGAAGTCTAAGGGTCTTGAATTTGGACAAAAAATCTTCAGTAGAGGAGAAATTATTGGGGTCCAAAGTAAGCAACTCATTTTCAAGCTGGTGGGCCTTGATTTTATTTTGAATGCCAAAGATAGTATTTAGCTTATCCAGGGCTTCATGAGTGGTGTCAATGTCAAGGATATGAAATCGAAAATATTAAGCAATGTACATTCCTATCAACCCTCGTGCTTGATCTTATTTATTTTACCATTTAGAGACTTTATCATCATCAGAAGGTTTAGTTTCATGTCCTGTGGCTATTATATAAAGCCTTTTACTTCTAAGTATATCTACCATGTGAGGTAGCCATTGGAAATAATTGGTGCTATTAACAATAATCGGGCATGCAATTTCTATTTTTAAAAAACAGAAGCTGAGAAAAGCTGAAATTAACTACTCCAATGGAAATATCTTGAAATATTAGGCTAATTAAAAAAAAAATGCCTCTAAAAATGGCTTCCAGATGAAGAAGTTATGCCTTTTTGAAAAAACAAGTTGAAGATGCCGAATAGTTATGGGAACGGTTTGAAATTTAATGATTAAGTTCGAATTTAAAAAAAAATCTCGCCCCTTTAACAATTTTTTTTACAAAAGAAGCTTGAGAAAGAGACTTGAACCCAAGACCTATATTCTCATAAACTAACTTCTCACCAAGTGAGATAGTAAAATGATTCCGTAATTGTTTGAAAGGAGGAAGGGTTTTTTTTTTTTTTACTCTTCGATGTGCATGCTTTTTTCTGCACAAAAAACACAAAAAACCGAGAAAAAAAAATGCAAGCCTTATGGCAGAATGTTAGATTTTCGATTAGCCTTACTGGCAACTATCTATTTTTTCACTATTTCTGATTTCCCGAGATCGCACAAAGACATGGGGAAACATCATACATAGCAAAAAAAATCTCTTTTTCCTATTTTTGATTTTCTTAGATCACACACAACTCAAAGAAAAGAGCATACACAGAGAAGAGGGTATAGATCCGACAAATAAAATAAAACCTAAAAACAGAAAATAAACAGAAGGAACCTAAATAAGCAGAACTATTAACAAATATAATTGCAAAACAGATACTTTATACCTCTAGATCTAAACTGTCATAACTTGGGCAATGGGAAACCTTTTCACATGAAATGAAGGGCATTCTTCACTATAAAAGACGCTTCGGACATAACATAGCAATTCTACAAGCCCAAAAATGTTCAGAAATAGTAGATCTAGAAAAAAACAGTTGCATGTAGTCAAATCGGCTTCGAATTTTGATCAACAATGGATACAGACCTCAAAATAGCTCTGATACCATGTAGGAATTTGCAGGGTCAGTTCCTTAGATAAAAAACCAAAGTTCACCACTCACAAACATATCACAAATTAGTACAATAGTATTATCATGTGGTTAAAACCCTCGAAGAGGGAAACAGTCCACGGCCTGAGCCAACGCGGCCACTTCAGGAAATTTATTAATATAATTAGAAAAGTTACATATGTTTCTCTCATAAATGGTTATCGGAAAAATGACCCTCCATGCACTTTAAATAGAGATTATGGACCAATCAGGTGTTAAGCCACAGATCAAGTGTCGTTAATACTGAGGAGAGAGTGAACCATCGGATCACTACAAATCGTGACCATTGGATTATAAGTTACAAATGTACATAGTAAATAAACACACTTTACCTAAATCTAAAATAGACTAAGTTATTCTTAACTATTTCCTATGTGTCAGAATATCCCAAGATTGACCCACCCCAAATCCCCTAGAAAGATACTTCATGCTGCGCACTCTGCTCCTCGATCTGTAGAGTCTTTACTTCATGGGGGATCTTGGCTCCAACAAGCCCCCAACCAAAAACTGTGACTCATCCCGAGTCACAATGGTGGTGCGCGCTTGATATTTTCTCTAATTCTTCTCAAGGCATCCTTAACAGGTTAACTGTTTCGAAACACTGTTTCTTAAATTCACTAATGTTTGTGAGCAGTGTCTTAGTGAAATTCTTAGTTTCTTTCTGCTCCAGTCCTCTCTGTGCCTCACACAGAGTTTTCAGCTTTAGTTCTATAGTTTGGGAAATCTAACTGGCCTCAGATTCCCATAGCTTTATCCTAGCTGCAAGTAGCTCCTCCTTTCGGCATAACGCAACAATGTCCTCTTGCAAAGATTTGCTCGCTTTGAGACGATTAATCTGTTGTAGTGGTGCTAAGGTCTTCGTAGTGGTATTAATCTTATCCATCTGTTCAATATTCTCACGGATTTCTCCTTCGATATTCTACACCTAAGGGTCCTCTTCCAGTAAGAACCATACATCCAAATCCTCCCCAAATATAGTGGCACAATCTTGTATGCAAGACTCGATCTGCTCTGTGGATGCTTTCAGCTCTGTTGTGCGTTAATCTCTAATATCTATTAGAGTGGAAGGCTATAATTGCAGCTGTAGCTCAATGATTTTCATATCCATCTCCATGTAGACTTTGTCGAATCTATCCTTTTAATCCTTGACTGTTGTGGCCATCTTGGCCACTTTATCCTTAGGCATAGCTACAGCCTAAATATTGAGCTCTGGTAGCTTGCTACACGCCTTCGAGATTGCTTCTTCTATATTTTTTTATTGTGCTACCTCAGCCTTGAATTCCTAGATAGCAACCCATTTCTCTACAGCCATGCTCTGTCATTAATGTTTTTCATATTGAATAACAAAAAAAGTGTACTGCTCATGGATCTTTATCTCCTTGACGATGCCTTGATGGAACTCATGCAATGCTTGTAGTGGCATCACGACAAGATTGAATGTTGTAATTTTCTAGAGAACCTTCATATTTATTTGGTATTCCTTATCAAAACATAGTGTTCCTACAGGCATAGGAACTGCATCAGTATCAGTAGTTAGCGCCAACGCCTATGCAACTATACTCGTACTCGGTTGTGCGTCGCTTGGTGGAATCGTGGTCACTTGTAACACACTCACTTGCACCTGTACATCCTGGAGCCCCTTGTACACATCCTCCAACACCTTCTTGTACTGCTCTTCTATGTTACCCCAAACATCCTCATTGACCTGGCACACAACATTCCCAATCTCATCAATGTTCACCTCAACGAGGACCATATCTTGCGGAATATTGGATCTGTTGAACTTAACCTTATTTCACATGCCAACCTTTTATGTCTTCCTTCTCTTTGTGATGAATGGGGAAGAGGGGTGGGATGTATCTCTGCCCAAATCACTGCCAATAGCATCATCCCCACTAGTCTATAGAAGCTCTACTTCTATATCCTTCTGCCTTGTTGGTGTAGTGGGATTTGTCCCACTCATTCCTACTGTCTCTGTACTCCCATGTAGTAGAGTTAACCAATCAATATACCATCGCCTAATGATGGCCTCTATATCCTCTTCTTCAACAATGTATGGGAGTGCATAACACACCCAAGTGAGGTCCTTTTTTGCTTCTATGCAAGTATGGTGGAAGTCTGCTTTGAACTCCACAATATTTCGATAATGTTCAACAATTATTGGTGACAGTCGGGGCTTTTGTCTGATCATGGTTCTTAAGCTCATCTCTACTCTAACCCAGAATTTTTTTTTATACATAACCCTTGTTGGTTCTGTTGAATTTCATAGTGAAGCATACTGATCTACTTTTCAAAGGTCAGGATCTATGATATTGAACTGCGACCCATTAGGTTCCCTCCATTCCATCAAGGCAATCAGAAGTAGGAGTCACGCACAGTGGAACTTCTTGCCTTCTTCTTGTGTGGCCCTGCAATCTTCGAAGAAATCCTGACATAAATAGCCAGACCAATTGTATAACACGCCCCCAGAAGCCTCCTTTGCATGAATCTTCCTCATGATTTTTCCCATGAGGATGTGAGTGGCAAAGAAAAAAATTATGTTAAAAACGGATTTAATGAGATAACCCCTAGTCCCCTTGGTGAGATGATACTCCTCCTTTATCTTATCTTCCAACTGCTTGTCTTGGCCTTTCCCCACAAAATCCTCCACAAGTATCAATCCTTTATAGGGAAGGGTCTTAATTTTCCTGATCAACATCACTATAATGGGGATATTCATCCCCATCCATAAACATATGTCATGCACAAAGGGTAGAAACTAGCGCACACAAATAGTATTAATGGTACTTAGCCCGAAGTGTGGAACATATAGCAAGTTGAGTATCCCTATTTGTTGGATACCATTTACCCATTTCATTGGCTCCATTCACTTGAGGACGTTGGGAAAGGATTGCTAGTGCAGATACCAGCTAGGTTTGAAATGTGGGTACTTGCTTCCATCATTGAAATTCCAATCCTCCATTCGTAATTGGGGCACCTTAGCTAGTAGATCACGTTAAAATACCACTTCATTAGGAATCAATGGAGTGAAAACCTTATACTTCACTGCTTCAGAGTCCTTCACCAGCTTCTTAGCCTCTGGCTTCGAGAGCATAATATAAGGAGGAAGCCTAGAGAGAGGCTCTTACTCCTCAGCTCCAATTTCTTCTGGTACCTCCTCTGCCTCCTCATCTTCTTTTGAATCAAATTCCACGCATATTTCCTTTTTCTGTTCTTGAGCTTCCCTAGCTTGCCATTCCTTGGAGGGTTTCTTCAGGGATGAGGATCACACTATTGGTTTCTTAGGCTTCACACACGGAGTCACGCCTGTGGTTTATTATCTAGGTGACATTGGCCTAGCTATGATAGTCACTAGTGATGTAGCCATCATGATGGACCCTAAGCCTCTGTAGAGAAATTTTACTCGATTTATTCAAAACTCTTCTCGGACATGTATCAGCTAGCTCAAATTTCTTGCAGAAATCAATTCTCTTTTCTAACAGTTAGTGTGAAAATTGGTTGAATATGCGGCAGGCTCCTTAATATATAGAAAATTTCAAATTTGAACCTCATCATTGTCCTTAGACGCTCCTCATAAATGCTGATTTGGAAGCGGATTTGGCCATATATTCCCATCAATTTCATTTTTCCCGCTCCATCTAACATCAAGGTCATTTTCCAATCAATTATAACTGTTCTAATGGTCATATTTTGGATGAAATTCATGAGATTCAGCCCTTCAGCAAAGTCATGCTACCCTTGGTGCAGTAACCCCTGACTATGCCTAAATTATGTTTGCTACGCAATACCTCTACTACGCTGGAGCCATCCCCCAACACAAGCAGTTTGCGTCTGGTCCTCATGAGATCGACAAATCTCCTCCCCCAACACATTCTTGGGAACCATGTCTCTCCCACCAAAGTGTTGGTGATCTTCCTGAGTCTTACCTCATTGTGTAGCTTGATATTACTGTATTAGGGTCCTTGGTTCCTTAGCAATCTGGAAGAACCTGTTGTCATGTCTTGAAGAGTTTCATTAATGTGTTCCCATCCATCAGTGAAGTTATACATTAGCGATAAGCCTTCGATCATCTCATCCCAATTCATTTTTCCAGGGCACAATCGTCTCTCCAGATACCATTGTTGAGGTATCATCTCCAAATAATGAAATAAAATGTGCACCCATTCTGGCTGAGGTTTTCTTTCCCAATATGCAGTCCAGCAAGCTAAATGCTCACGTGAATACTCTTGGCTATGATACTTCTCCATAATATTCATGTCAACTTGACCAAATATCATCCTTAGAAATTTGCAGAACTTTCGCCAACATCCTAGAATTTCTCTATGTGTGCCCCACCATTAGGCTGGAGTGGACTTTAATGCAAAGTCCAAATCCTCATATATTTTTTCTTCCGGTACTTTCCACTCAAATTCCCCTAAGAACGAGACAAAATCCCCCGTTCCATCATAAAAGGGAAAGTCACACACTTTCATCCTGACACAACGCAAATAGTTTTTAACCCTATTACAATTCTTCATGGTTAATTCATGAAATATATTCTGCCAGTGCTCCAAATCCTCATCAAAATTAGACACACATGAACTATCACACTCCCAACATATTCTTCCATTTTTAGTAGGCTTAATCCAGTCTTCATCTTCTGTAGTCAACTGATAAATTTTATCAATCGCAACATCTCCATACGCATGTTGGACAAGCTCTGTATAGCGTGCACTTTCAAAAGGGATCTAATGGAACAACAACTCAGCTACTATCCTTCTAAAACGCCATTTTCCTATTATTTAGGTTTATTATAGTGTTAGGGTCTTGTGTTTTGATAGTTTGGCAAATCAAAAGACAAGGAAACATCAGAACCAATCTTTAGAGTTCCAGGATCTAGTCCTCCTATTCTCAGAGAGGGATATCTCAAATGTTTATTTGCAAAGTTTTATCTTGTGTGCTTTGAGTATTGGTTTTAGACTAGTTATTAAGTGCATGTGTTCATTTATTTGTTTGGTTGAATTGATACAGCAGAACATGAAAGATCTAGGAAAGACAAATAGAATGGAGAAACATCTAGTTCATTGGGTAATAGAGTCAAGAAGAGGTCATAACATACTCATCAATGGATATGGGATATCATAGGGAAAATCTAAATTGGCCACAGGATCCTTTGGTTTTGGAATGAGATGGACATCAATGATTTGGAAAGAGAAGTTTAATTCTCAAACAAAGGGAATTTGAAAGCACAACTTGAACAATAAAGAGCTATTTGGTAGACAGGGCTAACCATGAATTCTAAAAATCACAGTTTTAAGCAAATAATGATTTCAAAACAACTTTTAAAGTGAAATCTAAGATTCGGGGAACACCCTATTTCCTCAAATATTTTATTTAAAATGACTTAGAAAACATAAAAGATTCAATGACAATTGCAATCATAGAAGAGGGAACACCTAACACATCTATGATCACAACTATAAAATACCTTTAAGACAACTGTTTAAGCGAGGACAAAGGGCAAGATTAGAACAGACCTTCTTGACTTACTGTAAATAGAAATACTTCAAAGGGAGACTTCAATAACAATTTTTAAGTGGCAACAGACAAGCAGGGAGAACCATAAATCATGCTGAAACCAACTGTTGGAACTATTGAGGAAATAAACAAGCATGAGGACTAAAGAGAGAGATTAAATACTCTAAAATATCTCAGCAGAAGAAAACATGAAACAGTGAAGGATGAACAGGTCTAAGGTGCTTCCAGGAGTCATTTCTTAGCCTAAAACTTTCAACCTAATGTTGTAAGAAATTACGGAATAGAATGAAAACAGGAGAAAACATTAAACAGTTCAGAATACTTCACCAACATCCAAGCTCATGGATTCAATGATAAAACCTTCTTAGGAACAATCATGTAACAACATCATCATGGCTTCCAAGACTTCAATTTTTTCTTCAACTTCAACAGACTATGTATTATTTCAAAGAGTTTCAATATTACAACTTGTGATCAACCAACAACCAACAACTTCTCATCTTCTACAGAAGTATTTATAGAAGAATGAGGAGGTGAGATCTGATAAAAGATCTCTCAGGACAATTAATACAGACTTAATGGCTTCTCGGCCTTTAAGGGGCTCGATGGAGAAGTTTACAGATGTTCTGTCCGTATTAACTATTTTACACTTTAAGATTAAGCTCGGTGGGAGCTTTTGTTGACTTTTGAGGCTCTGTGTCATGTTGGAGTAACTCTGCAGATATTTTTTGCATTAAGTTCCTTGTAGAAGTAACTCTCTGGCTACGTTGAGGTGAATATCTGATTTTGCTCAATAACTTCGGCCTCTGTTTGAATGCTTGTAGCTACAGGTGGCACTGTGGTAGCTGAAAGGAATCAATTTTCCTCAAATGTGGCGGTGGAGGCCTTTTTGTCTGATAAAACACTTATGATTTTCCTTTAATTGTGTTTTAATTCATGGGATTAGGCTTTTGATAATCAATCTTAGCCGTGATCCCTGCAAATCTGTCTTCAATGCTCTGTTCTTCCATGTTCTGTCTTTCGACACTAATAATCTTTAATTGTGATTTGAAACAGTGTCTTGTTGATGTGAAAGCCGCGTAGGGCTCATATGGCATCAATGCCCATGAAGTATTGACAAAACATGAATCTTGAACCCTGCGAACGGTTTTCCTTTTATGAATCGAAAGCACAAGAATCGTCATTCCTGGCCTTCGGCCTTTCTTTCAATATAACGGATAAACCTTTAAACACCTGCAAAATACAAAACTTATTAAGAAATCCTGCGTTGTGGGTTTAACTGCTAGAGAGGATGTGGGGAGGAAGTGTCTCCATTGGATGGCATCAGCAAACAGTCAAGATTGATCAGAAGAAGTCAGAGGAGAGTGAAAAAGGAATTTGAATCGGAGCCATCGATCGCGTAGAGATCGACGGTTGGGAGTGGATGCAGAAAGTCAAAGCGGAAAATGATAACTGTGCGACGAATCAGAGTGATGAATTGTGGGCCATCGATATGTAGATCAGATCGATGACAGAGATGCTTTACAGACTGTGCCATAGCCTGTTTAACTTTCGGGCTTCTTTGGTGAGCGATCACTGTCCGATGGGTGGCCTCAGACCAGATGGTGGACGTCAATATCATGTCAGGTCCACGTCTGATCTTTAACACACGATGGATGATGGTTTTATGAATAGTGCCCAAGCCACGCATCAAGCGGTGTATGGAATCGCTGCGAAATTAAAAATACCGCCCTGCTCTCAAAAGTGGTGCGATGGATACCGCACAGTTTTTTGCAACAGTGAATGGATGGCGGGGACCACCAGGGTGATGGAATGTGCACCGTCGATCTGCAGATCAGATCGAAGGTGGAGGTCCAACAAAACCCACTATTACCATCCCTTTCGACAACGATCTGCTTCCACATACTGAAATCTCACCCGAGGAAAAATAGGGGGATGATAGAACCAGGTTTCTGAGTCGAGAGGGATAGAGGACAGTGGATTTAGGCCTTATCCTTCCTATCAAAGCTCCAGACATAATATCTAGTAATATTTCCAATGTTTTTCAACTTAATTGTTGAACTTACTCAAATACTGTGCGATCTTTCTTATTCATGCATTAAACATAGTAAATACCCATAAAATGAATTGCGCTATACTGTTATAGAACAAAACCATTATTTAGCATAATAATTCATAAAATGTAATTAAAAGGAAATAACATTAGCACAAATCATATATTATCAACATTTCATTCCTTCACATCTAGAAATTTCTCATACAATCACTTTCTACCTTGCACACACAGTTGCAGGGCCCTGGGCACACAACTGTAGTATTTTCTAAGGTCTCTGCACACATATCTCCTCGAGCCTTTTCATCTAACCCAAACCACAGACTTTAACTCAATCTTACATCCAAAAGCATTGCATTTTTTTATAGGTCAAGTTTGGCATCATCCCCCAAGACTTGGTCAAACTGGGCATCGTCCCCGAGGACTAATGAATAGGGTCTATCATCCCCTTATATTTCAGTTTTTATATTCCCTAAGTGAATAAATTCCATTCATGGATTCAATTATGATATTTACAAGGTTTGAAGTATATATTATATGACCCACTGACTCACCAAAGCTCCTCTAAAACATAATAACTACATTGCAGTGCCAATACCTCCATGCAAGGGTGCACTGTAGTGCACTTCCCGACACTCAAGGGTGTGTTGGTCACCTGGGAACAAAATCATCATTGTTCCAAGAATCTCCACATGGCTAGTGCCTTCTAGAAGAGTCCATAGGTGTCATACTCCGAATCCAAGTGTCCATCCACCACCTCTGAACTTGGAAACATGTCTTGCCTATTATTAGGAATGCATTCATTGAGAAAATAACATCAATTTCCCTATAAATTGAGCACTCATCTAAGTGCTAGGGAGGAATAATTTTGTGCAAATTTATGCTATTGGATTCTCATTTAATAAGAGAGTGGAAGTATTGATATGCTGTTGAGATGATGCTGGATGTGATGAGGCTGGAATGAAGTTGGACCAGGTTGACGAAAAATCGATCCATTGGTTTTAATCTTCTCCTCCAACTCTTTAATAAATATATATGTTTATTTTATCAATATATATTTCTATATATTGTGAAATGTATCCATGATGATGTATGTATTCTTAGATATAATCGGTTTGATTTGATTAATATAAGTAGATATTTTTATATTGTATGTTTTGTGTCGTTCTTTGTCTTTGATTGCAGGAACCAATCTAGCGGCTTGAGTTGGATTAAGAGTGATGACAACAATGACAGAAGGAGAAGGAGAGAGAAAAGGATTGAAAGTAGGCTCTTTCCCTTTCTGTATAACTATTTGTTTTGGAGAAAATAGTAGTTATCTTGCTTCTGTTGTTCTGAGTGAAGGAACACCATGCTTAGGGAATTTAATTTATCCGTAGATTAAAATTTCATATAACAAATTGGTGACTCTGCTAGGAAGTTTCACATCATTCCTGGGGTTTCTGCCCCTGTTTATCTTCATAAGTAGCATCTAATTTTTTATATCAGTCATTTGAATTAACAAATTTCATTAGAAGTGTGTTCAAATACTTGTTTCTTAAACTTAGCTATGCCCAATGCACTGTTGGTCAGGGTACAATGCACTGCAGTGCACTGTGTTCCATTCAGGGGTGCACTAGAACACACTGTATCCCCTTAGAGGCTTCATTAACCCCTTAGCTAACCAAATTCCATCAAATTTTTCATTGCTTTCAGTTTTAACCACTTGTTTGTTGTGTTCTCAGATGTCTGATTTCTCTTAGAGACCAGTAAAATTTCCTTTTATTCCTCCATTGAAAAGTAATTTGTTCAATGTTTCATTAGATTTTTTCTTTATTACTTGCAAATCAAATTAAAAATAGTTAATTTTTGCATTAGATCAATTCTATTTTCTAAAAGGAAATTGTTGTTTCATTCCTCATTTACTCTAGGAAAATTTTAGTTCCATTTTTCATTTTCCTAAGAGAAATTGTTGTTTCATTCCGTGTTTCTCAAAAGAAAAAAATTGTTTGATTGATTTGTGCATTCAGTTTCCTTTCACTCATTCACATTAAAGGGAGCTAAAAATAAAAAATGCATGTGCATCTATAGAATTGTGTGTCTTTTGTAGGAAAAAGTTAAGGAAATCTACATTTAGTTTGTTCTCTTTGTTGTTTTCTCAAAAATGGATTTCTCTTTCCCCTTACTAGCTAGGATTTTCATTGAAAAAGCTAAATTGAAAAGTTTTCTTATCATTTATTTTGAATTTTTAGGAATTTCCATTACATCATGTAGTGAACCTCAAAGAAAAAACTTTTAAACAAGATCAACATTAAATTTACATCAATCAACGTAATAAAGCATTGTAACATTAATCATAACATTTAGAAGGTCTAGGCTAGAGACGTGTTCCGACGTCGCTAAACATAGCAGTTGTCCCTAACTTGTTTCTGATACATTCTTAGTGTGATACCACACTCTATGCATGTAAGTATTGTTATCATTCTATAATTTTAATATTGGAAATAATAATTATATAGGAAAACATAAAACCACTTTTAAAGCTGGGATCTAGCCCTACTAGCTTCAGAGAGGGCTCTCTCTGTAAAATTTAGCTTTGTTTCCTTAATTGATATTAGGCTAGTTATGAGAATTTTGAATTGCTTGTTTGTTTGTTTGTTTGATTGCTTGGTTTGTTGGTTCGATAGGTGATATTTTTGAGTTAATTATTTTCCATTGGGATATGGATTCAAATAAAAAGATAAATGTTGCATCAAATTTTCAAAGAGTAATAACATGGAAAGCTAGTTACAGTTACTGGATCCTTAATTCTAAATTAATTATGAAGTGAAAGCATTGGTGAATTCAGTAGTGATTGAAAATAATTCAATAATTTCTCAATTAGAATTTAGAAGAAAATATATATATTGAAAACATAGCCAGAAATAAGGTATTCAGATACAAATTTTACTTCTTCACTTTCTGTTTTACAATTAGATTAAAATAATTCACAGTAAGGAAACACAGTGGAAACAAATATCACAAAAGGAAAAACATCACCAGTAACATGTACCACAAGTATGATGTGAATGGTCTTCTTTATTGATGTATCATCAACTCAAAAATTACAATGCTCAATAGAAAGGATTACAATGATTAGAGTCCAACCCCTGATACTTCAAATGCATGAAGTATTTAAACTAAATATATGAAGGATGTTGTAGATGTTTCTGGGTCTCTCTCTCTTCTGTCTCTTTTGTAAGTTGGTATTTTGTGGCTGACATGTTTTTTGAGCCCTGGTATTGTACCAAGAGTGCTACAACTCCCAGGGGCTGTCCTACTTTACTTTATCAACCTGGGCTCGCACAAACTTGGAGGTGATAGTGCTATATACACATCAGATGCATTATGTTCATGTCATCGTCTTCTAATTTATGAAAAGGTGTTATTTCTAATGGTTCTCAGTGAAGTCTGTCAAACTTAAATGAAACTAAACTAATTTGTAGAAAGGAAATGACAGAAAGGAAACTAAATTAAATTGCTGAAAAGAAATGACAGGAAGGAAACTAATCTAAATTGCTGAAAAGAAATGGTAGAAAGGAAACTAAATTAAATTGCAGAAAGGAAAATAATTTAAATTTTAGAAAGGAAACGAACTTAAATCGCACTTAACTTGGCCAATCGGCTAAACACACCCTACTCTATCTATCATTCTCATATCTATGCAGCTATTCAAGACCTAATTCTAATTGGAAGAGGTGTTGCCCATAGTTTGGAGGAAAAAAAAGAGCTAAAGGGGCTAATGGAGGGCTTAACACATGAAACGAGGCTTAGAAGTGGAAAGAGGGGGAAAACCTTATTAAAACTTCATTATAGCACAAAAAGGCTTCGGAGAATTTTTTTTTGAAAAGTGCGATGGCAAAGAAGCAAGAGTACAGTTCGGGAGCGAGAGCGAAGTTCGATTTGTGAAATGGTAAAATCTACGAAGTGCAAAGTGCGACGGGGTAAACATTGCGATTTCTGATGTAGTAAATGTTGCAAAGTGCGATATGAGATATTTTAATATCACAATCGTTTTTTGGAAGAGATAAGTGTTAACGAAAACTAATTAAATGGTGTGAAGTGTGAAATGTGATGGGTGAAGTGGTGGTTAGACTCGCAGCAGAGCATGATCGCAATATCACAATCGGCGGATCAGAGCGGTAAGTCTTAAAAGAAGAAAAAGGAAAACACTGCGAAGTGCGATTGTGATCTACGGTAGTGGAATAATCGAGAAGAAAATGGAAGAGGTCAACCTATGAGGTTTTGAAGTGTTTTTCTATTAAAATAGTTGTGATAGTTGTAAAACGTGAAAACGAAGGAATAGAAGGAGGACTTTTTTGTTTTGAAGTTTTGGGAATAAAAGGGTGTGGCAGTTGCAATAAGTGAAATAGAAGGGATTAAAGGCATAACAAAGGTGTTTGGAAGGGAACGCAGAGGTGGATAGGGACTGGAAAATGGAGAAGAATGGCTTAATAAACTCTCTGGGGCTTTTGATGCCTATTCTTGCAAACAAACCTGCAGATTCATGCACGAGAAAACATAAAATAATGTGTGATAAAACAGTGAAAAAAATCCTTTTTTGGGTCTGTGGGAAGATTCACCCTCCTCAAGCTCTATTGATAGAGATGAGAAGGGAGTCTTGATCTACAATTTTTTTGTTTTTCTCCTCTATTCTATTACTCACAAGAAAATGAGAAACTACAACATCATACTGAAATAAAAAATAAACAACAATGAAACTATGAGAAGCAGAAGTAATTGAATGACAGAAATAAAACTAGCTTAATGTCAGAAAGGAAAAGATAGTAACAACAAAGAAGCTGAGGCACTTGGATTGGGCCCTAGCCCATGAACCTAGCTCTCCAAAACTTAAATCAATAAAATGAAATCTGTCTGTTCATTTCATAAAATAATAACCTCATACATCTCTGAAATTTTGATCACTGAGTAAAATAATGAAAATCTCAATAGCTTGCAAAAATGTTCCAACTGGAATCAACTAACTCTTCCTAGCTCTAGCTTTGATCTTTTTATTCTACAGGGTAGCTACCAATCACTCCCTAGAAAATAGTGATCGAGTCCGCTTGACTCCAAGTGAAGTATGGCTTGAGTGCACTTGGTCTTGAGTTGCTTGGCTGCCTCTAGAATTCAAATTGCTAGAGACTCCAAGTAAACATAGATTGAGTGCCCTCCTCTTTGAGTTGCTTGGCTACCTCTAGAACTTGAGTTTTTGGAGAGAATCTTTGGGGCAATTTAGTCCACTTGACTCCAAGTCAAAAAATATTTATTGCACTCCTCTTGGAGTTGCTTGGCTACCTTTTATAGTTAAGGAGGGTGGACAACCCAGTTGAATCTCTCCAATATTTCTCCATGATTTCCTGAAATTGTTCTCATTTATTCTCCAATCTTGATCTTCTAGTGGCAGGGAGCAAGTCCCTACATTCTCTCCTTCTCCAAATCTTCATAATCTCTAAAATATTCTCACAATATTCTACAAAAATAAGTAATATTAGGAAAAAATGCGAAATTAACTTTAAATCTTCCTAAGAAAATATTAAAGCCTAAGAAAACATTATTAAGTGCAGAAGGATAGATTTAATATATCTTTTTATGTGCATAAGAGAAGTGGATGAGCCTAAGAAAGGTTATATGGGCCTTAATTTAAGTCTAATTTAGAGGCCCATCATCACCCCCCTACTGAAACTGTTGCTTATCCTTTGAGCAACCTATTCATCCTCCCTGCCTTCTGGTTCTTCCTGCATGTTGGCTTATTTCATTTTCTGTTTATTGGCCCATGCACTGCTTCTTCTTGCTACACCTCTATCTAAAATTCTTCTTATAGGTGCTTCATGGAAGTCCTCATATGCCTTAAGCAAATATATTTTTCATTCCAAGAGGTGGTGGATCCCCCTTTTATTTTATTTTTTTTCTTTTTTTGTTCTCTCTGCTTTTTTTTTTAACATATTTTTTATTGCATGCAAAGTAAACTCGTAGTTATTTTTTCTATGAACTAAGTTCACCCTTGGTTATCACTTGGCACTCCTTGTCTTCTATTACAATGACTGCTTACTACCCACTTTCTCAAGTCCTTTTTACTTTTTTTCTTGTTCCTTTTCTTGGTGGAAAAAGTGAGACTAGTTGCTAGATAAGGCCGAGGTTGCTCTGCTAGTGATTTTGGCTATATAAAATGAACTTTCCTTCTCACACTTTTTAATGTTTAATTAAGCTAAAATAGATTCGAAGAAAGGGTTAGATGATTTCATACTTGACCCTTACCATTTATTTGTTTTTGCAGGTGATATTGAAGCTATTGATATGTCTGTTGAAGTTGTCTTCGGTGGTTCTGAAGTTGCATGTGATAATCTGCTTGATGTCCTTTTGGAGCTTCTGAGCACAGGAGGAGGAAGTCAAATTTTGACTACCTTTAACCAAGGTGTTGATTTGATTTTCATTTTGTGCCAACTTGTTGTTTTCTGCATCCATTACAAAGAGATACATGGAGAAAGGAATTTTTTTTTTTTTTAAGGCCTACTAGTTGCCTCAATGAAGTTTTCCACTAGTAGATCTGCCTAGGCACCTCAACGGAGGTTTTCACCTAGGATCTCTTTTTTTTTTCTCTCTTTTTTTTCAAACCAATGACTGCCTCATGGAGGTTCTCAATCAGTGAGCCAATCTCAAATGCCTCAAAAGAGGTTTTCACCTGAGATTATTTTCTTTCCCTTCTTTTATTTTTTTATCTTTTTTTCACTTTCCTACTCACAAAACCTTTTTCAAGTATAGGAATACTTCCAATGGAGTCATATACACATCAAGATGATAGATAAAATCAAGTGCACACTTGGAATACATGCTTTGACATGTACCAGAATATAAGAGATGAATTTCTTTGATTGGGATTGTGTCAAGTACTATTGGAGAAGAGTGTGTTGCTACAACTTAATGACTATTTGGAACTATATGTAAATATAGTTGTTATGCCCCTGGTACACTTGCTGAGTTGGATCACCTTGGATGTCATCTTATATTATGGCAGTCAAGTCTTCCTCTTTTTTTCTGATTGTTCTCTTGAACACATGGAGGAAATGTTTGTAAACATGAGGGAAATTTCTCAACACCTGATCCTGATTTCTGCTCTTCATCAACTGTAGCCCTTTATCTTTTGATCTCCTCATTTGGATCTTCTTCTTCTTAATTTTGTCCCTCAATGAAATTAAGAAAATCTCTTCTTTGTAATACCCTTCTTGAAATAAGATGCAAACCATTTAGATCAAGAGGATATGTTTGGTAGTGTTGTACCTCAGCATTGTATGTGGGATGAGATATTTCATTGTATGGGTTTGGAAATGGTGGTACAGGTAATTGAGTGGGGGTGGATATATGAGATGTATGTGGTTGAGGTTGTGGTTGTGGTGGAGGTGGATGGTAGGGATATCATGGAGTCGGGTATGGAGAATATTGAAGGAAATATTGAGGATGTTAAGGATTTTCCCAATAAGGACCTTGCCAACCATATTTCCAATATTGGTTTTGGGGTTGAGATGGCCAAGGTTTCCAAGGAGGGAGTGTGTCCCAATTACTTTGAGATGGATGTGAATAATATTGAAATTTTTAAGTGGGTCCTTGCATCATATCAAGTTTATTATGCTACCAAGGTCTCCTTGGAGCTACATAACATAGCTTCTTTTTTGATTTCCTTGCTTCATTGTCTTCCTGGTAAAATTCTTTAAAACTGGGGAATGATGAACAACATTTAGTAGCATATGATTTTGCATGGATAAAAAAATATCAACTTCTTCTTTTTGCTCAATTTTCATTCTTAAAATTTCTATTTTTTCAATTAGATTGCTAAATATTCCTATTTTAAAGTTGTCAAGCAAATTTCCAAGTTCATCTTGCCTTACCAATGTTGATGCTGACTTACTTACTCTTTCCCTTCCTCTTGATATGCACTTTCATGTTTTAAAAATTTCTTCAAATGACAATTGATATACATCTCCTTTACTCATGAGATTAAGGAGATAAATCCACTCATCCCTAATTGTTCTAAGTAAGAGGATTTTTAGTGTGTCAAATCCTAAATGATGCAAATTTTCCCTCTTAAAATTATACATGAACCTCTCTATTAGATCTTCAAGGCTCTCATCTTCTTCTTGGTTCATTATAAAAATTTATTCTATAAGATCATGATCTTTGTATTTTTCTTGAAATATATTTTGCATATCATTCCATGATCTTATTGAATTAGTACCTAGACTCATGAACCATTTAAGAGCTCTATCCTTCAATGTTGCAGGAAAAAATCTCAGTTTTTGAGTGTGTGATAAGTAGGCATAATACCAACGAAGTATCTCAAATTCAAAGAAATTTTTTTTTGGATCCTCTGTCCTCATACCATGGAAGCTGGGAAGGAAATATGGAGGGATGTTCTTCATATGTACATTGATGTCCATATCTTGAATGGAAACCCAATAAAATCTTCTTCATTGTCATCATATCCATCCATATCCTCTACCTTCAGAAGTGTATGGTGATGTGGTTCTTACTGCACCACGTGATCAAGTGGGGGGTTGGTATTGGAGAAGTATATATATATATATATATATATTTCTGAGTATCCCTACTCCTATGAGGCATGAAAATCAAATATTTTTGTATTTTTGTTTTAATATTTTTGAAATGGCATGAAAATAAAGGAAAGAAGGAAATAATTCTAAAAACAAAATCAAAGCGTCTACTAGACACCTCCTCGACAATGGCACCAAAAAGTGGTGAGCCTTGGTATTGCACCAAGAGTACTACAACTCCCAAGGGCTGCCCTAATTTACTTTATCAACATAAGGTTCGTACAAACTTGGAGGTGACAGTGATATATACATAGAAAATGCATTATGTTCATTCCATCCTCTTCTGCTTTACGAAAGTGTGTTATTTATAAGGGTTCTCCACGAAGTCTGTGTTGTGAAACCAGCTCTAAAAATGTAAGAAAAGAGATATCAACGCCTTAGAAATAAGCCACTTCGAGGGGGAAACCTCCAATAAATTACATGAATGAACAATTCTTGGATGATACAAATTAAAAAACCTCCTTTATATATATAGGAGTCAGTGGGTCCATAATGTAATCCTAGTGGGGCCACAATGTAATCCTAGCCAACCTAACAATAATAATTTAAGGGCACAATAATAACAATATGGGGGTTACAGGGGTACAATAATAAAAATAAGGGGGTTACAATAACAACAATAAGGGACTATACTAGTAATATAGGGACCTAACATGTCCCTTTCCTTCAAAAAAGTGTTTTCCTCAATGCTTGAGTAGCTCTAGGTGCTTCTATATAAAATTCTCATCCTCCCATGTAGAATCTTCCGTGGGTAAGTTCTTCCACTTGATGAGATACTCTGAAATTGATCGATTCCATAACTATCGAGTTCTTGTTTCCGTGACCACTTCAGGTTCCAATATGATTTTTCCTTCCTCATCAAGTTCTGGAAACATTGTTTGAACTGGAAGGTTTTCACCTATAACCTTCTTTAGGCATGAAACATGGAAAACTAGATGCACTCATGAAGAAGCAGGAAGCTCCAATTTGTATGCCATAGTACCAATATTTAGTAACACCTTCTAAGGACCATATTACTTTGGAAATAATTTATTATCCTTCTTAGCTTGCTTGAGGGACATTTGTTTGTATGGTTGTAGCCATAAAAATACCCAGTCTCCTACATCAAAACTTCTCTCGCTGTGATGTTGATCTGCCTGTTGTTTCATTCGATTTTGTGCCATATTCAGGTTATCCTTTAAGAGTTGGAGAACTTCTTGTTGATGCTCGATGTGATCTTCCACTACTTGAACCTTCGAATTTTCCCTTAAAGATGATATGATAGATGGTGGATGATATCCATAAAGTGCCATAAATGGGGTCATTTTTGCTGCAATATGGAAGGAAGTGTTATACCACCATTTAGCAAGAGGTAACCACTTGACCCATTGTGTTTGTTTATTAGATACAAAAAATTGAAGATATCCTTCCAAACATTTATTTACTATCTCAGTTTTACCATTGGATTGAGGGTGATAAGATGAGTTAGGAGCTTATTGAGTACCCAAAGACGAAAATAACTCCATCCAAAAATTTACAATAAAAATGGGATCTCTGTCAGTCACAATAACCCTTGGGTTTCCATGTAGCTTTTGAATTGTGTCCATAAATGTAGTAGCACCTTTAATTGCTTTAAATGGATGAGATAATGCATAAACGTGTGCATACTTGGTAATTCTATCAACTACCACCATGATGACACTCTTTCCTTCGGACTTAGGTAAGCCTGTGATAAAATCCATTGAAATATCCTCCCATCGTTGACTTGGAATGGATAAAGGTTGTAGAAGACTCGAGGTCTTAATTGTATCAACTTTATTCTGCTGGAAAACCAAAAATTCTGCCACAAAATTTTGAATATCAGATTTAAGGCCATCCCAAAAAAAATTATTTCTTCACCCTGTGGTAAGTTTTTAAAAATCTTGAGCGTCCTCCTAAAGGAGAAGTGTGCAATTCCAAAATAATCTTTTGTTTTAGTTGGGAATTCTTACAAAGGTATAAGCGATCTTTGTACCATAAGGAATCATTTTTCCAAATAAATGTATCAGATGTAATAGGATCTTGCTGCAACTTTTGAATGATTGTCCACACTACTTCGTCCTTCTTCTATTCATCTCTTGCTTCAGTTATCCAATCTGGTTGGATAATAGAAATGGCACAAAGCAATGCTTCCACCTTTTCATTCTTTCTTGAGAGTGCATCTGCAACAACATTTAACTTCCCTTTTTTGTAGATTATTTCAAAGTCATAACCCAGCATCTTTGTGACCCATTTTTGCTACTCTTCTGAAGATAGTATTTGTTCCAAAAAGTGTTTAAGACTATCATGATCAGTTTTTACCTTGAAGTGTCTTACCATTAGGTAAGTTCACCATTTCTTTAGTGCATGCAGTATTGCTAACATTTCATTCTCATAAATAGGTTTTAGCAAATACTTTCCTTTGATTGGAAGACTTTCAAAAGCAATGGGTCTTCCTTCTTGCATTAAAACAACACCAATTCCATTTCCTGAGGCATCACATTCCACAAAAGGTTTTTGTGAAGTCTGGCGTAGCTAATATTGATGCTAGGCACATTGCCTCTTTAAGATGTTCAAAGGCCTTAGTTGCTTCAGGAGTCCAGGAAAATGCATCTTTATTCAATAATGTTGTTAGAGGTGCTGCTATTCTCCCATAATTCTTAAAAAAATTGCGATAATACCCTGTTAAAACTGAGAAATCCTTGCAACTGCTTTATGGTTGTGGATAGTTTCCATTCCTTAATGGCTTTAATTTTTTTAGGGTCTACCTTAACACCCTTGTGAGATACAATATGACCTAGATATTCCACCTATTGTAGTCCAAAGAAACATTTGGATGTTTTTGCATATAATTTTTTCTCCTGCAATAGTTTGAGCACCCTGTCAACATGTTGAACATGATCCTTCCAGGACCTGCTGTAGATTAGTATATCATCAAAAAATACTAGCAAAAATTTTCTAAGGAAGGGTTTGAAAATGGAATTCATCAACCCTTGAAATGTAGAAGGTGCATTGGTAAGGCCAAAAGGCATGACCGAAAATTCATAATGACCCTCATGAGTTCGAAATGTTGTTTTTGGAATATCTTCAGTCTTCATTCTAATTTGATGATATCCTGAACGAAGATCCAACTTGGTAAAATAAATCTCTCCATGTAATTCATCCAATAATTCATCAATCACAGGAATTGGAAATTTATCTTTAATGGTGAGCTTATTGAGCTCCCTATAATCCGGACACATTCGCCATGATCCATCCTTCTTGTGTACCAATACTACAGGAGCAGAGAAATAACTTTGACTAGGTTGAATTATACCCACCTCTAACATTTCTACAATCATACGTTCAATTTCGCTCTTTTGGACATAAGGATATCTATAAGGCCTGATGTTTGGAGGAACAGTTCCTGGAATCAAATGAATAGCATGATCATGATCATGAATAGATGGGAGTCCTTTGGGAGCTTCAAACACCTTGGAATGGTTGTCCAAGACTTTTTGGAAATCTGTAGAAATAGATGATTTTGATGTTTGAACTTCTAGTGAGCATAATTGTGAAATTATGCCTCGTTGTTATTTCTTTAGAAGATTTTTAATAACATTAGAGCTTATTATCTTTCCCGGCTTTCCTGCAATACCCCATAATTCAACTTCCTTTCCTTCTGAAAAAAATTTCAAGAAAAGTTCTTGAAAATTAAAAGCTACTGTCGCCAAAGATTGTAACCATTATACTCCTAGTACAACATCAATACCTCCCATAGGTAGGGAAACTTTTAAGGATGGGAAATTATTTTCAAGTTTAAAACATGGGCGAATCTCACTAGTCCCTAATATTAAAAATATAAAATATTTATTGATATATTTGCAAAATTATTCAAATTTAAAATGATTTTCTATACACTATATATATAATGTTGGTGATTTTTAAATTAAAATAATTTTATATTGTAAAATTTGGGCGAATCATTTTTATAAAAAAAGGAAATTGGCGAATCTTTTTTTAGAAAAAACATGGAAAATTATCCCACCTGTGAATATTAGCCCCTAAAATTCTCCATGCCCATAGGAATGGAAAGAATTGGACTATTAAATACATATTCCCCCATGGTTATCTTGATATTATGGCATTTTCCAGAGAAATTTATAGTTCCTCCATTTGCAACCATCACATGACATTCTGGTGCTGGGTATAGGAAACAATTCAATTCCTTGGCTACCTTACAATGAATAAAACTATGGGTTCTACCTGAATCAATCAACACTATTATCTTTTTATTCTTGATATGTCATTCTATATTGAGAGTTTGAGGAGTGGTAATTCCTGGAAATGCATTACACGATATGGTTAGACTCATTTCTTCCTCTTCTAGGGTTGGTTACCGGTGTATATCCTCTTCTTGTTTATTTTCTTCTTCCTCTTCACAATCTATGTAAAATAATTTCTTCTCAACACACTTATGACCTTTAGTGTATTTGCTATCAGAACTGTAGAAAGTCCCTTTTCCTCTTTTTTCTTCCAATTGTTGTGCTTTCAACCTTGTAGGTTGTGGAAATCTAGGAGTAGCAACACTTCCATCTTTATAGAAGTGAGTGGTAGGTTTCCTTGTCGCCATAATTTTACATTCAGTTTTTCTTGCCAACATGAATGCCTTCTCCAATGAATCAGGTTCCAAAACGCAAACTTCATGTTGGATGTTATCCTTTAAAGTACCTACGAAGAGATCGATCCTGTGTTCCTCTGGAATATTAGTTACCCTTATATTCAATTTTTGGAAGTCCTCAATGTGCTCCCCCATTAAACACTTTTGTTTGAGATTTATCAATTGGCTAAAGAAAGTGCTACTCTTTGTATCCTCATAATTTGCTATCATTTCCTCCATAAAAATTGACAAAGTGACAATTTTTTTATTGGAGAAAAGCCATCGACACCATACAAATGTATTTTGTTCTAAATGTAAAGTTGCAATGCGTACCTTTTGTGTGTTTTTCACATTATTCAGATCAAAATATTGCTCCATCTGCAATATCCATGTTACAAGATCCTTTCCATCAAATTTCCGCATATCCATTTTTGGAATATGGTGGTTCTTCCCTCCAACATTAGAGTTTATGAAATCACGATTAACATTTATTTTTTTCTCATCATGAGTTTCCTCTACTATATTTTCACCATTAGGGAACATTTCTTGTATCAACTTTGTCAAACCTTCCATTTCTACTTTTAGATCATTCTTCATGTTTTCCATCTTAGCTTCCATGCCATCCATCTTAGATTCCATGCCATCCATCTTAGCTTCCATTCCATTCTTCAAACCACACATCTTAGATTCCACTCTTTTCTTCAAACCATCCATCTTAATTTCCACACCTTTCTTTAAAACTTCCATGTCATTTTTTGTTGATTTTTGCGAGAGCGAAAATTGTTGCACTTGTTCTTGTAATTTTGATATGTCATGTTGTCATTCTTCATCTTCATGAGTCATAGTAGAGCCTTCTAAAGGCTTAATGGGTGTTGAATTATTTTTAGGGGCCATTTGAGAATCCAATACTGATATTTATTCTACAAGATGCCCTTGGAATCAATTCAACTTGATTCTTCAAACAAGACTTATGCAATTCAGAAAAACAATACACACCTTTAACATGCTTTTGAGGAGCTCTATATTGAAATTGACTTATATCTATACTTGCAGATCCTCAATATCTGAAATTTAGCCCAGTAGTATTCCTCTGAAGCTTCTTTCAAATGCCATAGGTCTTACTTGATTTGGATTCTTCAAGGAAAAGTTACGTCCAATCTCCCACAATGACCTAATTATGGACTGGTTCAGTAGAGCGAATTTTTATGACTTTCCACGTGTCACCGTTTTATCCTTTGGCTCTGAAATTTATAGACTAGACCCTAAATTCCGTGAAATTCCAGTTGTGTTTTACAGAATTCCAATCCGATGCCCAGAGAGAGAGAGTTATGAATATTTTCCCACGATCACCTCTTTGAGATGAAATTCGGGAGCCTGAAAAAGACCTAACTTCCACAGATCATATCTCTGCAAATATTGCGAAACAAGCTCTAAAATTTTGCAATGATGTTCCTCAATATTTTAATTTTGCGCTCAAAAAATTCCAGCTTATGAACCTTTGTAGAAAAATATTTATAGAGAAAATTCCACGATGACTGTTTTAAGTGAAATTCATGAGCCTACAAAAATCCCTAACTTCCACAGATCATATTTCTGAAAATATTGTGAACCAAGTTTTGAAATTTTGTGACAATCCTCCTCAAGATTTTTTCTTCATGCTCTAAAAATTTTAGCTTCTGAACCTTAGAAAAAATCTATTATGAAAATGCCACGGTCACTTATTTGGAACAATGAAACCCTAGAATCCAAAGCTCTGATACCAAATGTTTTGAAACCAGCTCCAAAAATAGAAGAAAAGAGATATCAATGCCTTAGAAATAAGCCACTTCTAGGGATAAACCTCCAATACATTACATGAATGAAAAATTCTTGGATGATAGAAATTAAAAAACCTCCTTTCTATATATAGGAGTCGATGGGGCCACAATGTAATCCTAGCCGACCTAACAATAATAATTTAAGAGCACAATAATAAATAAGGGGGTTACACTAACAATAATAAAAGACTATACCAGTAATATAGGGACCTAACAGTCTGTCACACTTCAATGAAACTAAACTAAGTTGCAGAAAGGAAACTAAATTAAATTGCTGAAAAGAAATGACAGGAAGGAAACTAATCTAAATTGTTGAAAAGAAATGGCAGAAAGAAAACTAAATTAAATTGCAGAGAGGAAACTAATTTAAATTACAGAAAGGAAACTAACATAAACCGTAGTTAACTTGGCTAATAAAATAAACACACCCTACTTTATATATCATGCTCCTATATATGCAGTTATTCAAGACCTAATTCTAATTTGAAGAGGTGTTGCCCCGTAGTTTGGAGGAAATAAAAAGGGCTAAAGAGGATAATGGCAGGCTTAACACATGAAACGAAGCTTAGAAGTGGAAAGAGGGGGTTTAAACCTTATTAAAACTTCATTATAGCGAAAAAAGGCTTTGGAGATGATTTTTTGAAAACTGTGAAGATGGAGAAGTGAGACTACAGTTTGGAACGAAGTGCGATTTGCAAAAAGGTAAAATCTGCAAAGTGTGAAGTGCAACCAAGTAAACCTTGCGATTTTCTATGTGGTAAATGTTGCAAAGTGTGATATGCGATATCGCAATATCGCAACCAGTTGTTGGAAGCGGTAAGTGTTGATGAAAACCAACTAAATGGTGAAAAGAGAAAAATGTGATGGCTGACGTGACAGTGGGACTGGTAACAGAGCACGATCGCAATATCGCAATCAGCATATCAGAGCGGTAAGTCCTAAAAGAAGAAAAAGGAAAACACTGTGAAGTGTGATTGCAATGTACGGTAGTGGGAGAACTGAGAAGAAAATTGTAGAGGTCAACCTATGAGGTTTTGAAGTGTTTTTCCATTAAAATAGTTGTGATAGCCGTAAAATGTGAAAAGGAAGGAATAGAAGGCATACTTACTTGTTTTGAAGTTTTTTTGGGAATAAAAGGGTGTGGCAACTGCAACAAGTGAAATATAAGGGATTAGAGGCGTAATAGAGGTGTTTGTAAGTGAATGCAAAGGTGGATAGGGACTAGAAAATGGAGAAAAATGGCTCAATAATATCTCTGGGGCTTTTGATGCCTATTCCTTCAAACAAACCTGTAGATTCATGGATGGGAAAACATAAAAGAATGTGTGATAAAATAGTGAACATAAAGAAGTTTTTGGGTTTGTGGGAAGATTCGCCCTCCTCGAGCTCTATTGACAGAGATGAGAAGGGAGTCATGATCCACAATTTTTTTTGTTTTTCTCCTCTATTATATTACTCACAAGAAAATGAGAAACTGCAACAACATATTGAAAGAAAAACTAAACAATGATGAAACTATGAGAAGCAGAACTAATTGAATGACACAAAGAAAACTATCTTAATGGTAGAAAGGAAAAGATAGCAACAACAGAGAAGCTTAGGCACATGGATTGGGCCCTAACCCATGAGCCTAGCTCTCTGAAATCTAAATCAGTAAAATGAAATCAGTCTACTCATTTCATAAAATAATAAACTCATACATCTATGAAAGTTTTATCACTGAGTAAAATAATTAAAAATTCAATAGCTTGCAACAAAGTTCCAACTAGAATCGACTAACTCTTCCTAGATCTATCTCTGATCTTTTTATTCTACAGGGAAGCTGATGCAGGGGCATTAGACACTAGCCAGCAATGTAGGATGTTTTGTCCACATGTTGTGGCTAGGAGGGTTCGAAAACATGTGAATTGTAACAGCTAGGTGTCAATACCTCAGCTGATTGTTTCATTTAGATTATTTAAATTTGTAGAAGTGGAATAGTTAGATTCGATCCATCTTTCATGTTTCAGTTAGTTGAATTATTGTAATTAGGCTTTTGATTTTCTAAACGGTCCTCACAGAGGAACCGAAGAGACACACTGTAATGTATATAAATTGTATCCCTCGGATGTATTGGGGGGATATTTCTGCAGTAAAAATCTGTGTATCAAACAATTTCTTCTAGTTGAATGAATTTCAGTTCCTGTCGATTATCCAACTGTCTTGAATCGTCGTTTGTGAGGAAATTTGTTTAATTGTGAGGTGATTGAACACCAGCTTGTATATAACTTTTGAATTGAGTCTTTGTACAATCTTCGCATCTCTATTTTCATTGTTTCCCTTGAATTGTTTGAACAATTGAAAACCCCACTTGCAGACGAGGTCTACGTATTGTTGTGGTCATCGAGCTCTATCCCGTAGTCATGAAAACCCCACTTAGTAAATGGATGGACTTCTTTGAATCCTGAACCGAGGTCTGACCTGAATATCAAACGAGAGAATATGGGAAGAAATGCATTAACCCATGGTCAATCATTGTTCCGAAACTGCGAGTGGATTTACGAAACTAGACTGCCCATATCGCACCGCTTTTGCGAAATAAGTGGTATTCCTAAATTCGGAGCGATTCCATTGAGTGCTCGACACATGGCAAAGGTGGGACCCCTGAAACCACTCTCATTGCGTGCCATCGCACATTAACGTTCGACATCGGAGGCCGTGTGATATCGACGATCGTCGTCGATCTAGAGGGAAGCCCATTGAACGGAGATCACGCTCGGGAGTAGCCCGGAGCTTAAACAAGGTACGATGCATGTATTTGATCAGCCATTGATATATATATATGTGGGCCCAAAGCCAAAGGTCCATTTCAAGTCATTTATTCAAAAAGTATCGGGTTATTAATATAAATTTTCGACGGGTGACAACCTTATTGTAAGGTGGCGAGGGAATATAAAGTTCAGAGATATACTTTAATTTTAAGGTTTGCAGAGTATATGTTTATTTGTCAATTTCTTTGAAATTGATAAATAAAATTCCAATAAAAAGAAAGAATACCACGTGAAGGTAAACTAAGTCAATTGAGGGAAATGCTGACAGAGCCACGAGAAGAGACCAGCTCTCCTTAGGGGCTGACCTTCAATTTTGTTGCCGTCATTTGTGGTATCAGAGTTGTTGTTTTCGAGTTGTTTTTTCAGAGAGCTGACATGGCAATCCAAGTTGGTAGAGGTGCTGGGAGAAGAATATGCAGACCCGTTGCCAATGCAGAAGTGTTGGGTATTTTGCAGAGGGTCGAGGCCATAATGGATGCCATGGAGAGAAGATAGCCCAGAGATCCTGAAGACATCAGTGAACCTGAAATAGAAGAAGCAGAAGAAAATGTTGAGATTCCTCCTGACTTGAGGCTCCTTATAACTGTTCTGGGGTTTGTAGTTAAGCCCAGGATTGAAGTGTCGAGTTTTGCAGGAGGACTAAATCCAGAGGAGTTGGTGGACTGGATTAATGAAATGAACAAGTGCTTCGACTATGAAGAAATAAGTGAAGATAAGAAGGTCAAGTTTGCAGTAACAAAGCTGAAGGGACATGCTGCACTTTGGTGGGATGGAGTGTAGGCAGAAAGGAGGAGAGTTGGCAAGCAACCTATCAAAAGTTGGACCAGAATGATGTCTAAGTTAAAAGGTAAATTCTTGCCTAGTGATTATCAGCTGACGTTGTTTAGGAAAATGTAGAACCTGAGATAGAGGTTGCTGACCGTAAAGGAATACACATAGGAATTCTTCAAAGTGAGCATAAGATCTGTGCAATTTCAAGACACACCAGAGAAGACTGCCAGATATGTGAATGGTCTCAAGCTAGAGATGCAAGATGAGATTAGTCTTCTGTCTCTTAAGACAGTGGAAGAGGCCTACCAGATGGCCTTGAAAGCAGAGGAGAAACTCTTGAGGAAACATTCTGCCAAGAAGAGAGGTACTTTCCATGGAAAGGGAAGTCAAGGTGGTGGAGGAAAGCCTACTACACCCAGGGATGGAGCTAACAGTAGCTCACCTTAGAATGCATCTACAGAGGATGATGTAAGGGGGAGAAGGGGTTCTTACAGAGGAAAAGGAAGAGGAGGAAGAGATAGAGGCAGAGGTAGAGATTTGAGGTGCTATAGATGTCAGCAGGTGGGACATAAGCACTATGAGTGTCCATAGAATGTGGGTGTTGGTCCAAGAAATGTTGTTGTTGCCCAGGCTGGAGAAGAGGTAGAAATTGAAGAAGAAATTCTGCCAGAAAGGGGAGAGTCCTTGGTGGTTAACAAGGTCCTGTTGAAGCAAGCCATGGAGGTCACTGAGCCTGCACAAAGGAAGACTTTGTTTAGGAGCATATGCAAAGTCCAAGGGAAATGCTGCCAGCTAGTCATTGATAGTGGCAACACAGACAATCTGGTTTCCACTAAGGTGATAGAGAAGTTGAAGTTGAAGACAAGGGAGCATCCAACTCCCTACAGGGTGTCCTGGCTGCATAAAGGGCACCAGCTGGTTGTAAAAGAACAGTGTGAGATAGAGCTGCAAATGGGAAAATACAAAGATAAGGTCCTGTGTGATGTAATTCCCATGGATGTGTGTCACATACTGCTGGGTACACCTTGGAAGTTTGACAGAGCAGCGGTGCATGATGGCAAGAAGAACACTTAAAATTTCTTCAAGGATGGGGTACATCATACATTGATACCCATGGAAGAAGGAGAGCCATCCAGCAGAGTGATTGATCGAAAGACCTTGTTGCTGAGTAGGAAGGAATATCTACAGTAGATAGAAGAAGAAGAGGTAAGTTTTGCTTTAGTTTACAAACCGAAGGTATTTCTTACTTCTACAAAGATTTCTGATCTACCAGTAGAAATCCAAGAGATGCTAGACAATTATTGTGACATTGTTGTGGATGATTTACCTGATGAGCTGCCACCTGTGAGAAAGATCAGCCATCAGATAGATTTTATCCCTGGTTCAAATCTTCCAAATAAGGTAGCCTACAGAATGACTCCCACAGAAAATGAGGAAATCAGGAGACAAGTACAGGAATTGGTGGACAAGGGATTGATCAGAGAAAGTTTGAGTCCATGTGTAGTACCAGCAGTATTGAGCCCAAAGAAAGATGGAGGTTGGAGGATGTGTAATGATTCCAGAGAAATCAATAAGATCACAATCAATTAAAGATTCTGTTTGCCTAGAGTTGAGGATTTGATGGACTGTTTGAGTGGTGCTAAATATTTTTCAAAGATAGATTTGAAAAGTGGATACCACCAGATTAGAATAAGAGAGGGTGCTGAGTGGAAAACTACCTTTAAAATGAATGAAGGACTGTATGAATGGATGGTAATGCCTTTTGGGTAGTCAAATGCACCTAGAACTTTTATGAGACTCATGAATGAAGTATTGAAAGAATTCATTGGTAAATTTGTGATAGTGTATCTGGATGATATATTAGTTTTCAGCAGAACTAAAGAAGAACATCTAAGGCATCTTAATTATGTCTTGAAGAAGTTGCACCAAGAGAAATTGCTGATAAAATTAAATAAATTCTCATTCAAGAAAGAAGAGTTGGTGTATTTGGGATTTTTTGTTTCTGCAGAAGGATTGAAAATGGACCCAGAAAAGGTGAAGGCAATTGTGGAGTGGCCTTCACCCAGAAATGTTTTTGAGGTAAGAAGTTTCCATGGGCTTGCCAGTTTTTATAGGAAATTTATAAGAAAATTCAGTAAGATTAATGCACCCATCATTGAGACAATGAAGAAGGGCAAACAACCATTTAATTGGACTGCTGAAGCAGAAAGAAACTTTAAACTTTTGAAGCAAAAAACCGAAAAGCCTGTTTTGATTTTTCCTGATTTTACTAAACCATTTCAAGTAAAGTGTGATGCCAGTGGGGAGGCCATTGGAGCTGTGTTGAGTCAAGATGATAGGTTGGTAGCCTATTTCAGTGAGAAGCTAAATGACACTAGAAGAAATTATTCCTCTTATGAGAATTAATTCTATGCAATTGTTCAAGCATTGAAAAAGTGGAGACATTATTTGATGTCCAGGGAATTTGTATTATATTCTGATAATCATGCCTTGCAGTATATTGTACAGCAGCCCAAGTTGAAACATAAGCATGCCAAATGGGTTGAGTATCTCCAAGGTTTTAATTTTGTTTTGAAACACATAAGTGGCCAAGCAAATAAAGTAGCTGATGCTTTGAGTAGGAGGCACATGCTTGTTCAAGAAACTAATTTTGAAGTTGTAGGGTTTGATTTTCTCAAAGAATTGTATAAAACAGATTCAGATTTTAAGGAAGCATTTGAGGCATGTTGTAACATTGTTATAACAGATAGAAGCCAGTGGCTGGATTATTTCTTGTAGGAGGACTTACTATTCAGAAGAAACCAACAGTGTGTACCAAAATGTTCCATGAGAGAAAACTTGATTAAGGAGAAGCATAGTGGTGGACTTGCTGGACACTTTGGTACTGATAAAAATTATGAGCAGCTGAGTCGCTTCTATTATTGGCCTAAGATGAGAACATAAGTGGAAAATTTTGTGAAAAATTGCAAAATCTATCAATATGCCAAAGGAAGAAGCCAGAATGCAGGATTTTACACCCCCTTGCCTATTCCAGAAAGGCCTTGGGACATGGTGAGTATGGATTTTGTTCTAGGATTTCCCAAGACTCAGAGAGGGAATGGTGCAATATTTTTTGTAGTGGACATATTCTCCAAAATGGAACATTTTATTCCATGTTATAAAACTAGTGATGCCACCCATGTTGCTAACTTGTTTTTCAAAGAAGTTGTTAGATTGCATGGGTTGCCCAAGAGTATTGTTTCAGACAGAGACACAAGGTTTGTGGGTCATTTTTGGAGGACACTGTGGAAGAAAATTGGTACCAAACTAAGTTTCAGCTCAGCTTATCATCCTCATACTGATGGACAAACTGAGGTAGTGAATAGGAGTCTGGGAAATTTGTTGAGAAGCCTTGCAGGAGAGCATCCCAAGCAGTGGGACCATATTTTTCCCCAGGAAGAATATGCATATAATTACTCACCAAACAGAAGCATAGGGTAGATTCCATTCCATATTGTTTATGGAATTCACTCCATAGGAATATCAGAGTTAAGAAACCTGGGAAGGGCAGAGCTAAGGAGCACAGATGGTAAGGAATTTGCTTCAGAGATCCAGGCCATACATGAACAAGTGAAACAACAAATACAAGGCAGCAGCATCAAATACAAAGGCAGAGAAAAATTGAGTAGAAAAGAAGTTCATTTTGAAGTATGAGATTTTGTCTTGCCACACTTAAGAAAGGAGAGGTTCCCAAAGAAGCAGTATAATAAACTGAAGTTCAAAAAGAGTGAGCCATGCAAGATACTTAGAAAGTTTTCTGCGAATGCTTATGAGATTGAATTGCCACCTGATGTTGGAATATCTCCCATTTTTAATGTTTTATATTTGTACAAGTATGAGGATGATGGTACAAAATAAATATCAACAAAAAAGGAACAAATTGAGTGGAAAGAGCAGCTACCACCAACGCAACCATTGCAACCAGAGAAGATATTGGACAAAAGAGTGTTCAGGAAGACCAGAGGACAAGAGTACTTTCAGTACTTAATCAAATGGAAGGACAAGCCAGAGGAAGATGCCACTTGGATGACTGAAGGAATGTTGTAAAAGATAGGCAGATCAGTGGAAGAGCTCATGGACAGGAGCCCATGAAGAAAATTGCCCTCAGGAGTGTGATGCAGGGGCATTAGACACTAGCTAGCAATTTAGGAGGTTTTTTCCATATGTTGTGGCTAGGAGGGTTCGAAAACATTTGAATTGTAATAGCTAGGTTTCAATACCTTAGCTGACTATTTCATTTAGATTAGTTAGATTTGTAGAAGTCGAATAGTTAGATTCGATCCATCTGTCATGTTTCCGTTAGTTGAATTATTGTAATTAGGCTTTTGATTTTCTAAACAATCCTCACAGAGGAACCGAAGAGACACATTGTAATGTATATAAATTGTATCCCTTGGATGTATTGGGGGGGATATTTCTGTAGTAAAAATCTGTGTATCAAACAATTGCTTCTAGTTAAATGAATTTCAGTTCCCGTCGGTTATCCAACTGTCTTGAATCGTCATTTGTGAGGAAATTTGTTTAATTGTGAGGCAATTGAACACTATCTTGTATATAACTTTTGAATTGAGTCATTGTAAAATATTCACATCTCTGTGTTCATTGTTTCCCTTGAATTGTTTGAACAATTGAAAACCCCACTTGCAGACGAGGTTTGCATATTGTTGTGGTCATTGAGCTCTCTCCCGTAGTAATGAAAACCCTGCTTAATAAATGGATGGGCTGCCTTGAATCTTGAACCGAGGTCTGATCTAAATAGAAAACAGGAGAAGACAAGAAGAAAGGCGTTAACCTGTGGTCAATCACTGTTCCAAAACCGTGAGTGGATTTACGAAACCAGACTACCCATATCACACTTCTTTTGCGGAATAAGCGACATTCCTAAATTTGGAGCGATTCCATTGAGTGCTCGACACGTGGAAAAGGAGGGACCCCTGAAATCACTCTCATTGCACGCCATCGTGCATTAGCATTCGACATCGCACGATATCGACGATCGCCGTCGATCTGGAGGGAAGCCCATTGAACGAAGATTGTGCTCGGGAGTAGCCCGAAGATTAACCAAGGTACGGTGTGTGTATTTGATCGGCCATTGATATATATATGTGGGCCCAGAGCCGAAGGTCCATTTCAAGTCATTTATTCAAAAATTATCAGGTTATTAATATAAAGTTCCAACAGGTGACAACCTTATTGTAAGGTGGCGAGGGAATATAAAGTTCGGAGATATAATTTAATTTTAAGGTTTGCAGAGTATATGTTTATTTGTCAATTTCTTCAAAATTGATAAATAAAATTCCAAGAAAAAGAAATAAGACCACGTGGAGGTAAACTAAGTCAATTGATGGAAATGCTGACAGAGCCACGAGAAGAGAGCAGCTCTCCTTAGGGGCCAACCTTCAATTTTTTTGCCGTCAGAAGCTACCAACAACTCCCTTGAAAATAGTGATTGATTCAACTTGACTCGAAGTGAAGTATGGCTTGAGTGCACTTGTTCTTGAGTTTCTTGGCTGCCTCTAGAATTTGAATTTCTAGAGACTCCAAGTAAACATAAAGTGAGTGCTCTCCTCTTTGAGTTGCTTGGCTACCTCTGGAACTCGAATTGTTGGAGAGAATATTTGGGATGATTGAGTCCACTTGACTCCAAGTCAACAAATATTGATTGCACTCCTCTTGGAGTTTCTTGGTTTCCTTTCATAGTTAAGGAGGGTGGAAAATTCCCTTGAATCACTCCAATATTTCTCCATGATTTCCTTAGATTGTGCTCATTTATTCTCCAATATTTATCTTCCAGTGGCAGGGAGGAAGTCCCTACATTATCTCCTTCTCCATATCTGCATAATCTGCCAAATATTCTCACAATATTCTACAAAAATAACCAATATTAGGAAAAATTATGCAATTACCTTTAAACCTTCCTAAGAAAATATTAAAGCATAAGAAAACATTATTATGTGCAGAATGAGAGATCTAATATATCTTTATATGTGCATAAGAAAGATATATGAGCCTAAGAAAGGTTAGATGGGCCTTAATTTATGTCTAATTTAGAGGCCAATCAATCTTCAAATACTTCTTTAAGGCTGATATATCTACATTTTTATTCTTAATTATATCCTCCATGGCATACAAATTTGATGGGTCATATCCTATCCTCACAACCAAATCTTCCTAGGATTTTATCCTTGTATCCTTGGACATAGAAGAGATATTTTCCATTTTGTGCTGAGACTGTACATTTACTAAGGATATCTGCAACTTAGGAAAATTCATAGTTATGTTGGTTAAGGTGGAAGAGATCATTTCACCTATTTGATTGTGCATTTCCATCTGGTCGATGGGATGAATGTCCTTGATGATGAATTTGAATGAGCTCTACTTGTAGTATGCTGCCATCTTGGGTTTTGAGATTTGAGCTTCTAGAAATTCCATGTGAATTTTCCCCTTCTCTGAATCAAAGGCAGATAACAATATGCTCTATGAGCTAGAGGTATGCTTCTATAATTTGGTGTAGGTGTTGTTTTTTAATATTTCATTCCCGAGTTTTATTTCCCTAAGGTATCAAACATTGTTTTCTCCCTTTCTCCGGCAGCATCACTAGATGTGGATGTCTGTAGGGCCTATTGTTGATTTAGCATGGTAGTTGATGTAGTAGGGGAAGTGATGGGTTTTCCTCACACTGGAGATGATCCCAGAGTATTTATTATGTTGATTATGGTCTCCTTATCTGTTTCTTTACCTTGATCTATGTCCATGTGTATTATGGCCCTGTTCCTATACTTCATCTTGAATTATTTATTATAAGTATCAGTCACTAAAGGTGACTGATCTTCCCTTTTCCTCTTTCATGTAGCTTCTTGTTTATCTTATTTGCTATGTTTTTATTGTGGTATAGGAGTTTGTAAAACTGAGGTATATATTTCATGCTCTTCTACCTCATGCAAAGTATTCTCTGCCCATTCTATTTGATTCTTGAATTGTTCTATTTCTGGCCTTCGCGTATAAATTTAGGGTGTAGACTTGTTCTCCACCCTCATTTTAGAAATGACCCCAAAGGGATCATAAGACCATGTGAAGCTGGGAGAAAAATTCATTTCTTTCAGTCTCTTATCAGCTTCCTCTCCTGCTTCCCTACTATTGCATAAGAATGGTCCTATCTCAGACTTTATCCCAAATTGTGATTTTTTCTTTGCTGAGACAAATTGCACATCATCTGCATTCAAAATTTTTATGATATATTCCAGGGAAAAAATCCTCATTGGGAGGAATTTTGGTAGCTTATAGGGAGGCAATTCACACCCATATACTCTCAGCTCTGTATAATTTTGGTATAAATACTAGTATGTTGTTCTGGCCTTATATGAAAGCTGCGTTATTATTTTAATCTCTTCACTTATTCTGGGCTTAGCTGTGCCATTTAGAATACTCATAGCTATATGTAAGAATATATCAATAAAATTCTTGTAACTCTATTATCCTTGCTCCTTCATCAGTAGGGTGGTCCAAAAAATGACAGACCGTGGGCATCCATCTTGATCTATCTTCTTCATAACAAACTAAAACCTTTCTGACTGAAAATACAAGAACATGTAAACAATAAAAAAAGTATAGTTAAATACTCCTTCAGTATTAAATTTTACAGGTTGGTCATGGATGCTGACAGCTAGGAAATGGCTAAAATTAAACATGAAAGAGGGTTGGGAATCTGCAGACAATATAGTAAGCCTATAATTTCTTCATCTATCCATTGGTTAGAGTAATACCCAAGAATCTATGCGATAACTGTAGCTATTTTTTTATTTCTTTCAGGGAATAAGGATGAGGGATAGGGAGGAGTTTTATTTGGTAAAGGTGTATTTGCAGTCAAGAAAAGCTCAAGGGTTGTGGATCTCTTAACAAAATATATCTTTTGGTATAGTTCTATAAGGGCTTCTTGGGAAAATGGTGTAGTTTTTTCTGTTGAAGGTCCTTGCATCATTTGAATGATGGATTGGGAATTAATAGTAAACAAAACTTCACCAGTGGGGGCAATAACAACTCTCTGGTTAGGGATGTAATAGGCACAACATCTTCTAATGAATTATGGGGCACTGCGAGTTTTAGGGAAAATTTAATAGGCTAGGTTTGCATCCCACGAGCATCAACACCATCTATCAGTTTATATTCTAAACAATAGTAAGCATCGAAAAGGTTAAAATCATAGAGTGTCTCATCTATTTTAAAATCGTTGTCTTCTAGGATAACATGATCGAGGTAGATTGGAGGGTGAATCATAGGATTGAAGGGTTCCTGAACTTTCTTCTTCAGAGGCATGATTGGTTCAAACTTTAGAATTGATTAATTTAGCTAGTTATGCAGGTTTGAAGAGTGTAGAGGCAGAGTTGAAGTGAGAAAACTTGGAGGAAACACTGTAATTTGTTGTGCTTGACATGTAAAATAAATAAAAACCTATACCAAAGATGATAACAGTAGATTTTGAAACAGGCAGGAGGGATGGATTTTATAGTTTTTCTTGTTTTCTCGTTGTCCATGGCACAGGTTCATTGGTTAGCATTTAAACTCATTTAATTACCCAACGAACTGATTTAGGCGGGAGCAGAGTTGATTGGATGGGCAACGGGTGGATGAGGTGGCACGATGGGATAGGAGGAGGGATAACAGTTGGGAATGTAGTTTTATGGTAGCAAAGAATAAAAATTTCGGAGGGGGTAGTGCGCGGTAAGAGGATTTGGTGAGGGGGGGTACGAACTCGCCTGCGCCTGCCATGTATGTTGTGAGGCCTTTCTTGATACCGCTGAATTCAGACCCCCCCCAAAAATAAAGTTTGGATGGTGCAAGGGGGGCGAAGATGAATATTAGGCATTCGATCATAGGATGTAGATTGGGATGAGGGGAAATGTTTTGGGAGAATAATGAAGATATGATGGGTGGATGGTGAAAACATAGGGAAATAGAAAAATGAAAGAATAAGGCCTGAATACCTTCGAATGAATAATAATTTTAAACTTAGGAAATAAACATGTATCTATTTTAATTTTCCAACATATGGAATGTCTTTCACTCTGGAACTGAGGATAATTTTTTCATGTCTTTTCCCAAAATCACTTCTCTTTTTCTACCTACCATTTCTTCTAATCTAATATTTTTTCATCGTTTTCTCTTGCAGGGTGCATTTGAACTAGTAGACCCAAATTATCTCCTTTTTTTATGAAAATATATCCTACTCTATTGTTGGTGAGGTAAATCCCCTCTTCGAATAGAGGCGATCCCACTAGCCCTAGAGTGGGTCTAGCCACAAACAAGACAAGCTATAATATTGATTCCTAGTTAACGAATGGACAGAGATTCGATAGATGAATTACCAGAGATCCCATGCTGTTGTTTTCGTTAGAAAGATTGACTCGATCCTCGTTCCTGGTTTGATAGATCACGATCCACCCGCTTTCATGCTCAGACAATTACGCACACAAGAAACAATGACAATATACAACATACTAATTCACATTAATAACTATCAGTCAGTTGAAGAGGATTAAATCAACTGCATTACATAAACAACATAACACAATGATGGAACCAAAACCATATTCGAGTATATTAGTACATGAAAGGAAGAGTGCAACCAAGCTTCGACGTTGCGATCTCCTCCAGCAGGGTTCAAGCGGAGTGCGTCTCACAAAGGCTCGTCGGGAATTTGGACGGTACTCTCTCTATGAAATTCTCCTTGGTTCTACCTTCTCAGTAGCAATTACTCAGCTATAGTATTCTTCTCCAAGTTCAGCTCCTTGGCTATATGTTCAGCTAGCTTTCATAAAGGAAGAAGACCTGTTTATATAGAGGGAGAGGGAGAGGTTAGGATCCCTATAATTATGGAATGGAGGCCTATCTTTAAGGAGTGTTCCATGGGAGGTGAAAACCACTGCCTAAAGAGAGAGATATGTGGTTGATTAACTTAACCACTTCCAGTGACTCATTCCCAAGGTAGTTAGAAGGAAACTTTTGCCTCTAATTTAAAAAAAACATTCCTAAAACAGCTTGGCGCGGGGTTGCACTAAGACAGAGTGCCAGGTGGCTCGATTTTTAGTGTAAATCTTCCACATCGGTGTGAGGGGTGAACTGGCTACCCATGCCAAGGAAAAAACATAGGTTTTGTGTGATTTTTTGAGGAAATTTCCAACAGGAGAAATGATGTCCTTGTGCAGAAGGATGCAAAGAAGGTGTTTCCAAAGTATGACACTGTTCACAAGTCACGGGAATGACCCTCCAATATGCGGGACGAGGGATTGCAGAGACAGTGAAAAAATTTTATGTAACAGATGCCCCCTAAAGCATGAGGTTCGAGAGAGAGGGAGGGGTGAAATGCTTTATGAGAATGCGTTCAACCCAAACACTGTTGTCAGAAAATCTGCAAGTACAAATAAAGCTGATATCTCTGATACATGATATGTGGCATGGGTGCAGCCATCCATAATAGAGTACATAAAAGTGATATCTGTGGTATGGACGTAGCCATCCATTAATAAATATCAACAAATATACTCAGGTATGGTCGCAACCATCCAATCAGAAGAGTCATGTAATAAGTCATAGCAATCCACAAAGAACCCTCAGCTTGGATTTCATCAGAAAAAAACTAGGGTCTTGCGCTCCATCTCGACCCGAACAAAGTACAAGTTCGAGCATGCGAATAGATTAGTTGAAGTCAAACATGCAGGAACATCGTTTGATTACCAACCAATAATGAGAGTTGTTAACAGATGCGAGAGAAACCACCAATAATAAAAATGGCTCTCTAGGTAAAAAAGATACAATCCACAAGATGTGAAAAGTGATATGGTGTCAAACACCCGCATAATTATCCGATCGAAGGCCAATGATATGAACCTTGCGACGGATGCAAAGAACCTGCAATTAAGGCATGTAGGCTCCAGGGCACCTGAAGGGAGTCTCTAGATCAGCTTCCTATAAAATGAGCTGAAGTCAACAAGAAGTGACCTGGTCAAAGGAGGGCCATGGTGTTTCCCACATAATTGACACGAGATAGAGGAATATGATGATTTGTGAATCAATACCAACAAGGAATCGGAGTGAGGTTGAAAATTGTAAAGGCAAAACTTCTCTTGAACATATCGTCGGCACGACACTGGATTTGGTAGTATTTGACATCAAGGGATATGAGGTCATGGTGACATGGAAAAGAGTAGATGAGTGGTAAAAATATATTACCCAAACCCATGGAGGCAAACAAACGACAAAGTGAGATGTCCCCAACCTGACACGAATGCAGACAAGTGCCATGCTCAAGAGTGACATACTGCCGACTAAAGTCTGGTACCATTTTCCCCCACCATTTTTGGCACGTACCCAAATTATTTTTATAAAAAATATTTAAGGGGATATAATATGCTTTTGATGTAAGTTTTTCCTTTGGACAAATATGTAATATCCCCATTTAGGAACAGCTCATGAATTATGCACTTAAAAACGTATTTTTAGAAAAATGTGCTTTATAACAGGAAAATAACTCTTGGATAATTTATATCAGACAATATAAAAACTAAATCCAATATTTGAGCTGAAAAAAATAAGACTAGGTGGGTTAAACAGATCTCCCACACCTAGTTACCTTCAAGAGAAGGCCCAATGAGGGGCTGCAGCAAAGTAAAACGCCCTAATGAAAGTGTATAGATATATAAATGCACAAAATGTGTTGATAGACACTTAGAAACTGATTTCAGGTACAACAGCAACTCAGATATGAATTTAGGATCCAAAAAGTGGGGAAAAGCAGTGATTTTGACACTAAAATAGATGTATTCAAAACTATGCGTAACATTAAGGGAAATGGATGGAGGTTATTTTATATTAGGTCTTGAGGGACCTATGATCTTAATTTAAGCTCAAAAAAATAATTCTATCTATGTTAAATAGTTCCTCCATCCCCGGATATGCTTAAAAATGATGATTTCCCATGACTTTGAGTATGCAGAAAATGGTTGAAGCATGCATAGCATAATTTCTGAAGAAATTAGACAAAATATGTATGAAACATAAGCTATTAAGTTTATTATAACATATAATGAAGAAAAATAGAGATTCATCTCCTTTTATACATCAAATAGATCACCCGACAACGGGATTTAATGAAAGAACAAATACAAGTATCAGATCTGCATAATATGGATCTGAAAAATGAAAAATCACTAAAATCTGATTATATGAGCTTAAATGTACACAATTACAGAAGAGGGCTGCAATACAAACTTTCCAGAAGAAAGGATGGCCCTTCCTCAAGGAAATAAGCACCAAACTAGGGTAGAAACCCTGCTACAACAATGCACTGGAAAATGACACAGTTTCTGAAGTATACTACGTAGATGATGTTGAAAGGTACTTTGGACTGATGCCAAGATCTTAATATGAAACTCAAGGATTCCTCACTAATCTTCTATAGAAAGGAATGCTCCCTTTTCTGCAAAACTAGATCTGGAAGTGATGTTGAAAACCCCTCACTGCAACACCCTGCAACACAGAATTATGCTGCTATAGCAATAATGCTATGACGGAGGAGGAAGCTTGGCCTCAAGCCTTGATGTGAGGAATTTTATAACATACTCCTTCAAGAGCTCCTCAATGAAGGAGGAGGAATTCCTAAACAGGAAATTCCTCTCTCTCTAGCTAAGCAGCCAAGAGAGTTTGAGTTGCTTAAGCAATCTCAAAATCGAATTATCTTCAACTACCCTTTCCTTGTGGCCTTCCTCTTCATTTTATAACATTAGGGCTTAGAAAACCCTAAACCACCTCCAATGAGTTAACCCTTTTCACATGAAGGGTCTCCATCTAAAACTGCGTTGAGCAATAAGGAGGCTCAATGCATCTAGACATTGTTGTGATTTGGTCCTGTTGACCTAGTCAACCTTCTTCATTCCTTTTCACACCTGTGTGTATTTTATTGAAATGGTCCAGATTTTTCCATTTTCACATTGGGAATTGATTTATTTTTCTAATTAGGAGTTTTATAATTCATCCTTTACACTTTTATTCATGAGTTAGGCAAACTAAAATTAAAATGCAATATTCCCATTAGCTGCAGAAATCGGGAATATTACAGTCCCCCCCCGAAAAAATGTTGCTTGCCCTCAAGAAACACTTATTGTATATTAAAACCATATATTCCCCTCCAAATGGAATCCACATAAGGAAGGCTTCCTCCATTTGCTGCAATAGGTCATGTATGTTTGGTTCCAAAGTTGTCTTCCACAAATGCATGAGATGACTTCCAACTGTAAGGTTAGATGTCCTCTTCTTATCATGAAGTACAAAATGAAAATTACATGATGTTCAACACCATCATAAACACATGAGAGACATAAAATAAAGTAGCTTATTCCATAAATGAAAAGCTTCATCATGCAAGAACATTCCTCCATCCATGTTTTATGAACTTGATTAAGCATTATTATGCTTTCATTCTTAGCCCTGTTGGCCTTGTTGGATCCAAACTCCATCATTACAACGTTATGAAAAAGAATAAGGGAAGGATTAACATGGGTAAACAAAGATATCAAACCATATTCTCCTAATAATAACCACCAGAGCAGGGCCCTTTGCTGCCATCCTCCATCTCCTCCATGTAAGATGGGCAAGCCAAGCTTTCCAAAAGATGATGTACATGCTTGTCTTTGCTGCAAATTATCTTTGATAAATAAGGCATGAATTAGAAATTATGAGCTATAGGGTGGTCACCATACTAATTTAAAAGCAACCAAAAAAACAAGAGGTCTTTTTGCCTTCTTTCCTCCTCATGTGCATCATGAAACCAAACCATACTAATGGACATATGATTTGTCTCATCAACCCAATACAAAGTATCAACATCAATGCACATCATGAGATCAAGATGCCAAATTTCACACAATGCAAAACACATAGACATAGGAGATGTCATGTGGTGGCCATACTTTCTCAAGTGAAACAAAATTATACATGCCTTCTCTTGCTACAACATATCATTGAAATCCAAGGCATGATTCAGAAAATTATGAGCTATTGGGTAGTAACCATACTTACCCAAGAGCAGCCATAGCAACAAGGAATTTTGCAGCCCTCTTGCCTTATCAACATGTGGATCATGGTGCAATAACACAATGATGGACATGTGAAATGACTCATCAACACAGTACAAGAAAGCTCCCTCATACCACATCATGTGGGAGTCATTCCTCCTCCCAAGCAAAATTTCATGCATGAAAAATACCTCCAAAAGAAATACATGTGGATAAATGAGACATATTTCAAACATGGGTGAATACATGGACATGAGATTTAACATGTGATGTCCAAACTCTCCTTTTAACAACCACATCAACCATGCTTCCTTTTCATATACTCTATTAATGATGTATAAAGCATGAGATGAGAGAATGAGAATCTTTTGGTAGTGGTCATGCTTACCCCAAAGCAACCAATGTTGCCATGCCCCCTTATTCATTTCATGACCATTCTTCAAGGCATAGATAAAAAAAATAGGTGCCTTTGGAGAGTGATAGGAGTCTCCCAAGGGCAACCAACGTAACCAAGATTTCTGGCCCATATATGTCTGCAAGTGATCATGTGATCTCTTGCTCATCATCCTCATCCACTCACTCCAATATGGAAGATGAGTGATGTGCTGCATAATCATGGCATCCTCCCTTTGTAGAATACCATCTCATTTGAACCAGTGAAGAACCTTGCATCTCATGAAATATTGAAATGCATCTTTGTTGAGATCTCTTAGTGAGACCTTTCTTCCATCTATGGCCTTCCAAAACCAGTGAGGTTTTGAATCTGCAGTAAGTATAAGTCTCTCTTTCAGCTGTAGCATACTCATTGAGAGAGTGTCATCTAGAGGGGAGAAAATGCTTCTCATCTCGAGATGTCTACTCTTCATCTTCTTATTATCCACTACTTCAAGGATGAGGCTACCTCTAGAATGCTCTAAGAGAGCTGAAGCCTCTTTGTCACAGTCACTAATGACAACGCGATAGATCTACAAATTGATGCATGTACTGTCTCAAAGCAAGTTTCATTACTGATCTCACAATCAACCATTGAACATAGGATAGTAATAATTCCCTTTCTTGATACCTTACATCTCAACCCAAGAGATTGAATGAAGCTCAACAATGATGCATAGAGATAGTTTCCAGTCTCATCCTTGATTAGATCAAGGGTCCTCTGCGCTGTGACATGTCTTTGCTTGAAATCAGCATTTTTATTTAATCCTTGGCTATGCATTAATCTTGAAACAAAATGTGCTAAAATTTCATGCATACCTTGGATCAACTGATATGTGGGAATCTCTTGATAGAACACAAGAGTTCCTACACCTGGATCAATGATGCCTCCAACTACTGGCAAGGATGATGGCCTCCTTTATTCAAGCATACCAGCACTGGTATCTTCCTTCTCCTTTTCATGCATCTCTTGATTCATGCATGGGACTCCATATGTTAAGAGCTCAAAACTACCTTGCAAAGATGCAAGTGCCTCTTCTCTAGATGAAAGTACCTTAGTAGTAGGTGGTGAAAATGGAGATCTCTTGCCCAAAGTTAAAAGATTGACATCTCCTTTGTTTCCTTGGGAGATGTCTCTTTGTAGCTTATCTTTTTCCTCTCCTCATCAAAATCCTTAAGATCCTCTTCAATACTCTTCAATGTTTTAAAAAGAAGCAATGAGATCTCTTCTTCAGTCATTCTCCCTTCTTTGTGATGACAAGAAGTGTATAGTTATTCCTCTTCATCTTGAAACCCTTTAGGATTTTCTTTGCATCTCTCTTCTTCATTGCTATACCTCTCACCTTCTTCAAAGAAAGTGGGCATAGTGGATCTATGGGGAGATCTAGGATTCTCCGGTCTTCTATTTTTCTGATAGGAAGTTTTGGGGATTCCTTCTTCTTCTTGAAACCTCATGAAGGTCTCACTGTAGCTTGCTTCTTCTTGAAACCCTCTAGGAGTCTCGGTGCATATTCTTTCTCTCCTGTGATTTACCTCTTTGGAGACGCCTTTCTTAGATCTAAACACCGATGAGAGTAATATCATCCTCTCCATCATTCTGATCTATGTTTCTTCTCTTTTCTTTGCTGATAGCTTGATCTCACAGGTTGTGGTAGAGATCATGCTTTGATACCATTGTAATATCCTCATTTAGGAACAACTCATGAATGATGCACTTAAAAATGAATTTTTCAAAAAAATATGATTTATAACAGGAAAATAACTCATGTATCCTTTAGATCAGACAATAAAAAAACTAAATCCAAGATTTGAGTTGAGACAAATAAGACTAGGTGGGTTAAACAGATCTCCCACACCTAGTTATCTTCAAGAGAAGGCCCAAGGAGGGGTTGCAGAAAAGTAAAATTCCCTAATGAAAGTGCAAAGAGATATCAATGCATAAAATGTGCTAATAGACACTCAAAAACTAATTTCAAGTACAACATCAACTCATATCTGAATTTAGGATCCAAAAAGTGGGGGAAAGCAGTGTTTTGACCCTAAAATAGATGTATTTAGAAATATGAATAATATTAAGGGAAATGGTGGGAATTTATTTTATATTAGGTCGCGAGGGACCTATTCTCTGAATTTCAGCTCAAAACTAGCTATGTTAAACAATTCCTCCACCCCTGGATATGCTTAAAAATGTTGATTTCCCATGACTTTGAGTATGCAGAAAATGGCTGAAGCATGCAGAATATAATTTTTGAAGAAATTAGACAAAATATGTCTGAAAAATCAGATATAAAGTTTATTATAAAATATAATGAAGAAAAATAGAGATTCAGCTCCTTCTATACATCAAATAGATAACCAGGCAAGGGGATTTCATGAAAGAACAAATACAAGTATCAGATATGCAGAATATGGATCTGAAAAATGAAAAATCACTGAAAATATGATCATATGAGCTGAAATGTGCAAAATTATAGAAGAGGTCTGCAATACAAACTTTCCAGAAGAAGGTATGGCCCTTCCTCAAGGAAATAAGCACCAAACTAGGGTAGAAACCCTGCTGCAGCAATGCACTGGAAAATGACGTAGTTTCTCAATTATACTGTGCAGATGATGTTGGAAGGTCCTTTGGCCTGATTCCAAGATATTAATATGAAGCTCAAGGCTTCCTCACTAATCTTCCAAAGAAAGGAATGCTCCCTTTTCTACAAAACTAGATCTGGAAGTGGTGTTAAAAATCCCTCACTGTAACACCCTGCAACACAGAATTATGCTACTGCAGCAATAATGCTATGATGGAGGAAGAATCTTGGCGTCAAGCCTAGATGTGAGGCATCTCAGAACATACTCCTTCAATAGTTCCTGAATGGAGGAGTAGGAATTCCTAAAGAGGAAATTCCTCTCTCTATAGCTAAGTAGCGAAGAGAGTTTGAGTTGCTTAAGAAATCTCAAAATAGAATTATCTTCAACTGCCCTTTCCTTGTGGCCTTCCTCTTCATTTTATAACATTATGGCTTATAAAACCCTAAACCACCTGCAATGAGTTAACCCTTTTCACATGAAGGGTCTCCATCTAAAACTGTGCTGATCAATAAGGAGGTTCAATGCATCTAGACACTGCTGTGATTTGGTCCTGTTGACCTAGTCAACCTTCTTCATTCCTTTTCACACCTAAGTGTATTTTATTGAGATGGCCCAAATTTTTCCATGTTCACATTGGGCATTGATTTATTTTTCTGATTAGGAGTTTTAGATTTCCTCCTTTACACTTTTATTCATGAGTTAAGCAAACTAAAATTAAAATGCAATATTCCCATTAGCTGCAAAAATTGGGAATATTACAAAATCCAAGCTAGTACATTTTACGACCCCTAGGAAGGAGGAACTCGAGCAACGTCATAACGACGGAGTCTGATGTCATAAATTTTTAACAAGTCTGACAAAGGGATAACTTGACATCTTTTCATGTTTAGAGAGTTTGAAAAGAAAGCGGAAAAGAAAACTCGAGCAAGGCCCTTTTCGTAGATAGTCTCTCAGATTCGAAAAGGTAGAAAACAATATCCAAGAGAACCTCTTAGTCGCGATAGGCTAAGGTATTCCTTTTTCGTAATAATATATCATATCATGAAAAATGGGTAAACATATACAGGGTAGATATCGTTTCGCAGACATTTAACGAGTTCGAAACGAAAAATGTCTCGACAATATTTTCAGTTTAGAGAGTCAGAAAAGAGCTGAAAGGTGACTCCTCCTGGAGGAAAAAGTGGTATAAAGGGTAGCTACTAGTTCCGGTAATGGTGGAACTGCTCAGAACAAGTAAAGGTCAAGAGGATAGCTAACAAGACCACTCATTGCAGCGGTTCCTCAGGAATGGGTAAAACAACCAAGTGAAGGCACATGATCAGCCAAGCAGATAGGGACAATGGAATGAGAAAACCAAGGTTCATCTAGAAAAAAAGGCTGATAAAATGGCAATCAAGAGAAGTAAAATAAGAATGGTTTAATTTTTACACAAGCTTGAAACAAAGATAAATTATGCTTGAAGTTGGTTTCATTTTTACACAAGCTTGAAACAAAGATAAACTATGCTTGAAATCAGTTTCATTTTTACACAAGATTGAAACGGAAACAAACTATGCTTGAGAAAATAATCATGCCCCCAGCATGGTGACTCAATTCGAGGTGCATTCCCCCCAAGCTTCAATCCATATGTAATGAACGAAAAGCAGATGGAGTGAAGGTTCAAGTTACGAGATCAGAGGAAGACTCGACTAGGATTTTACGATATTTGAGCAAACACTCGAATTGAACGGGAATGTGTTTCATTGTTTTAATGAGGTTGACACATTAAAATAACCATCCTCATCATCTAATTCATTTTTTAACGAGGTCGACATAGGAGACGAACCATACTCAGGACACCTTGTTTCATTATTTAAGGAGCTTGATGCAAGACAAGGAGCTCTGCTCCGAAAACCTTATTTCATTTTTTATGGAGCTTGACATAAGACAAGGAACTATGCTCTAGCGATGTTGATTCATTTTTTAGGGAGCTTGACACAAGAAAATGAACTCTGCTCCAGTGAGCTTGTTTCATTTTTTAAGGAGCTTGACACAAGAAAACGAACTCTACTCCGATGAGTTTGTTTCATTTTTTAAGGAGTTTGACACAAGACAAGGAACTCTGCTCTGGAGACAACTCATCATGTCGAATAAGAAGTCATGGATTCCAAGAGTTATGCACCAGATGGGAGAAAAAAATCTCAGAAATCAGGACCCAATGGCCCCAGCACATGATGCACAATGGCACTATCATTGAATGCGGGCATGGGAAAGGTAGCCACATAATTAACTTACGACGGGGAAGATACAACTAATGGATAAATACCCGGAAGGGACAATGGTGGACCAGATGTCACGTCAGGACCAAATAATGAAAGCTAATCAATGGTCATGATCCGACCTTTTTGTGGGAAATAGATCACACGAAAGAGGGAAGAGACAAGTGCACCCATGACATAAGTATAGTCACGCCCCAAGACTAAATTGAAATCCAAGGGGCCTATAACAACTATCACATCTATATAGATAGTTTTCCCTCCCAAAGTAATAGGAAACTTTGGAAGGATCCCTAACGGTTGACTGGTTCCTCTGTTAAAAGGCAACAGATTCTAAGGTGGAGAACCAAAAACTTGCCGAGTAGTGGAAGACAGAATACTAACAGATGTGCCTTCATCTATAATGGTGTTGGGTACTACCATATAAAATTTTTGTACTATTATCTAAAAAGGCACATAAGATGGAAGGCGGTATCCCGCAAATCGACTCCAATCAAAGGAAGTGAACAAACTACTCTGAGGGGGTACCATAGAAATGAAATGGTCATTCCCTGGTGTTATCAGAGCAAGAGGAGCATCCTACGAGACTTCTATAATGCGAGAAGGAGGAATATTTCTCCAATTTTGAAGAATATGAAGAAACAAGAAGAACATGAGGGGGATGAGATCCATTCTCAATTGAAAAGACTTGATGAACCATAGGCAGGATCAAGTTGACTGATTCCACGTCCAATGGTTCGTAGGGAATGGATTCGTGAATTTGAATTTTTGGGGGAGCAGGATCAACCAAGGATGACTCTTGACAAATCGTGGAATCAACTAGCGGAGGACTCAAAGAAAGTTTCTAGTAACCAGCTAGAAGGCAGGGTGCAGAAACAATAGAGTTGTCCAACACTCTCTTGGCTTCATCCATGTATGGAAAAAGGTGAATGGGATGATGCCCTTCACACAACTTAAAGGGATTGGTAATCTTACTCTGTTTTTTATGAGTCTTATCAGCACTAGTCGAAGATGTGCTACCAATATGACTTCCGGAAGCCAAAGGAAATGGTGGATGACCGTCGGACCAAAATTCAAGTACCTTGGGAATGCCAAGGCAGTCTCGAAGAAGGTGGTCACCTTTACACAACATGCAAGGGAATTTGACTTTCCGTGGAAGGTTGGATAGTTTATCGATGGATGGTTTCTTAGGCTCAATAGTCGTAGATTTGGCCTCTCTCTTATCTAACTTCTTCTTCTTCGGCTTCTTCTTCTTCTTCTTAGCCAGCTGGTTACTAGAATCTAGACTTTCACTAAGCGAAGTAGAAGAGGAGGATGAAGAAATAGGCGAAGAAGGGGAGAGGTCCACTTTAGAATCAACACGACATTGTTCAGGTGGAGGGGATGGTCAAACAGAGATCGGAGCATTCGGGACCACCGAGGTTGAGAAAAACCACACGGGAAAACCAATAGTTAACCCTAGAAGAGACAACATTGCCATATAAGGAGCACCAACATTCCCAAAAGCAGGAAAAGGGACAGGATTCCCTTGGGAGGGTATTCCTTGGTTGGTAAACTCTGAGAATTTTGTCATCATAACAACGATAAAACAACACTGAGGAAACTAACTTTAACCAAGAATATTTCATGGGCAGTTAATTTTAAGACACTGAAACAAAACTTTGTCGTTTCATATTTTAAGAGTCGAGAAATAGGTAAAAGGTGACTCTATCACTTTCAGGTTGAAACAAGCATGAAAGGACAAGTGCTCGATGATATTTTCAAATTTATGGAGTCAGTAAAGATCGAAAATGACTGCTCAGGTAGTCTAGGTAAAAGGGTGTACCAGGTTTTTTTGAACTGCCATATACACCTTGGTGATCAAATGAAAGAAGAATGACCAAGGACTTGACATACGTGCAAGTAGTCTCCTCGAATGTTGTGTTCAGTATATCACGGTTATAAGGTGGCAGAATCGGCTTCCTATGGATAAAAGGATTGCAACCTAGAGGGGTCTCCCTTTATATACTCGATGGTACGGGGAGCAGAAGACAGTACTAGTGCTATCTGAAGCCAGATGGCAAGCGACAGCTGCTAGGATTAAAGACTTCAGAACACATCTCTAACTTATACCACTAGATGTTTCGTTAGGCTTCAATGTTGCCTTAGGTTAATTGAGTAAATTTTAAGTTGATCTTGTATTTATGTTTCAATTCCAAGGTCCTACCAAATGTTGGATCTCAAAAATCCCTAAATGCAAGCTATATGCTAAAAGATACCATTTCGTTCAATGAAAAGCTATCTACAAGAAAGTTAGGATTTTTCAAGTGATAGCAAACAATGAGAACACGCAGAAACATCCACTACAATATCTGATGCAAGCTAATGGAAATGAGAAATCCTTCCTAGAAATTCCAATGCTAGATATGCAAAAGACTTCCAATTTCACGATGCAAAAAAGAATGCATTTTTTTTTTCAATGTAATGGAGCAAACAGTTCACTAAATGACATGAAAAAAAAACAAAAACACTAGCTCGAGAACGTTAATGTGAGAGTTGAAGCGAAACAATTTCAATCAACCCAGGACCAACATAAAAAATCTCAAACCAATGTTGCAATCTCTCGAATTGAAGAAAGATTTCCAAACAGACCCATGCAAGAAATGATCTATGCCTGGAGTGACGAGAAGCAAAATTGAATGAAAGAGTCAAGAATCATTCAACCAATGCAATCACTCAAATTTATCAAGGGATTTGAATGCAACCAAACCAGGAAAGAAGTTGACTGCAAAATAAAAGGCTCAAACTCCTACAAGAGGCTCAGCATACCAAAGCACTTTAAAAAACCCCAAGGCTATGATGTTGATAGGAAATAGACAAAAAACTGAAGGAAGGAAGCTAATCACAATAAAAGCAATCCCAAAACACTCAATGCATACCTAAAATAACCTAGAAGCACAAGCACTGACCAAAAATCCTCAAAACAAACCAAACCCTAACACCTACAGGGGTTGGCGCGACTGTTTGGCTATAATCAGCGCAAAACAGGGGATGGTGCAGGTGCAACACTAGCAACATGTGCCAATCGATGTGTCTGTCTAAACAGAAATCATGCCAAGCCAATTCACTAAGGAAAAATGGAAAAAAATTGAAAGACAGAGGTCAGATCTGATCCTCTGGGGCTAAAAAAGGCTCTTAGACTTAGCAGAATAATCAGAAAAGGTAAAATAAGAAAATACCTAATGGATGAAAGACAAATTCGCACTGATCCCCAGTGGAGTTGCCAATTTTTTGGTGAGGTAAATCCCCTCTATGGACAGAGGTGATCCCACTAGCCCTAGAGTGGGTCTAGCCATAAACAAGACAAGCTATAATATTGATTCCTAGTTAACGAATGGACGGAGATTTGATAGATGACTTACCGGAGATCCTATGTTGTTGTTGTCCTCGAAAAGAGTGACTCGCTCCTCGTTCCTCGTTTGATAGATCACGATCTGCCCACTTTCATGCTCGGACACCTGCACACACACAAGAAACAACATACTAATTCACATTAGTAACTATCAGTTAGTTGAAGAGGGCTAAATCAATTGCATTACATAAACAACATAACACAATGATGGAAACAACACCATAGTCAAGTATATTAATACATGAAAGGAAGAGTACAACCAAGCTTCAACGTTGCGATCTCCTCTAGCATGGTTCAAGTGTAGCGCATCTCACAAAGGCTCGTTAGGAATTCAGACGGGACTCTCTCTATGGAATTCTCCTTGTTTATACCTTCTAAATAGAAATTACTCAGCTATAGTATTCTTCTCCAAGTTCAGCTCCTTGGCTATATGTTCATCTAGCTTTCATAAAGGGAGAAGGCCTGTTTATATAGAGGAAGAGGGAGAGGTTAGGATCCCTATAATTATGGAAGGGAGGCCTATCTTTAAGGAGTGTTCCATGGGAGGTGAAAACCACTGCCTAAAGAGAGAGATCCGTGGTCGATTAACTTAACCACTTATAGTGACTCATCCTGAGGTAGTTAGAAGGAAAATTTTTCCTATAATTTTTAAAAAACATTCCTAAAATAGCTTGGCATAGGGGCTACACTGAGACAGAGCACCAGGTGGTGTGGGCTCTAGTGTAAATCTTCCACATCGGTGCGAGGGGTGAACTGTCTACCCACGCCAAGGACAAAACATAGGTTTTGTGTGCTTTTTTGAGGAAATGTCCAACAGGAGAAATGATGTCCTTATGCATAACGATGCAAAGAAGGTGTTTGCAAAGTATGACACTATTCACGAGTCACGAGAATGACCCTTCAATATGTGGGATGAGGGATTGCAGGGACGGTGACAAAATGTTGTGTAACATCTATCCCTATTTCACCTATTTATTCATATTATACTGTTGAAGAAATTTTATTTCTACCTAGCTACTGAGTTATCAATATTAAACTGTATGGTAGGCCTTTATTCACTATCCTATTTAACAGAAATTCAAACTTGTTCAATTATGTTTAAATTGTATGAATTGAACAAGCCAACTTATCAGTAGTAGCATTTTGACTTGCAACACTTTCAATATTATTCTTTTGTGGGGTTTTATTTTCTTTTCTTTCATTCTTTTCAAATTTTTTCTTTTTCCAACGTACCCTATTTTATTTTTAATTTTTTTTGGAAATCATTTGAATATTGAAAATCTTGTACAATATGAAATTGAAACTATAAAATACTTAATCACCTTGAGACCTTATAATTGATAGGACCCTAGCAGTGGCTCCAGCTGGGTATGACACTTCTCCAAGTGAAGTGTCAAGAACATAAGATCATTAGCCTTGAGTACTCCACTTTTGCAAAGTATTCATCTAATTTCTTTTTTAGTTTTATGATAGATCATAAAACTAGGCTTAGGGCCTTCTCTATGGGCTTCAACCTTTTTTAATAGGTTATCCAATCACAAACTGTAAAAACTATATTATTTACAATGATGAAGGATAAAATTGTATTCTTAAGAGAATTAATGTTTTAGCATCCTGCCATTGGCAGGACCTCTAGGTATCTCTATTCCATCTATCTCCTTAAGGAAATATGCATTATTTCCCTTGAAAGCATCAATAACATATGGTCCTTGCCAAAGGTTTTCAAATTTTCCATTTTTACCTTTGTCTTCTCTTATAGAATCCCATTTCAAAACTTTTTCACCTAGATTGAAATTATGAGCCTTTTTTCTTCTGTCAAAGATCTTCTTGATATTTTCCTGGACAACTTGGGTTCTGTTATAGAACTCTTCTCTAGACTATTGTGATTGAATAGTTTGATTGATCCTTCTCTGTACATCATTTGGTTCATATTGTATTTATTGAATGATCTTCATGACTGTAACTCCTAAAGAGGATGGAAAAACTACATCCATTCCATAGACCAATTGGTATGGTGACATTCCAATTGAGTTTTTGGCAGTAAGTCTGTCAGCCGAAAGTGCATTGACCAACTTGTTATGCCAATATTTCCTGTTGTCTTCTAATATATTTTTGATGACATTCACCAAATTTTACTTGAGGATTCAACTAACCCATTAGTCTAAGCATAATAAGCTATTGAATGTCCCAAAGTAATGTGGTATTTATGACAGAAATCAACCATTTTCTTGGACTTGAAGGCTACATCATTATTAGTGATGAGTTTTCTAGGACAACCAAATATGGAAATGATATTAGTTTCAAGGAATTTAATAATGACATATTCAATGGCATTTTTGGAAGGAGTGGCTTCTATCCATTTGGTAAAGTAGTCAGTGGCAGTAAGAATCCACTTATGTTGTGCTAAAGGGGGAGGATGAATTTCACCAATGAAATCTAGTCCACATTGTTGGAAAGGGCTTTCAACATAAATATAATTTAATGGCAGGGGAAACAATTCTGTCTTTCCTTCAAACATTTTTCATTTATGATAGGGAGTTACCATCCTATGTATGTCAGGGAATAGAGTTGGCCAATAAAAACCAGCCCTAAGAATTTTATTTCCAGTGGTTTTCCAATAAAGGTGTCCACCACAGTCACCTACATGGAACTCCTACATAATTTTTTTTGCATCGTCCTTTAACAAAAATTTGAGTAAAATACCACCAGCATCCTTCTAGTATAAGAGATTTTCTAGAATGAAAAATTTAACTTATTTCAACTTCAGAAATCTTTCTTTTATTTTTGTCAGACTAGGAGGATCATTTAATTTAAATAAAACATAGAAGAGGTATTCATACCAGGGGCAGTTTAGGAATGCTTCATCAATTTGTGGAGTCACCTGTTCCTCTTGATCATCCAATGAATAAACCATATTGATATCCTATGCCTGAAAATTGGCCTCAACCATCATTTTGGCCAACCCTTGTCCTTTAATCAATTTGGTGGGCTTGATTTCTAAGTTATATTCCAAAATGATGGCAATCCATTTTCCTTGATTTTCATTAGGTCGATTCTACGTTAAAATGTCCTTGACCACTACATTAGGAACATAAGAAATAATATGGGAATGAAATATATACTCTAAAATATTTTATTGCTTTAACCAATGCAAAGGCCTATTTTTCCATACTGTTGTATTTCAAAGAGGCATCCCTTAAAGCTTTGCTAAAGAACACAATAGGTTGTTCAAATCCTTCACTGTTTTTCTGCAATAGGAAAACTACAATAGTGTGCTTAGAAGCAAAGGAAAATATTATGAAAATTTGGTAAAATTTGGGCTAATTAGCACTGGAGCAGTTGTCAATGCATGTTTAAACAAATCAAAATATTGTTTAGCTTCAATATTCCACTTGATTTCTAAATTTTTTTTAAGCATGTTGGTAATATTTCTATGAAGTTCTGCAAGGTTAAGAATGAATCTCCTTAGGAAATTGATTTTTCCAATAAAATACTGAAGTTCTTTGAGGTTTTTGGGGTGATTGATTTTAAGTATACCTTCAATCCTATTGGGATCAATCCTAGTTCCATCCTTAGAAATAATATGACCAAGAATATTTCCTTCTTCAAGGCCAAAAAGTGTTTTCTTAGGATTCAATGAGATACCAAACCTTCTACATTTTTCAAAGACTCTTCTTAGATGTGCCAAGTGTTACTCATCATTTTTCGAATAGACAATAATTTCATCAAGATAAATCACAATAAAATGCCCAATTTCATCAGCAAAAGAAATATCCATTTCTCTCTAGAAAGTAGCTCCAACATTCATCAACCCAAATGGAATTTTCACATACATGAAAGCTCCCCATGGAGTTGTGAAGGAAATTTTATCTTGATCATCAGGATGCACTAAAACTTTTTTATAACCCGAGAAACCATCTAATAAATAAATCCTACTAGATCCTACTACCCTTTGTAATATGTGATCCATTTTTGGCATTGGGTAGTTATGTTTTAAGGAGACCTTATTTATATTTCTAAAATCAATGCATAATCTTATTTCTCCAGTTTTCTTTCTTATAGGCACAATGTTGGATACCCATTTAGAATATCTAATAGGAACTATGATTTTAGCATCATACATTTTTTTTACTTATTTTTCAACCAAAGGCATTAGGACAAGATTTATCCTACGCAGCTTTTGTTTAAATGTGTTTTCATCTTCTTTGATTGGTATTTTATGCTGTATGATACTAGTGTCATAGGATTTTAGGTCTTCATAACTCCATTCAAAAACACTTATGAATTTTTTGAACAAATATATGAACCTTTGTTTTGTAACAATAGGCAGTTATTTGACAGTTTTATCATTTTGGGATTTTGTTCACTACCTATGTTGCACTCTTCTATGTTTGCTCCTATGGGTTCCATTTTTGTATTTTTTGCTACATCATTGAAATCAAAAAGTTCCTCGAAAGGGACAAGTCCTCTAGGTAGGACATTATCCTTAATTTTAAGTACTTCAAATTCCTCCTTTTATGGGTCTTTTTCATGCATTTCTAGTTTATGTACAACTTTATTTTCTGAAATATTTACATTAGAGACATCAAACTATTTATCTACATAAACCTATACATCAACTTGATTTTCTATTTCATAATCCAAGTCCATACTACTACCTTCAAACTCATCCTTTGACTATAAGAAACTCTCAATATATTTGTCACTACCAAATACTTGCTAATATCTCATGTTATCAGGAACAACTGGATGGTGTTTAACTTCCACTGTGTATTGTCTGTTGGGGTGAGGTAAATTACAAGTGCTTGCTAAAAACTCCAAACCATTAGCTAGGATATTATGATTTTGTGGGATGATAGCAAGATCATATTCACCAAAATTTATTAGAAATTCAATCACAACATTTCTATACGCTCTCAATCTAGAATGTTTTGCAACATATCCTTCTTTATCTATTTTATGGTTAATTCAAAATCTCCATGAACATAAATTATTTTAGTTCCCAACCTTTTCATCAATTGTAACCATAAAATAAGTGCATCATATTATGATATGTTATTAGTGCACTGAAAGTTAAGTTGGTAAGAATGAACTTCTGCATGATTATTCTCTGTATTTCTTACCCAAACACCAGACCCTGAGACTGCTTTTCCACAGGAGCCATCAAAACTCATATTCAAAAAAGGATCAGTTTTAGTGTTTAGTGGTACAATTTTCATTGGGTTTTCCTGTTTTTCAATACAGTTGTTTTCTTCCTTGGTAACTTGTGCATCAATGTCTCCATTATTATAAATAATGAAGGAGTCAAGGTCAGAATGAATAGAGTAAAGGGGGTAGTTATGTGGTTTCTCTTGGCTACTCACCGTATACTTCATCAAGGTTTCCATATACAATCTTCTCTTTTGACCAAATAGTAGTATTGTGGCATAAGACATGTCCATTTGAAGGGTTCCTTGTAACTTTTCTCCCCATGAATGTGAAAACAACATGCCATACTTAGGAGGAATGTCTGCTACTACTATGTCCATTACTAGACTTTTAGCTGGGGTTTGAGTTAAAGTGACATAGAGATATTTAATAATACCTAAACATCTAACTTTGCTAGAATCAAATGAATATAATTATTCGTAAGGTCTAGTAATTTCAAGGCCAAGTTTCTCCATAACACATTTTGGCATTAAATTATGAGATGCACATGAATCCAACATTGCAAAATTGTCATGAAAATTGAGACTGACATAAAATGGAGGGACACCTCCTTCTTGTGGTTTACCATCAACTTTTGGTCCAATTTTTTTTTTAGGTTGATCATCATTCAAATTTACAGTATCTGTGTTTTCCCCTATGTTTAATGCTTTCATGACCTGAGTCCTATACACATTTTTTTTTTTTAATTTAGTAAAGGGGATACAAATTTTCAGTTTAGGAAGTTCATTTTCAGTACTAAATGGTTTTTGGCTCTTAAGAAGATTTTAAAAATCATAATTTTTCAGTAGCTATCTTTGTGATAAGTTTTGTTTGTTGACTAGTGGTAGGGACATCATCTTGTGTAGTTTTGGAAGAAATATCAATTGTTCTTTTAGCAGGGCTTTCAGTGGTCTTTTTTCCTAAATTATCTACACCTTTCTTAGGACTTTCTGTATTTTTCTTAGGATCTTATTCAAAGACCATTTTGGTAGATTTTTCAGTGTTCTTTTTATTGGAGGTGTATAAATGTTTCTTGCTCCTAAGATTGTACTGCCTATGGACTTCCATGATGGAATTTTCAAATCCTTGTTTGTACTCATCAGACTCTTCAGCTCCAAGTTCAGTTTGGTTCAACAAGAATGATTCTTCTTCTTCCGGAGTGTGAAAAACCATATCATATTCATTTACACCCATTAATTTTATTTGGTTTTCTACTACCTCTTAAGCTATTTCCCCATCTTCATCAGCATAATTCTCCTAAAATAGAGGCCTAATATGTTGATCAAGGCCTCTCTGTTCTCGTTGTCTTATCTGAGGAGGATTTCTTCTGGAATTTTGATTGCAGTTTTCAGGTGCATGCTGGTTTTCTCTAGGAATAGTCCTCTCGTTTAGGCTAATCCTCTCCATAATTCTTTCTACAGTTATTTTCAAGGAATCTATTTTGGCATCAACTGAGGAAGTTGTAGGTTCATCTCTTATGGTAACTCTTCTCTCACTTCTCATCCTTTCTCTTTTTGCTAACATATTGGCTTCTACACTCATTGCATCCCTATGAATTTCTTCTAATGTTGCCAAATTTATTTCTTTGAGTTGGTAAGATATTTCAGGCTCAAAAACATCTAGGAATCTGACCAAGGCTAAACCTTGTGGTGGTTTTATGTGAGTAGAAATTGCATTATACAAACTATTGAATATGGTGAAGTAATCCTAAACACTTTCTATCGGAGCCTTCCTAATGCTTTCATATTCAGATAAAATTTGAAGAGGGTTCTTCTTAACTTCCCACCTATTAAGGAATGTCTGATGGAATGTAGGAAGATCATTAATACTATTTGTATTCAAACCTTTAAACAATTTCCTTACTTCTCCACTTAAACTTTGAGCAAGCATTCTTAACTTTACACTCTCATCATCTACTTCCTGAAGGTCAAAATAGTCATTCATCTTGTTGATATGTTGTTGGGTTGTTAAAGGAACAGTCCCATAAAATTGTGGAATTTTTTAATTGATAATCATGTGGCATGTTTGGCAAAGGTGAAGGTAGCACCAATAGAGCATACCTTGCTGCCATGATTGGTGGAGGAGGACAGAGAGGGGGATTAAAAATAAGTGGGGGAAGCTAAACGGTTGGTGAAGTAGGGTGGATAATGGAAAGAGGTAAATGTCATGGGGTTTGTGCATATTTATGAGGAAATAAAGGAGAAGTGGTATAAATCACCAAAGCAGTAGGACTAGATGACTTAGGGTGTGCAGAATGAGAGGCTATAGAGGAATATGATATGTTTGAAGACGATAATTCAATTGAATTTTTGATGATAGGTGTCTTCGACTATTGAATTAAATATAGCTACCGAATCTTGAAGATCATAAAAATCATGTAGAAGCTGAAGGTTGCATTGAGTCTATGAAGAAATTTTTCTAACTGGACTTTGTTGTAAAATTGATGGATCAAGTATTGTATTATCTACCCAACTCTCATATTTAGTCCTGAATAAACCTTGTTCGAATTTTAAGTCAAATTCAATGTATTGTAGTGTCAAACCTTTCAAGAAGAGAATTTTTTCTAGAAAGAGGGTTATTTCTCCTTGTATTCTCTAGTTTTCTTAAAAGTCTTTCACGATTATCCACTATAGTTGTAGGATTTCGGTCAGGATGAGATTAGTGTAGGCTCTTTTAGGACCTAGAACTAAAAAATAAGGCACACACACTTTGATTATTTACAAAAATTAAAGAAACCCAATCTTTATGATTTTTTTCTATCATACAAAATTATACAAACGAGGGTTTCAGAATTCGAAAGAAATGACAAATTTTTCAATTCGTTTGGTCCCTAGTATGGTTTCCACTTTGTTATCATTCTATGATTTTAAGGTTGGAAAGAATAATTATATAGGAAAACATAAAACCACTTTTAAAGTTGGTATCTAGACCTACCAGATTCAGATAGGGCTCTCTCTATATAATTTGGTTTCGTTTCCTTAATTGATTAGGCTAGTTATGATAATGCTGAATTGTTTGTTTGTTTGTTTGATTTTTTGGTTGGTTGGTTGGATAGGTAATATTTTTTAGTTAATTATTTTCCATTGGGCTATGGATTCAAATAAAAATATAGATGCTACATAAAATTTTCAAAGAGTAATCACAAGGCAATCTAGTTACATTTACTGGATGCTTAATTCTCATTGAATTATTAAGTGAAAGCATCAGTGAATTCAGTAGTGATTGAAAAGAATTCAAGAATTTCTCAATTAGAATCTAGAAGAAAAAATATATATTTGAAACACAACCAAAAATAAGGTGTTCATATAACAAATATTTCTTCTTCACTTTATGTTTTACAATTATATTAAAATAATAGATAGTAAGGAAACACAGTGGAAACAAATATCATAAAAGGAAAACCACACTAGTAACATATAGCACAAGAATCCTGTGGATGGTCTTCTTTATTGATGTATCAACAACTCAAAAATTACAATTCTCAATAGAAAGGATTACAATGACCAGATTCCAACTCCTGATACTTTGAATGCATGAAGTATTTAAACTAAATCTATGAAGGATGTTGTATCAAAACAAGCCATCTTCTTATTAATTACAATATAACTGTATTTGACCAACGTGCTCAAAAAATGTGGAGTTATTTGAGAATTTTTGGACCTATGGAACTTCTATCTAGGAAACAATTGTTGCACGTTCTAACCACTGGTTTCACAATCTAACTATTGCTACACTAGCCGTTGTGCTAGTTATAGGTGCTCTTCACTCCTCCTGAAATTCGCATGTATTTTCCCACCGATCCTCATCAAGAAGAAGTATCTTGTTTACCTTCTAATAGATTTCATCCACTTCCATGTATTTGGAAAATGTGGGCTTGACCACGAAGATATGTTTGATCTCATTCTATATGAAAAAATCATTACTCACAACTTCCATGAAATATCTCCCTTTAATTGCACCTTTAATATTTGAAAATTTTGTTGTATCATTTGAAATTTTCTTGAGCTTCTTCACATAATCATCTCTGGCCATTAGTTTATTATTGATAAAAAAATAGAGAAGGCATGCCCCTTTTGGTTAATGGCTCAATTCTATCGCAGAACCTGTTTATTGCAATTTCCAATCCATTACACTTTTCCTCAAGATGTTGCACCAAGTTCCTTAGTGTAAGGAATTTTTCCACCTCCAAAATGGTTTATATCTTTTCATGTATTCCTAGATCATCAAGTTCATATCTATTTATGGAATTCAAAAACTTAATGATCTTGTTATTTGTGTCAGGCATGTCTCCTAGATCTTTAGTTATATCTGAAATTCCCTTGTTAGCTTTCTCAATCAGTTTCTTTTGCTAAAAAATAATCTGGATATATGGCTAGATTTCATTCATGGATTTAGTGATGTTGGTCCATATGGTTTCTTTCATCTGATCCAAGGTGTTTCTAGTGAAATATTATTTTAGATATTTCTGTAAAATCTCTATTTTCTTCTGATTTCTCTATGATTTTTTTGAATGAGAAATATCAGTCTTTACCATATGATCTTGTAAAATATTGTATTGAGCCTACAGTCTTTTGATCTCCTGTGTCTACAATGACATGTTTTCCAACGACTTTGCAAGCTGATATGCAACATCTCGTGTACTAGTTGTTGAAGTTGTTGATGCAGGAATGGTTGTAAGGGGCACAACCTCTCAATGAACAATTGAAGTTTTGGCATCTTGCTCTTTTTCCTTGACCATTTTCTCCATTTCAACCTCCATCTTTTTCAGTTGGGCAATCTGCTCCATGATGAGTTTGATCATATCATATTTCTGGGTCTCTGCCTCTTCTATCTCTTTTGTAAGTGGGTCTTGTATGGCTGACATCTTCAACTTCTTCATTAGGGTTGATATACCTGCATCTTCCTTCTTAATTATATCCTCCATACCCTGCAAATTTGATGGGTCATATCCTATCCTCACAACCAAATCTTCCAAGGATTTTATCCTTGTATCCTTGGACATAGAAGAGATATTTTCCATCTTGAGCGGACGCGGCACATTTGCTAAGGAGACCTGCAAATTAGACAAATTCATAGTTGTGTTGGTTAAGGTGGAAGAGATAGTTTCACCTGATTGTTTATGCATTTCCATCTAGTCAATGGGATGAATGTCCTTGATGTTGAATTGAAATGATCTTTTCTTGTAGTCTACTACCATCTTGGGTTTTGAGATTTGAGATTATAGGAATGGAATGTGTATTTTCCCCTTCTCTGAATCAAAGGAATACAAAAATTTGTTGTGTGAGCTAGAGGTATGCTTCTAGAATTGGGTGTAGGTGTTTTTTTTAAAGATTTCATTCCTGAGTTTGATTTCCCTAAAGGTATCAAACATTGTTTTCTCCATTTCTCCTGAAACAACACTAGATGTGGATGTATGGAGGGCCTCCTATTGATTTATCATGGTAGTTGAGGTAGTAGGAGAAGTAATGGGTTTTCCTCCCACTGGAGATGATCCTAGAGTATCTAGATTGTTGATGATGGTCTCCTGCTCTGTTTCTTTACCTTGATCTATCTCCATGTGTATCCTAGCCCTTTTCTAATACTTCATCTTGAATTATTTATTAGAAGTATTAGTCACTGAAGGTGACTGATCTTCCCTTTGCCTCTTTCCTGTAGCTTCATGTTTATCTTATTTTCTCTGTTTTTGTTGTGGTACAAGGGTTTGTAAACCTGAGGTATATTTCCTACTCTTCTGCCTCCTGCAAATTATTCTCTACCCATTTTTTTTTATTCCTGAATTGTTCTATTTCTGGCCTTTGTGTATGAATGTAGTGTGTAGACTTGTTCTCCACCCTGATTTTAGAAATGACCCCAAAGGGATCATAAGACCATGTGAAGCTGGGAGCAAATTTCATTTCCTTCAATCTCTTATCAGCTTCCTCTCCTGCTTCCCTAATGTTGCATATTAATGGTCATATCTAAGACCTTATCCTGAATTGTGATTTTTTCTTTGTTGAGACAAAATGCACATCATCTGCAGTCATCATTTGTTTGATATATTCTAGGGCAAAAAACCTCATTAGGAGGAATTTTGGTATAAATACCAGTATGTTGTTCTGGTAAGTTCTGGAAGCTACATTATTCTTTTAATCTTTTCACTTATTATGGGATCAGTTGTGCCATTTATAATACTCATAGCTTGATGTAAGAATATCTCAATAAACTGCTTGTAACTATATTCTTCTCGCTCCTTCATCAGTAGGGTGGTCCAAAAAATGACAGACTGTGGGTGCCATCTTCATCCATCTTCTTCATACAAAATTGAAACCTTTTTGACTGAAAATAAAAGAACATGTAAAAAAAGAGAAGTATACTTAAATACTCCTTTAGTATGAAATTTTACAAACTGGTCATTGATGTTGTCAGCTAGGAATTGGCTAAAATCAAACATGACATAGGGCTTGGAATCTGTAGACAATATAGTCAAAAATTCTATAATTGCCTCATTTATCCATTTTTCAGAGTAATACCCAAGAAGGTATGCTAGGACTATATTTCTTTTAGGGAATAATGATGAGGGATAAGGAGGATTTTTCTTGGGTAAAGGTGTATTTGCAGTCAAGAACAACTCAATGGTTGTCGCTCTCTTATCAAAATATATCTTTTGGTATAGGTCTATGAGGGGTTCTTGGGAAAATGGTGTAGTGTTTTTTGCTGAAGGTCCCTGCATCATTTGATTGATGGATTTGGAATTAATTGTAAACAAAACTTCACCAATGGGGGAAATAACAACTCTTTGGTTAGGGATATAACATGCACAACATCTTCTAATGAACTCTGGGGAACTGTGATTTTTAGGGAAAATGTAATAGGGTAGGTTTGTGTCCCACAGGAAAATTTCATTAACACCATCTATCAATTTATCTTCTAACCATGTAATATCCCAAAATATAGAATGCAGTAATACATAAACATAATATATGAAATATAAAAAAGTAAACAATTAATCTAAATACACCTTAAAAATATACAAAATAGCTGAGCCATTTTATTATATATGAGGTGGAATAAAAAGTACAACAATTCTCAATATATGAGACACTCAATCCAAAGGGATGGCCTAGAATGACCCTGAAATGATCCCACAAGAGGGACTGCATAACTGGTGGAACACTGGAAGGAAAATTGTGTTGTCCCTACTACAACTGCTAGAAAAATGTAAAATATAGATCTAGGAAGTGTTGTAGCTGTAATGATGCTGAAAATAGAGATCTGGGATTTATGATGGATACACAAGATAACCCAGAAAGGATTTTCCAGATCTATCAATATAAGAAAATAAACCTCCTAGGGCTTCACTATACAATTGTTGGGTATGCATATCTGCTACATAATCTAATAAAATATGGCTACAATATAATGTACAATAATATCTATGCAAGAAGGGTTGATCCCTTCACTAGGTCCTCAAGCTAAAAGCTCAAGATATAGCTCCGCCAACCTTCTCCACTTAATGTAGCTGCTGCTACACAACTGCTTGACAAAAAATACACTGTCAAGTGGGGAAGCTCTCTGTCCTGCTACTAAATATGTCAAATAGGCTCAACAATGGTGGAAGCATTGAATGAAAAGTGATGAGATGGTCCCTCACAAGATTTCCAATTGAAATAATGGAAACTTCCTTCATTCTTCGGATCTACATGACTGAACTGCGCAATCGTTGAGGGGACTGTTGCTACATGAAGATAAAATAAAATGGCCTAAATGTCAGATATAGATCTACTAATCCTAAAAGGCTGAACATGAAGAACAAGGTGAAAGGATGAATCCTCCACCAGTTTCCTAGCTGAAATGATAGAAACAACCACCACCTCTCAAACCCTTGAGCAGGAATTGCATTATTCCTATAGTTGGAAGTACATATGAGTGAGGCTGAAGATGGCACCAATGCCTGATGATGAATATGCTCAATAGAAACCTTCCCAGAGTATGAACTCAAAGTCCCTTGTGGGTAAGGGTGGGATTTACGCTCAGAAACACCATGTCCTAAACAACACTACAAACTTAGCTAAACAACATAAGCATGCATAGAAATTTCAAATGACAAATCTAGATCTAAACATATCATAAATAATAATCTCAAGCCTACCTTATATTGTTCCTTCATATTCATTATATAGATTGTGATCCTTCCATAGCTATGTCCCACCTCATAACTGTGTTTTACATGTGGCCACTAGCCTCCATGAAGACTGTGTTATATCTCCATGATCTCCATCATGTTCTGGATTTAATTCCCACTCTCTCCATCACGTATGTGTTATTGTCAATATTTTCATACTTCCACCAGGATCAAAACACATTTGCATGTGCATCTTAGGTGTCCCATGCTAAATGAATTTTTTATCATTCCACTAGGTCATGACATAAAATTGCTCCGCTGGTGGTTGTCTTTGTCAAATAAGTTTTTTCTCCCTCATAAGATCATATTGGATGACTCATTCCCATGATTCTTTGAGCATAAGAACACCTATGAAAATTCTCTGAATTTACTTGAAAGTATTTTAAGTCAAAATCTCATTCAAAATCAGGCCAAAGAGCAGTCTCATTAGTTCATTAGGGTTTTTCATTTATCAAGGTCACTCCTTCATTCCAATGAGGTCATCACATATATGAGAGGGATTGAATATGATCATCATGATGGTTTCATTATACTTAAAAGGTTGTATTTTCAGTTTGAAGACTTTTTTTTATCAAAATGCCATTTTTATAGAAAAGTCATCTATGTAATTTATTTTATTTTTTCAAATGTAATTTTTTGATACTATATGTAATAATTTAATCCCAATATGTAAAACCCATTATTTCAAGCCTCAGTGAGAAAAAGAGAAGCCAACTCCATGACTTCAACAACCTGCAATGCAAAATGTGTCAAAGAGTATCAGTGATAAAGGAAAAAGACATCAAACATTAGAAAGTGGGTTTTTCAAGTTAAATCAAAATTCACTTGGCTATAAAGCCCATCAAACATTTAAAATAAGTCATTGTTTCCTTTCAAAACATCAGGAGCATTCAACAAAGAAGAATTTCTAATTTTTTTGAGCAAAATTGGGCAAAATTATTTGGTGTTGCACTTTTGAACCGGTGATGCACCCCTGCCCAGTGGCATTGCACCCTTGCCAGAATATCACCGTGTAATTTTTGAAGGCGTTTCGCACCTAATCGAAGGCACTGCATTTTTGGAAAAGCGTTACGCGCCTAGACAGGGAAGATTGCTGAGTGTTCTAGAAATCCAAACAACTTCAAAACTTCTTCAAACTTTCCCTAATTCCTCCAAGAAGCCCTAAAAGCAGTAAGTATATATCGTAACCTAATTTCTAAGATATTTGATGATTATTTAATGTATTAAAATGAAACCCTAATGGAACCCTAATTACAAGTTTGTGATCACTGTCTATACACTTGTTTCATCCTCCTAAACAAAATATCATTCATAGACAGGGTAATTTCATTGAATTATGGTTTTCATTGATTTATTTTTCCCCTTCACTCATTCCCTACACTCATTCCCTTCATCTTTCAAAACTAGCCATCTCATCCCCTTACCCTCATCTCATTTCACTTGCACCCTAGGGTTTCATAAGTCAAAGTTTTAATATGTCTGAGGAAGAGGATGTTGGTGTTGGTGAGAAACAAATGCTAAGAAGAAATGACCATAAGGGATGGAAAATAAAAATATTTGAACCCATAACTACAAGAGAACTTATGGCCTCTCCTCTCACTGTGTCTTGCTTAAAACAGGTGGGTTGTTTTCAGTTTTGTGAGAGAGTGCAGCAAGTCCAAAATCACCTGGAGTTAACAAGATTATTCATCACCAATCTACATGAAAAGCAGGTCATTCTTGTTGGGGTTCCTTTTGAGATGTCCACCACTGCTATTGCAGCTACTACAGGGATCCCTAGTGTGGGAGAGAGGTCGTTTAAACAAGAAAACCTGGATATGAGTTATTTTGAACCATACCTCAAACCTAGGTACAAAGATCACAAGAAGTCCATTTTCCCTTTTTGTCATCTCCTTGATCGGTATGTGCCCATGATGAAGATAATAATGAAGTATTTCACTTGTGAGGGGAGGTTTTCTCGACTCTACTCATACCATATCTTTCTCCTCATGCATTTCACTAGATTTAGAATGCTACACTTACCTTATTATCTTTTTAGTAGCATTAAGAAGATGGATTAAATTGTGAAAAAGTGGGATTAAAATCAGTAAATGCAAAGTATTTTTCATCATTCACTCATCAAAATGGTGGTCATGCATCAACTTCAATAGAAAAACATTTCATGGGATGCATTCATTGCGAATGAGGTTTTCACTACTCCACCTAGCCATCATGAGCAAGATATTCCTTCATCATCTCATCCTCCCGTATCCCCTTCTCCATCACATCCCACTATTCATACATCACCATCCAATCATATCCATTCACCTCATATTGATCCTACCTCATCACCTTTCTATAACTTTTCATTATCATATCATGATACCAGAGGATCAAGCAGTGAAAGGGAAATTAAGGCAGCTTGCACTAAAATGATTGATATTAATCCATTTCCTTTGACATATCAAAGAGGCCACAGGCATGTGTTTTCTTCACATGGTGTGAAAGGGGCCATGCATTCTCCATCAACAAAAAAGGTAGACAAGGGCAAGGAAAAGGCTATAGAGCCTATCATTGTTGAGCAGGAGGACAAACATGAAACTGAGTAGGAGTTTCAGTTGATTGAGATTAATGATGAGGATGGTGGGAGAGCTGCTAGTGTAGTGATCAGAGGCAAGGATGCAAATATTAGTGAGCTTCAAGCTAATCTTGGTATAGAAAAGTATGTGATTGACTTTCTTGAGCTATAAAATCAATAGCTGAAGACAAAGTAGACTATCAGTGAGATCAGGGCAATCAAAGCTTAGAGAGAGGCAGGAAAGGCCAAAGCCTTGCTAGAGGAAACCTTGGGCAAATGTGATGATAGTGATGACTAGGAAGATTAGCTTTCAAGACAGAGACCGAGTACAATTGGGCTAAATAAGGCTTTAGCTTGGGAAAGGAAGAAAGAGGTTGAATTGGTAGAGTAGCTTACTCCAAATGAGATGCTTACCATTGAGATTAGAAAATATAGAGAGTCTTGGATTGAGAGATCCAATTTGCATCTGGAGGGCCTATTATAGAAGGAAAAGAAATACATTAACATTCAGAGAAATATGGAAAAACACTATGCCATGAGAAACAGGATTTCATGGGCGAAGCTCAAACGAGCCCATGCAAAGATTCAGGTTTTGACTAAGGAAAAGGAGAAGGAGAAGTTGAAAATTATTGCTAAGGTGTATCTCCATGAATATAGCCCTTAATCAGCAATAAAATTCACATTTTTGGTACATTTTTGTAACCTTGTACAAATTTGGATTTTTGGGACAGTTTAGCATGCAAAAAACTTGTTAAACGCACGGTGCCACTGGTGTTGTGCTCTTTTTTGGGGCATCCAATTGAAAAATGGTTAGAATCATCATGTTAATAATGATGAATACATCAACCTCAGAAATTTTCAGAATATTTGGAGGAGAACTGGTCCCTGAAAGAGGCAAAAGATCACCAAAAAATCATGTTTCTGCCCTCCTTTTCACCTTGGTGCTGCGCGTTTATGAGTCTTAGGAGAATAGGTTTTTGACAGAGCAGATGGACACCATTTTGGAAAGTGAAAGAATATCTAGAAACTAGAAACATATAAATTTCCAATGAGCTATCATGGAGTAGATGTGGACAAGGGTAAGGCCTCCAAAAGTGGCTTTCAATGTTTCTATCATGGCGCTGCGCGTTTACTAGTAAATTTACAGTTTTACTAGTTTCAACAAATTTTGAAGTTTCACCTCTGTTTTAATTTTTACTTTGGTAAATGAGAAATTTACCATTGTAAATATCATATTTTACTTTTACCTAAGGTATATACATTAGGTAAATCATTATTTTTAAGTAAAATGTATCTGTTCTAAAAGATAGGAATGAGTCACTTTCCTCATCCTAGTCTTTAGCTTTCAGTTCCGCTTTTGGTGTAACAACTCTCTCACCTCATGGATTCGACCCCTGAGGATGAGAGGAAGCGGTTTTTAAGTCTATAAGGTGTATTTTTTCAGTATTTTTAATGGTTGGAATCAGTTAAAGAGATTGTATTGATCAAGTATCATTTTGGCTTGGACATTAATGGAAAATTGCAGCTATTTTCTTGGGATCCCTGTGGTATGGGTTTTAGACATTGTTTCCTCTCTATTATTGAATTGTTAGAATTTATTGTTAATTCATACACCATTTCACATCTATAATATACTTGATTTAAATTTTGAAAGACGGAATTCATATTTATTTATGCTATGTTTTGGGAAATTCGGTATAATGTTTTCATTTTCTTCAGTTTAGGGAAAATACATTTCAGATGCTCCCTGTTGGAGATGTAAATCCCCTCTGTGGATAGAGGCGATCCCTACTAGCCTAGATCGGGTCTAGCAACAACTAAGTCACGCTAAGAAACAATTTCCTAATTGAAAAAGACGAAGATGCGACAAGAGGCCTACCTTAAGTCCTACGTTGACGTCGTTTGTGGAGAAGATGGCGCTTTTGTCCCTTGCTTTGGAAAATCACAATTCTCCTTCTCAATGCGATAAAAAACCTGCACGTATAAGAAGAAACAACAAAAAAACAAGTGTAAAACCTAATAGAGGAAATTATGTATCAGCCAGAGAAGATACAACTCATAACATAAAACATGAACATTTGAGTGGAACCATAATTGAAGTTATTTATTATTAATCAGAACAAAGAAAGATACAACCTAAGCTTTGACGCTGAATATTCCTTTGGCGGGTCGACAAAGGAGTACGTCTTAGTAAAGCTCGTCGGCAAAAGGAAAAGTCTCTCTCTCTTTAGCTGTCTGACGATAATCTCCTTACAATTGATTCAACTCTATTCAAGCTATCTTGCAAAGGGAAAATGACAAGTTTATATAGATGGTGGAAGGGGAGTTGGGATCCCTACAATGGTGGGATTGGCCCTATCCTCAAGGAAGCTTCCATGATAGGTGGAAAACCACTTCCCCTACATGGAGATCCGGAGCCAAACCTCCCAACTCATTTTAGAGACTCATTTAGGAGTTGGTTGGAATCAAACTTCCGCCATTTATTTTTACAAAAAACTCCTTATTAATCCTGGAGCGGGTGATACACTGGGACAGAGCGCTAGTTGGTATGCTCTTTTTGGTGGATTTCCCCCATTGGTGTGAGGGTTGAACTGGCTAGTAGCGCAAAGGCTAAAAAGGCTATTTTTAGGGCTTTTCATAGGAAATTGTCTTCAAGGGAATGATTGTCCTTGTCAAGGGGGATGCCATGAAAGTGGTTTCAAGTCATGTCACTTCTCACAGGTCATAGAATAAGCCCTTCAATGTGCGAGACAGGGGATTGCATGGACGGTGACAAATTACTATGTAATAGATGCCCCCTAAAGCATGAGGCCCGAAAGAGATAGAGGGGTGAAATGCTTTATGAGAACGCGCCCAACTAAAAACACTGTTGTCGGAAAACCTACGTAGACAAGTACAATTGATATCTCAAATACATGATATATACGTGGTATGGGTGCATCCATCCATAACAGAGCATACAATAATCAAGATCTAAGGCATGGACGTAGCCATCCAGTAAGGATCGATAAATAGACTCAGGTATGGTCACATCCATCCAATAAATGAGTCATGTAACCAATAATAATAATCCACAAAATCGCAGCCTGGATTCTAACAGAAAAAATCAAGGGTCTTGCACTCCATCTTGACCTGAACAAAGTACAAGTTCAGATGTGAATAAGTGAGCTGGAGTCGAACATGCAAGAACATCGTATGATTACCAGCCAATGATGAAAGTTGTTAACAGACGCGAGAGGAACCACCAATAATGAAAATGGCCCTCAAGGTACTATAGGTACAATCCACGGAATGTGAACAGTGAGCTAGCATCGAACACCCATAGAATCATCCGATTGAAGTTCAATGGTGAAAACCTTGCGTCGAATGTGAAGAACCTGCCATTGAGGAATGTAGGCTCCAAGGTACCGGAAGGGAGTCTCTAAATAAACTTCCTGGATAATGAGCTGAAGTCGACAGGAAGTGACCTTGATCGAAGGTGGGCCATAGTGTTTCCCACATCATCGACGTGAGACAGAGGAAAATAATGTTTGTGAATCAGGATCAGATGAGAATCAGAGGAAGGTTGAAACTTGCAGAGGTCAAATTCTCTTAAACATATCAGCGGCACGACAGTGGATTTGGCAGTATTTGACATCAAAATATCAGAGGTCATGATGACGAGGCAAAGAGCAGATGAGAGGTCAAAAAATATTACCCAAACCCACGAAGGAAAACAGAAAATGAGATGAGATGTCCCCAACCTGACACAAATGCAGACAAGTGCCATGTTCAAGAGCGACATACTACCGACACGATGACAGTACTGGTTCCATTTTTCCCCACCATTTCTGGCGAGTACCCCAATTATTTTTGAGAACAAGCTTGAAGGGGATAGAATATGCTTGTAATATAAGTTCATCCTTTGGATGAATCCATCCTAGTACATTTAATGAGCCCTAGGAAGGAAAAACTTGAATATCGTCATTACGACTGAATCCTATGTAATCAGGGTTTAACGAGTCTGACAAAGGAAGAAATCGGTGTCTTTCCATGTTTAGAGAGTTTGAAAAGATAGCAGAAAAGTAAACTCTAGCAGTCCCTCTTCATAAATAGTTCCTCAGATCCGAAAAGGTAGAAAACTATGTCTGAGAAAACCTCCTAGTCACAATAGGCTAGGGTATTCCTTTTTTGTAAATAATCTATCGCAGCCCGAAAAAGGGGCAAACGTATACTGGGTAGATGTCGTTTCACAGCCACTTTAACAAGATTGAAATTACAAGGGACTCGGCCATATTTTCATGTTTAGAGAGTCAGAAAAGAGTTGAAAGATGACTCCATAAGTGAATTTTTTGTGTTCTTACCGAGTTCGGAAAAGTATAAAATACAACTCGTATCACTATCCAAGTTGCATAAAAACCTGTCGCTACACATAAAAGCGAGTGTAAAATCCATTTTTCGACAAAATATATTAAAATATTGGGGAAAATGACTTTCAAAACCTAATTTTGACCTCAAAAGCTATAAATATGCCACAAATGGTAAAAACATATTTACTTTTCCTTTTTACCTCATTTGGAGAGAAATAATGAGCTTTTGGTGTGTGAACTTGTGGCGGTGATCGCGATCAATCCAATACATCATCTGAATTCTCGTTCATTCCAGGTAAGAGGTGCTCCCCTTAGCTTTGTTTTGATTCATTTTTTTAAGATTTCCATTGTGTATTTGACCTCTGGAGGAACCATTTTGCAAATTTAGGGCTTGGCCAATTGGCATGGGTATCAGGCACAGACCCACGCCAATTGGCTCCTTTTTTCAAAGGGGTTGCGCCAATGGCGCAACTCAAATTTCTTCATTGATTTACCAAAATTTGAGCCACTCAAATGAATTTTTAAGTGTTGCAGAGATCTAATAAGGTCTTTTTGACCATGTTGGTGCAGATATCCAGGCATAATGGTGATTGAGTGGAAGGAGAGGGAACATGGGGAAGAGGACGAAATGGCCATGAAAAATTAAGCTTACATGAATGCCCTTCGGAACTGTGGTCTCAAGAAGTTCTTCCTCAAATGATGTTTAAGAGATCAACCTGAGCTATTGTAGTATTTGGTTAGCATATGGGAAAAGAATGAAGAAGTATTCAAACTCCGAGACCAAGTACTAGCACTTGAAGTCTTTGATGTTTATTTCATAACTGGATTGTCGCACAGAGGTCCAGCGCCAATCATGACAGGTAGCAGAAATTCTGGGGAGAAAATGGATATGGTAATGGCGAGAGTTTGCCTAGGGGCACAAACATGATCGGGTAGTGGTAAATTAGACATCCACACTGTCCGTGATGTAGCACTCTGAGTAGTGCTTCACACCATTACGCGGGCTACAGGATCGCATGCCCCGCATGAGGCCACCAAAGCACAGCTCCTACTATCTTTCGAATGCATGAATCCTACACTTTTCGATTGGGCCACTGCCATGACAACAAAAATCAAACAACAACTAACAAAGTGCAAAAAGGCCAAACTGAAACAGTTTGGGTATGGTTCCATTCTGGTGTCGTTCATTCTAGAATGATTACCAATCTTCCAGGGCCAAGGGGCGATAGTCACCGAGATGTCATTGAGGGAGCCAAGGATGGCTCAATGGGCAGCACTTATGCCCAGGTCAGGAGGGGGCCAGCAGATGTCCTGGAGGCCTGATTTTTTTGTATGGTTACGGCATCAGTTGATTGTAGTTGAGGATTGGCCCTATGTAGGTACCAATTTCACGGGAGACCCAGATCTTCCACTTCCAGAGGGGGAGGACTGGGAAGAGAAGCTGGGTATGACTCTTTTTTATTTTTTTTTATGTATTTATGATTTTTTGTGATACATGCCTATTCTAACAACAGTTCTATGTGTATGCAGATGTTGGCCCAGAGATGTCCACGGGCATGTCGCCCATTGCACGGAGGACCCCTCTCGCATATGACCCTCAAGCTAAGGGCGGCGAAGGGAGTGAGCTGATCCAAAACCTGGAGGGTATCACTCGAGGAATCCCAGACTATGCGTGGTTGGCAGACATCCCATTGGCTTACCAGCGACACACTGTGGGGGTGCCTAGTCACCTATATGGACTGCTGAGGCGATTGGTGCACGCGGTGACATGTTACCAGAGCACCACGGTGATTAGCCATCTAGGGATCTTATATACATATATATATATATATATATATATATATATATATATATATATATCTATTTCTGGATGGATCTTTTTACATTTGATGATGTTTTTATAAGTTTCACAAATGTCTATCTAAAACCAAATTAGCTACTGCATCTGTTAACACATTCATGTGTCTGGGTATATGTTGATATGTAATGTAATCAAAATTTCTTTCCAATAAACGAATACGTAGATACAGACATAAAATGGATGGGTTTCTAACTGAATAATGACCGTTAAGTTGTAATACTACAAGTTGTGAGTCCAGATACACAAGTAATGCATGAATACCGAGGTTGACAGCCTCGTTTAATAATTCTAAAATGGCACTATACTCCGCGACATTATTTGTGATAGGCCCTAGAAAAACACCTTGCAAATTAACCAACTCACCAGTAGGATTGTAGATTACCCAGGCCGCCGAGGACAGATTCTTGGTACTGTGGGAGGCACCATCCGTGAAACCAACAAAAGGAGTAATAGACATCTGCACAATCAGGAAGACCCAATCAGCAGAAAGATGCTTACAAAGCACACCACACCACACATGCACAAAAATTAAAACACTCACTTATGTACAGACACACCACATGAGAATAACTCAAGCGTAGTATTTTTTGAGGTATAGCCCATTCCTAGGCTGCGTCAGGGGAACTCCTTCATAGTCGATAAGCTCATAGGCCCCATTTTTTAATACTCGTTTAACTATATAGGGCCCATGCCACATGGGCTGGAATTTGCTTGCTCCAAGTTTATCATGTGCTTGGTCATCTAGGAGGATGAGGTCTCCTTCAATGAAAGAACGAGGAGAAACTGATTGATCGAAGTGAGCTTTGACCCGCTTTTTCTGTGCCTCAATGACCAAGGCAGCTAAGCAGCGGGTTTTGTCCAGTCGTTCCAAATACAAGAGACGTTATTCCTCTGGAGAAGTTTTAGGCAATAGTTCCACAGCCAACTTCAGAGAAGGAATTTCGCATTCAATCAGGAGAGTCGCTTCCAAACCATACACCAATTAAAAAGGAGTGAATCCAGTTGTGCTCTTTACAAATGTTTGATAAGCCCATAGAGCTGAGAAAAATTGGAGATGCTAGTTGGATTTTTGGATACCAATCGTTCGTTGAAGCATTGTGACCAAAACCTTGTTCACAGTCTCAACTTGGCCATTCGCCTGGGGGTAGTATGGCATTGAGATATCATGGCGTAAGCCCAACTTTGACATTAGCTCAGCCATCATGTAATCCTGAAAATGGGTGCCATGATAGGTAAAAATGGCCTGAGGGACTCAGAAATGCGTAATAACATGGTTGAAAATAAATTGGGCAGCTGTCTTACCGTCGGCAGCTAATGTAGGCATCACTTCGGCCACTTGGTAAAGTATTCTATGACGATGATTATATTACATGTCATAAAATCTACGCCCCATTTCGCAAAAGGGCTGACGGTGATGACAAGATGCAAGGGTAGGGTTGGCGCGCACATCTTGCGCTGAAAGACCTAGCACGCATGACATTTTCAGACTGCAACGATACAGTCTTTGAATATAGACGGCCAGAAGTAACCCACACGCATAATCTTCTGGGCGGTGGGATATCTGGACATGTGACCGCCATAGGCGCCACTGTGATAGTCATTCAAGTCTCTTTCAGCATCTTCTAGGGTCAAGGATCGGTGGAGCATGGATTCAACTCCGACACGGTACAGGGTATCTCCTACAATGCGATATGGTTGAGATTGATGCCGAATTTGACGTCGAGCATCCTTTCTCAATTCAGACCGGAACGTGGATGTTTGAAGATACACGATAATGTCACCGTACCATGGGTCAAAATTTCTGATAAGAAAGAGTGTTTCATCTGGGATATGATCCTCGGATTTCGATGGAATGGAGTCTATCAGGAGAGAGCAAATTAGATCAGCAAAAACCAATTATTTCATTGACTTAGCAGTAGTGAACTCTAATTCAAACTCTTGAAGGATTACAATCCACTTGGAGTACTTGCCCCCCAGAAATTGTCGAGACAAGATATACGTCATCGGGTTGCAGTACGAAACCACGGTTATGGTACACAATAAGATGTAGTGGCAGAATTGCTGGACGGCCTGAACTGCGATGAGGGCCAACTTCTTGACATGAGCATAGCGTGTTTCCATGTCGAGAAGAGTCCAAGATAGATAATAAACTACGTGTTCATTTCCATCATTGTCATCCTATACTAAAACCATAGCTATCGTGCTAAACGCAGTTGCCAAATAAAGGGTGAAATCGCGATGATAGTTGGGAGGACGTATGAGTGGAGCGTTGACGAGCAACGTTTTAAGCTTATCAAAATATTTCTGAGCAATCTCGTCCCAATGGAAGGGAACGTCCTGTTTCAAAAGATGCATAAAGCCCTTTGCCACTTCTGCATAATGCGGAATGAAGTGTCGTAGGAAATTAGCTTTCCCCTGTAGACTTTGCAGTTGATGTAACGAGGAAGGGGGTGGGAGGTTAACAATGGCCTTGACCTTGAGGGGGTCAAGGCGAATTCTATCTTTAGAGACGATGAATCCCAAAAGATGGCCAGAATCCACACATAAGACACACTTATGAGGATTGAGCCTAATATTGTAGCGTCTACAACGGAGGAAAATCTAGCGGAGGTGTTCGGGGTGGTCCTCACGCCAAGCTAAATGGGCCACAATTCGTCCAGATATGGCTAAACAATATAGCGTATGTCATGGAAAGCATAATACATAGCACACTGGAAGGTGGCCCCAGCGTTTTTTAGACTGAATGGGAGCTTTCTATAAGCAAAGGTTCCCCATGGATAGATAAAGGTAGTCTTGTGTTGATCAGTGGGTAAAATATTGATTTGATTATACGCTGAAAATCTGTCCATAAGGGAATAAATCTCACTCCCCACACATTCATCAATAATTTGATCTATAAAGGGAGTCGGGTAATTTTCCTTAGGATAGGCCTGATTGATATCTCGGTAATCAACATAGACGCATATAGTGCCCTGCTTCTTATCTACATGGACAATTTTCGAAACCCATTCTGTGAGGGGAATAGGATAGATAAAGCCTGCGTTAAGAAGTTTTTCAACTTCTGCCTTAATATTTGTGGCTTTTCAGGGATGCACTAGGCATAGGCATTGATGCACTGGTTTCGCACCCAAATAGGTAGGAATCTCATGCACGACTATGCTGGGATCAATCCCAGGCATGTTGAAAATGCAGCAAGATGATGGAGCTTAGTGAAATGAAGTCGCCTTCACTAAGTGGGCCTGTAGGCAAATTCTGGCGCAAAGTCTATTTTTAGACTATGTCTATTTTTAGACATATGGAGCATGGTCCAGGGGTTGCAGTATGTTATTCTTGGAGTATTGGTCATGTTGGTAAAATAGATGGACCTCTATTTTTTGACCTATAGGTCGATAGGTCGATGTCTATTTTTAGACTGCCTATCCTAAAAATAGGGAAGTCAAATATTATTTACCCTTAATAATATTTGGACTCTAAACAGCAGTTTACTCTCTTGGAGCACTTCAGTTCAAGCCTTGGAAGTGGCTCATGCATCTGACAGAGGAATTATGCTATTCCTAAGGGTTTTGTGAGCACATGCATGGTTGACTTCAGTTAGGACTTCAGTGGCAGAAGTTTGGTGGAGTTAATGAGACAACTAGTGGAGTTGTGTTTGGTTTAACTTAGTTGAGATTATTTTAACTAGCTAATCAACTAGTAATGAGTGGAGTGAATTAAATATTATTTAATTCATTAATTATTAACTCATTATTCAACTCAAGAACACATCATTTCACTCAAGTGCATGGACAGTTCAGTGGAGACCAGTGAAAGAGGTAGATGAAAGGGTGGAGTTAGCTATCAGTGGTAACATCAGTTGTGCATGAGATTTGCACCACACTTGGAGGAATTTCCCATGATGATTGCACTTTCAAGCCAAGGAGATTCAAACCTTGGATCTCTATTTAGACAGGCCATGATTTCGCAATAGAGGCAAGGCAATTGGCAGTGAGTTTTGAACCAGTAACCTGTTCAAAACCAAGCTAGTTTGTGTGTAACTTCATGAGAAAGTACTGAGTACTTGTGAGGAGTATTGCACTGATATTTTTAAATGTTTTCTCCATTATAATATACAAAATAGCTGTAGGGTTTTCATCTATAAGCTTTCCCCATACATACTGTGTTAATGTGTATGATGAATTGATGTGATATCGCTTGTTTTATTTCCGCATGTGTGATGATCTAAGTGGAAGAGATTATGTGTTGCATATAAATTCGAATTGTATGTGATCAGGATAGTCTCAGTGGATAATTAATCATTATTCAGCAAATTTCTACATGGTATCAGAGCTATTGAAGCAGAGATTGATCATCACAGTTATTACAAACTTATTTCGGTAGACAGAGTCTGCATGCGGGCCAGGTAGCCTCCGGATTCATCTTTCTTCGGAAAGTGAAAGGTCTGGTAAACTCCCCTTGCAGTCAATCTATGTGCTAGAAATAATTTTTTATCACAGATCTAGAGCGGTTGAGCTTTGAGGTGGAATTCGAATTTTGCAGCAGTTTTTGTTTTCTTGGTGCCAGTGTTGAAAATGTCTTTCAACGGTTTGCGACTCGAATATGCTCTTGAAGGCAGTTCGAATTATGTTGCATGTAAGGATCGCATGGAGGCAGTATTAGAAGATAATGGACTGAAGGAGTTCATGGATATGAAAGTCCAAAGGCCCACTGATCCTGCTGAATTTGAAGCATGGCAAAAGAAGATGGCGAAATGTCGAAGGATCCTGTTGGAGGGCGTCAAGGATCATATTGTATCCAGCCTGCATGGAAAGGCTTCTCCATATTTAATGTGGAAAGCTTTGATGGATCTATTCCAGAGTAAGAGTGACCAAAGGAAGCTGGCGCTCAAAGATAAGCTTAGGAACATCAAGATGGAGAAGGGCGACAGTATCGCCAAATACCTCACGAAGTTCACTCAATGCAGAGATGAACTGGGAAGTGTGGGGGTTACTGTCGATGAAGAGGACATGGTCGACCTGGCTCTCCTTGGTCTTCCGAAGGCTTGGCACTCATATCAAGACAGTGTCAATGGTCGGGAGAAGCTGCCGGGATGGGAGCGCCTTTGGGCGGATCTCATGCAGGAGGAGATAAGGAGGACTACTCGAGATGGATCTTCATCAAAGGGAGCTGATGAAGAAAACTGTGCTTTGGTTGCCAAAGAAAAGAAGGGGAAGGGTAAGAAAACCTCTCATTCTGGTGCAAAGGGCAAGAAGCAGGATATGGCGAAAGTGAAGTGTTTTCACTGCCATGATCACAAACATTATGCTACCAATTGTCCAAAGAAGAAGAAAAACAAGCAAGCGAGAAGATCTGCAGATGGAGAAGCTTTGGCTTCATAGTTCGAGCTTGAATTTTCACTTATCGCATGCTTGGTTTCAAGTGTGATAGGATCGGTGTGGTTCTTGGACAGTGGTGGGTCATTTCATATGACGGGAGATCGGGATTTGTTCTCAGATCTGGAGGACAAATATTTGGGTGTGCACATCGAGATGGGAGATGATGGTAGATACAGTGCGACTGGTATCGGTACCATATCCTTTCAGAGGGAGTCTGGTAAACCCTTTGTATTGAAGGATGTCATGCATGTACCTAGATTGAAGAACAACTTGATCTCTGTGGCGATGTTGGAGGATAAGGGGTATGATGTGGTCTTC